>PYHW01010398.1:193950-275495 GCA_013186435.1 Turdus rufiventris | reverse complement strand
CCAGTGTCCAGATGCTTCTCAGGGAGGTGTTTTCAGAGAGAACTGTCATTCCTCTCACACAAAATTACATTATCAAAGACCTTCTGCTGGTACTACAAAAATGCTGAAATGGAATGCAAATCTAGACATTAAAGACAACTTCCTTAATAACTGAGGTATATTTCTTCAAGCTTTCCTCTTTCAGATTGTACTTCTTTTTCTAGGAAAGAATATGAAAATAAAGGAATGTTCCTACAAAGATCCTGTTTTTACAACCCTCCCTCAACTTTATTGCACATCCTCCTGAGGAGGCCTGTGGGACCATACCATTTGCAGATGTCCATGTCATGTGATATTCTCCACTGTATTTTGACATATATATATATATATTATAGGATGCCATCTATCTATTTAATTAAAATTACTGCTCTGTGAGGGGAAAAACTGAAGACTTTTTAATATTCCACAGGCTGTTGATAGTCTGGGGTTTGCTTGTTGGAAGAATATATTTCAATGTTTTTTCCTCTTTCCTACTAAATAATATGCAAACACTCCTTCTGAAGCTAAGCAAAGCCCATTTTCTCTTTTGAAGACAATGCTGGGGTGTCCCTGTCAGCATGTCATCTCTTCCACAAATTCCCCATGGTGCTATTTTAGCATCTCCCCATGCTGTGAGGTGGAGGGAGGTAGGAGCATCTCTCAGGCTAGCTGGAGAAGGCTCAGGGGCTCGGGGTCTGCCCGAACCTGGTGTGGTGTAGGGGCTTTGGAGCTTCACCCCACTGCTGGCTCCCTCAGTGCTCCTGAACGAGGGGAGGGACAGAGAAAGTGGTAGGTCTCCTATGAACCACTGGGGTTTTAGGATGAGTTTTGTAGCATTTCATGCCTCTGTCTCTCATTTATTACCTCATGTGCTTTCAGACTAAGGAGCTGGCATGCTCAGACAGTGGGAGAGCCACATCTGCAGCAGGTTGGGTCTCTGTGGCACTGATCCTATTCATTGCACAGCCACCCCAATGGCATGTGTTAACACATCTCACCATCCTGGCTGGGAAGCAGCCAGATCCCCACCCTGTCCCAGGCCCAGGCCTTTGGCTGCAATATGTAAATTAATTCCTCTTAATGGATCAGGTTGTTTTTCCTCTGCACTACTCAGGAAGAAAAAGTGGTCCTCCTGGCTCATACAGGGTTAATATTTTCAGTCCCCAGGCCCTTTATTTTTATTTTATTTTCATGGCCTTAGTCAACACCATAAAGCCCCCAAATCCCTGGCAGTCCTTAGCGCAGAGATAACCACACAATGAACCTATCTGCACATCACAAAAAGCCGACAGTAAATTTACAAGTACTCTGTGGGATACGGGGCCTCGTTGCTGATAACCAGCTTTGGCACTGAATAGGAGCTGTACACTTATGCCTGCTTTGTTGTGCTACGTTTTTCCCTGCAGATAGCAGCTCATTGTGGGAAAAGGCAAGGACTGCTGCTGAAGCACACTCAGCGCCCTTCAAAATGCATCTGTGCTCTGTCTTAGCTCTCCTGCCCACTTTAGTCAGCACTGGTGTTTGTTTCTCTTTCTCTTTTTGTCCCTCTTCTCCCTTGTCTCTGCTAATAATTTCATAAATTCTCTCTATCCTTTGGCCAGAGATAATTTCTATTGAAACTGGCTGAGTTGCACAAATCGTGAGTGTTTTTCCGTGGTAGTCTGGTTTTAATCCGTGTTGATGTTAAGATCCTCGTCTCTGCTGAATGCTTGCTGGAGTGTGAAGCATCTGCTTAGCTGTTATGTAAAGAAATGCATTTATTAGGTAGTTAGCGTAATCACATAATCTTGATAGACACCAGTGGTTGCACTCAGTTCCATATTTTATGAAGTGGGAGGATATATAAGCAGGCAGGCAGCAAAGCAAAAGTGGGCACATTTCTGCTGCTGAGGGACACATTTTCAGGATTATGTTTCCACTGTCGGTTTTCTGGGGTGGGTGGTCAGGAGGAGTTTTGGAGCATCCTTGTTGAGGTGCTCAGCAGTGAGTGACCCCTTCAGACACAGCTGGGGACCAGCAGGCCACATTAATTTGTTACTGCCCTTGAATGGGAAGGAAATGCTTCAATCCCTTGTGCTGCTCAACCTGCAGCAGAGCTGATTTCATATATACACAGTTCTTAGCAAGGTGTGTGCAGGAATGGGGATGAATGTGTGTGGAGAGATCCCTGCACATGCATTATTGGCAGGACTCCCTCTGCATGCACTGCCCAGCACTGATGAGTGGTGGGGCCTATTGGGAATTAATTCCACTGGACCAAATCCCAGAGATTCCGAGCAGTTGTGCACAATTGCCCCCAGGGGAGGAATTTCCTCAAATCATTTCAGTGCAGAGAGCTGATGGAGGCCACAGGCTTGCTTTGTTTCCCTCATTCAGGCAGGAGCCAGAGGCTGTCACCCACAGATTTCTGGGTTCACTTTGCCCACAAGACTCCAGTCCAGCAATTGGAATAGTCTGCATCTGTGGGAGAGTGCAGGCTAGAAATCTCACTAAGCATTTTAGTTATGCAAAACTGTCACCTTTGATTTTCAGAAAGCTGCTACCCCCTTACCATCTGCTCCTGGTGCCACTTACCTCCCTGGAGACACCCAGCAAAATAATGATATGGATTTTTGCATGTGAGCTGGAGATGATCAATAGAAATCCTTCCCACAGCAGCCGCACGGGAAGTGAAGCACAGCCTGTGACACTGGAGTACAGGAGATTCAAGAGAGACAGAAACAAAGCCCCGCACTTCCTTGCTGCCCAGCTTGTTCTCCCAGTGCTCCAGTGACCAGAAATTCTTGCTGCCGTGCTTGTGGTCTGCTTCCCCAGTGTAAAATGAAAGCAGGAAAGTCTGAGCTACCTGCCTGCTCTGAGGAAAGTCAGTGCTTATGGTGGACAGGCTGGAAAATAGTTTTCTTTCTGTTTCTTCCATTTGTTAATGGCCTCTTATACTGTCAAGACCTGCAGTGATTTGCTGTCTCAGTGCCAGTCAGGCCAGCTAAAACTGTTGACTGCTTTATTGTACATATCCAGGGTGCTGTCCACCCACAAAGGAGGCAGGCAATTTGTATAAAGAAATTATGAACCACTTCTTTGGGCCAATTCCTTTGTTTAAATATTTCTGCATCACCTGAACTCCCAGTATTCATTGCCAACATTTCTGAGATTTCTGGAAGGGATAACATCAACACTGAATGATTACTGAGTAAAGCAAATGTCTCTAGGTATTTTTCTAAATTATTCAAGGTTTCAAGAGTGTTTCATGCAGCATGAGTGAGCTCTGAAACCATGCATATGTGAGTCTACCAACACAATGGAGTAATGGTGTACAGAGCTTTTGGAGAAGTTGCTCCTCTTTTCCTTAAACTGTCACTGTTGATGATGAGAAGGCAAAAATATTTATAATTTCTTTTTCATTTTGCTGGTGGTATAAAACACAACACACCACCCCGTGGTACCTTTTCAGTGCTCCCCTGTCACAATAGAGGAATGAAACTGGAGAACCTCAAATGGATAGGTGAAATAGTCTCTCTCGTGTCACATAGTAGCCAGACATGGGAGCCAGCTGTTTCCTCACACACCATATCAAACTCTTTCTGAATTTGGAATTCATTGTAATAACCTGACAGAGCTCTAGAGATTTCTGAAAAATAAATCAAACCTAGTCAGTTTGCTCTGAATTTTCCACATCTCCAGTGCATGTTGGACCAAAAACCATTTAAGTATGTTGTAACCTGGTATCAGACATTTTTCAAATCAGCAATTTCTGTAGCATCGCGGATGAATTAGAATTCTGTTTATACTAAGCTGGTGTATGCCATTAGGTGTATGCCATTGTGTCCATTAGCATGGATTCACTTTCAACAAGTAAAATGTATGCAGTTTAAAGGGTTTTGCTAACTGGTGAGGTTCACTTTGGTATGCATGGATGGATAATGAAGGAGGTATCTTTTAATTTAAGTGTATTACCCTTTGGATAGATCTTAATTTGCTTCACTCTGTTTACAGGGTGTAAATACATCTCCAAGTATTTCTTTTGCCAATCAAATCCTCTTTGCAGCACAAAACCACATAATGAAATGTGTAAATTTGTGTTAAAATAGTACTGTAATTTCTAACTTATTTTAATATTTTTGTGATTTTTAGATGTCACACTTCATGTCCTTTTTTTTCCACACTCCCACTTCTACCATCCCAATAACATGTTCTATTGTTCTAGGGAATGTTACAAACACATCACAGGAGGAGCTGTACTCTCAGTTCACCTGCCACATGCTGAGTAATAACACCAAAACAGACTAATCTTGTGGAAGGAAGCTGACTTTCTGTTTGGAGCAACATTTACAGGGATGTTAGAATTGCAGCCAGTGCTCTCACCATGTGTGTGAAGGATGATCTTTCTGCTGCCTCTCGTTCCTCCCTTCCAGCAATTTCAACTCTGTCCTCCAAGTTTTACCCAGCGAAGCTGCAAGAAAGGATCTTTCCAGCTCTCTGAGCCTTGTGTATCTTTGTGCTGTGCTGCAGAGAAAACTGCTGTGGGAAGGTAAGCTCACCCTGTCAAGTGACAGCCAATGTGGGTGGCTACAAGCCAGCACTGGGCTGTATGTGTCTATCCCACACAGATACTGAAGCTTGGATGCATCAGTGGACATATGGACTGGCTCCAAATTTTAAGTGCAAATGGGGAGAGGCACTGCATTTGGAGAGGTGAAATCTTTGGGGGTCAGGATGTGCCCTCTTCGGTAACTGAATGAGTAGCTGATTAACTGACCAGGTCCACGAGGCCTTGCTAAACCTGGTTTGTTCCTCTAAGGAGCTGAAAAATATTTGTTTTGCTTAGAGGGTGGCAGGACTACCTCATCACAGGGAGGGGGAAAAGAGGCACAGTTGTACCAAAAAGGAGGTTAGACTCTCTTAGAAGAGATTGACTGTAGGGATTCCTGTGTTTTACCTTCCTTGGGTGCCCTCCAGCCAGCTCTGGAGAAAGGCCAGAAGGAAGGGAGAAGCACAAAGACTTTACATATTTTTACATATTTTTGATTATTAAGCATGGTTTTCCTTTGTGTCTTTACCCATGTCTTCAAAAGAATAAGCTATCCCATCTATGAAGGTTGTGATCGAGTGTTTCTCTATTCATGCAGCTTGATTTAAGGATAGTGTGAAAGTAATTGGACAGTGAGCTCTCTTCCAGCAAACTGCTGCCAAATCCATACTGTGAGGCAGCAGCAAGCATCCATCTCCTCTCTCTGTGACTTCTGCTTGCTGCCCTCCACATGATCAGCTTTCAGGAGGAAGGAATGTCTCTCCCTGAGTGTGGTACCTGGGAAGGCTTTGGCAGCCTCTGTGTGTGTGTGAGGATGCATACCCTGCTTGACCACAGGAGCTCTCCCCAAAAAAACAGAGTATGCTGGGTTGAGAGTCTCAGAAAAACCAAGCCTGGCAGGAATCTCTGCTTGTGTCTGGATGTTATGCCTGTGCCTTGCACCAATTCCTGCACAGGAGAGCCTTGCTGTAGGAATATCTGCTCTCTTATTTGGCTGTCCCTGGGAATGTGTGTGGGCCCACATGAGGCTCCAGCCAGTACGAGCAGCTGATGAGTATCGTGAGGTAAAGGTCACAACTGCACTGGCTTTGTCAGAGCACTGCTCATAGTTTGACCTGAGGAATGCATCTGTATCATTTTCCTTCCAGAAGAATCTCTCAGTGCATATGTTATCTGCTAGTGCACCTAGCAGTTGTCAATGGCAAGCTAAAATCATGGTCTGCTGGGGAGTGGATGAAATGATAGTCATAAAAATAAGTGATGGACCAAGGGTACAAGGTGAGATCCTGTGGGGTAAATAGGTGGAAGAGGATCCCTGCGGTACTCAACAGCCTTTAGGAGTCACTGCCCAGAGCTGATAGAATGCCGGGAAATGGCACCTAGAGATTGTACAACACCTGCTGTGGGATGTTCATAGGGTGGCTCTGAGGACAGGAATGGCAAGTGCTCTTTTCACATGGCAAGTGTACTTTTCACAGTTGATTGACTCTTCTGCCTGCATGTGCATGTGTGTGCTTTCCATGCCAGCTGTGGCAGTCAGCCCATGGACAAGAGGTCACCTGCCCAACCAGGATCCTGGCATCTGGCAAGGATGCAATATATGCCGTTTTCCTCGGGGACTTGTTGTGTGTTTGTCTGTGTGTGTTTGTGCATAAGAAGCTCTGAACAGCAGCTGGAGGAGGGCTGGGACTTGTTAGGCAACCAGAAAGGCTGGGGATGCAGGATCAGCTACAGCAGAGACTGCCTAAGGCCACTTACTGCAGGGAGAGGGGAGCCACAACCAGGCCATGTGCAAGCTTCCCATTTGATGAGCACCCTGTGTGTTTTGGGAGTGGCAGCTCAGCCTCAGCGCTGGGTGGATCCTGGGACAGAGCAGCAGCAGCAGCAGCCTCACATCTGTCAAGCCATCTCTTCAGCAGCTCTGAGCACTGGGATTATTCAGTGATTCACTGATTACCTGAATATTGGTAGGGATCACGCTTATCAGTGCTGCTGCCAGGAGGTTGAAAGTCTGGATTAACATTCTGCATAATGTTCACAGTAGAGATATGGACTGAAAAAAAATAGGATATAACTCAATCAGGGTGAATCTAAGGTGGGTGAAATTATAGATTTAAATGGAAATAGACAGCAGTGCACAGACACAGAGTTAAGTGACAGCCTACCTGTCTACAGCACATGAATGGGACTGTAACCTGGCAAGGAGACATGATACATATTTTCTGCTTCACACAGAAAAAAAGTTCCTGAAATGACTGAGTCCTTTTCTGGACACTGCATCTCAAAAAGAAGCTATCTTACTTGATTAAAGCCAAGAGGACAGTGGGAGTAGTACAGCAGATTAGAAAACATGAAAAAAATTTGGACAAATTGCTTCTTTAGCCAGAGAAGAAAATTCCAGTCAGAGATAGGATGACCTTAAATCCAAAACAAGTTGTGGTAAAGGGGCTGTTCGCACGTGATGATCTTGGACAGGCAACAAATGCTTGGCTGGTGCCAAGAGAGACATGGAGATCCTGGAGCAGGTCCAAGTATGTTGGTCAAGGCTCTAGAGTATATCTCTCTCCAGGAAAGGCTAAGAGAATTGAGCCTGTTCAGGCGCAAGATGTGAAAACTGAGAGGGGACCTCATCAGTGTCCTGAGTATCTGCAGGAGGTGCAGGAGTGTGCCGTGAGGATGGACCAGGCTCTGCTGGATGGTGCCCAGCACCAGGACAGGAGACAAGGGGCAGGAACTGATGCAGAGGAAGTGCCACCTGCATGTGAGGAAGAATTTAACGTGCAAATGACCCCACACTGGAACACTGCGCAGAGAGGCTGTGGAATTTCCCTCCCTGGATATCCTCAAGAGCTGTCTGAACACAGTCCTGTAACACGTGCTCTGGGATGATCCTGTTTGAGCAGGAGGTTGGACCAGGTGACCCTCTGTGGTCCCTTCCAGCCCGACCTGTTGAGCGATTCTGTGAACCACAGAGGGAATGGAAGAGCACAGAGCCACGGAGAGGACGGGTGAGGCTGTGGGGCAGCTGCCAGCTCTCAGGGCTGAGGTCTCCAGTGCCCCAGCGCTGGTGTCACCATGCAGGCAGGTACCAGAGGAACCTGGCACACAGCACCCCTCACAGCCTGCTGCTCCCTGGATGCCTTGAGGAGGTCACAGTCCCCATTCTGTGCAGGGGAACACAGCAAGGCCAGGGTTTCCTGTCTCCACCGGCAGAGATTCACAGACCACAGCAAGATCAGCCAGGAAAGCAGCCGGCCTCCCAGGCTCTGGGCTCACTGTCTATGAAAGCATGCTTCCCTCTAAAACTCTGCCGACCTGATGCTTTGTGGGAAACAAAGGGCTATTGAAAGCTGCTTCTAGCAAGAGATGAATGCAGAAAAGTGTCTGTTGCCTCCAGGCTTATGGTATATAGGTCAGGTAAAAAGTACAGCGTTACTAACCCTTTGTAAATAAATAATTAGGGCACTCAGTGTAATTGAGCAGCATAATGAATAGCAGCGATAGAAATGAATTGCAAAACGTTTCTGTCCTTCAAAGAAATGCATAGGTATGCGAAAAGCATTTGCTGGTATGTTACTGTGTTTGAGTGAGAGTAGTTATCAGAGAGACAGAAAGAAATCTTAGGCTTTCTACTCCAGTGTCCTGCTGGGGCAGATTTGGTTCCAGCAATGCACTTTACAGTATTTTGTTACCAGAACTTTCAAAGGTGGGTGAAATATATACTTTTCAGACTCAGGTCCAAGAGGCTCAGGGGGTGTAGGCTGACGGAGCGCTGCTGAGGGCAGCAGAGGTGTGCCAAATTTCGCTGTCTGAGTTAGCTAATTCACACTCAGGGCAGTACATCCTGCTGGGCCCCACTAGCCTCTGAGAGCTCAGCAGATTTTGTCATCAGCTAGAAAAGATGGTGGCAGGTTTTGGCTGTGTCCTGCCCCCAGCTCCCTCTCCACCACCATCCTGCCTTTTGGTTTCTTCCTGGCTCTGTCCCCTGGTCCTGCCATGGGGTAGCATCTCCCTGGCTCAAAAGCTGCTGTAGGGGTTAGCCTGTTAAAAGGATCTTGAAGTGACTGGTATCATAAGGACAGAAACCCTTTAATTATCTAATGTTGGGCTATTGGGAGCTGTTGCTGGGTATCAGAGAATTAGATATATCTGAACTTCCAGGCTGAGTTGTGAAGATATTGTTTCTGGCATATAATAAATACTTATAGAAGTTTCATAGATGTAGCTCCTGAATTACTGGAGAATGCTCCAGTAGCTCCTGAATGAGACTGGAATATCTGTGAAGTATCACCCTAAGGGAAGCAGGGTATCTGGATATTTAGCCACTTCACCTATTTCTTTAATTAAAAACCACCTTTTTTTCTGAATAATATTTCACCTTCTGGGTTTGCTGAAGGTCTAATTCAGATTACCTTCAACTGTATAGCACATTGTTCATGCTTAGCTGTGGTCAGTCCTGCATAAGGATGAATGGGGAGTATGGTCCCAGCAGTGTCCTTCTGGCAGAAAACCAGAAAAGGATCCTTCTTCCTGCAGACAGGTCGTAGCTGGTGTTAGCTCTCAAGCCTGAGCCCAGCCTTTTGCACCCCTGTGATGTGCTCACCAAGCTCACATGTACTCCAGAGCCCAAGATGTTGCTCCTGACAAGGACCAAGGGTACCCCAGCAGAGCTGGCAGTTTAGTACATTTGGGACTGTATTTTATGTTCTCATATTTAATATAGTCCCCCAGGGTGACCTATATATTTCTAATTTATTTTTTGATAATCTTCTGTGCAAACTACAATTACGGATTTCAGTATGATCCAACAGTGGAGTTGTAAAGCACATCAGTAAATAACATCTGGGTGAGTGAGAACATGTCTTTTCAGTTCAGATTTGAAAAGAGATGGGGAGTCAATCAGGCATGTAAATGTATTTAATCTTTATAAAGGAACTTGTGCTACAAGAGGATTTAACCAGTTACTAGGTTTCTCCTTTAGGCTGTAGAGGTTCAAAAGTGCCTGGACTCCTGGGCTGCAGCCAGGTTACAAGCAGACAACCCATACCACCAGGAGAAGGAGCAGCGGAGACTTCAGTGCAGAGCAGGATATAAAAAAGGTGCAATGTAGTGCAGAAAACCTTCCCCTGCTCTCTCCTTCCTCCAAGACGCAGTCTCATTGCTGAGAGCGGTCTGCAAACGGACATTGCTCACCCTGGTCTCTTTGCTCTGGTTTCTGACAGCTTATCAGGTGACCGACTGCAGCAGCTCAAGTTGCAAAGACGGGGGAGCAGTCAAGCCAGTCTTAGGAGTAGCTGTGCATGCACATAAACCATGCACGTGAGTTCTGAACCGTATATGGAACTGAAAAAAGACCAAAGAAAGTGATTTCTGCAGTTCGAATAATGACTATTCTACTTCTAAAAAATATCTAGGTTACCTAAGGCTTATTTGAACCAGTCTTAAAGGACAAATAAAATCATATGACGAAATAAAATTAAGCCTGAAAAATGGAACAGCATTTGGCAAATAGCCTGTTTTATAAAACAAAAGGGTGGATAATTCCTCTCTGATGCATAATATTGGTCTAACAGGAAAGACTCTCTCAATTTAACAAAGAGCTAATTCAAGATATCTGTGAACACAAGCAGGGTTGTTTCATAGAATTTTTCAAAGGATTAGTACTTTTTTCTTTCTTGAACTTTCAGCTGAATGTGGGCTGAAATATTTCAGGACTAGGTTAAACATTGTTTAAAATGTGCCTTTTTAAAGCTCTCTATCCCCTAGGTTTTTTCTGTTATATCTTTCTACTTCTAAGCAAATGAGAAATCTTTGAACTGTGCTTGTTGTGTGGTTTGTTTATGTGCTTTTATAGGTTAAAACCTTCTGCATTCACATCTAACTGTGCAGGAAATGTATTATTTTCCCTGAAATAAGCTTAGACAAATGCTTTCTGTTCTCCCAAAAGAGAGCTGGAGTCCCTCAGGTATTTTACGCTTTAAATAATAGCTCTGAATGGATGAAAAATGCCTTGTAACTTCCCAGCCAGCAGGGCGGGTGAGATAGTCTGTGGGATTTAGGCACAGTAGCTTTCCCTTGACCTGTGCCCTGTTCTTGGGCTCCCAAGGATGGGAGAGAGTGGTATCCTGGCACTTCGTAGGAGCCACTGCTGATGCCACAGGGCTTTGAGCACTGTCACCATGTGTGTTTGGACATCCTGTCCCTGGCTATCTTCTGCTTTGTTCTTCCTCCTTACACCATGAGCCTTCCCACGAGCCCAGCTGCTCTGCAGCCCCCCGACTTCTAAGTGCTCTTAGTGAGCAGCCAAAGTGTTTCCCTCCTGCAAGGAGAGCACAGGCTCTGGATCTGTCCGGGCAGGGTGGGAGAACGCACACAGTGAAATGCAGTCAGAAGCTCTGGGGAACAGAGATCTGCTTCCAAGAGCCACACAAATCCCCAGGTTTTCTCACCGGTCTGGCCACAGCTGCCTGTGCCTGCTCTCTGCATGGAGGTGGGGGGATGTGAGGAGGCTGATGGGGAGCATTGCAGGGATGCACCCACTAACAACATGGGCTTTGCTTTTCCAGCAATTTAGGCCACGCACAGGGATTTGATGCAGAGAGCTGCTCCTCACCTGCCTCATGCTTCAGAGCTGTGCATGGTTAAACAGACTTTGAGCCCTATTACGTGACCCTTCGGGTCCTTGCCTGTCAATTGAATTGCTTCCCACACGCTGGTCTCCCCATTTACAGCTAGCACCAGACCTTGCCCTCTCTGTAAAGTATCATGTGAGTGTGACCTGCTGCCATTGTAAGTGGAGCTTGGTTGTTGCCAGCTGTCCCCACCCATACTCCCCCTTCACTGAGAGAGCAGGCAATAGCGGGTTTTGTGTTCTCAGCTTGGTTTTTTGTGTTCCTTCCCCAAAATAGCCTAAAACCCAAACCTTGGATTTTATTCCTCAACTACAGACATGCTGATAAAGAGAGATTATTGTTTGCAGATTGGTCCTACTGTGCTCAATTTGCCTTGCACCAGTGTATAGCACTCTGCCTAAGTTCAAGGCTGTGTCTTCAGGCTGGCTGGGGGCAAAAAGCCATATTGCCTTATGTCTCCTCGTATCTGTCCCTGAAACGATCAGATTATAGGTACTTGCTCTCAATGTGCAAAGGCATGGAAAGAAAAAAAGGAACCATTACAAGACTGCTAGGGCCCCAGCCTCCTCTGCCTGGGCAGCCTTCACCTCACTGTGGCATTCCCTAGGATTCATGTGCTAGAAATCATCCATGGTTTGTAAGCTTTGCATTTCTTAAGGGCTGAGGTTTGTGTTACAAGGTCCTTCATGCCCCACTGCAATGTACATGTTAAGTAATAATAGGATAATTATTTGGTGATGCTTAATCTTCGTATTACATGTGTTGAGATTTAACCCCAGCCAGCAGCCAAGCCCCACACAGCTGCTCATTCACTCCCCCACCAGCAGGATCAGGAAGAGGATCAGAAGGCTAAAACCTTAGAAAACTCGTGGGTTGAGATAAAAAACAGTTTAATAGGGAAAGCAAAAGCTGCACACAAAGGCAAAGCAAAACAAGGAATTAGCTGAGTGCTTCCCAAAGGGCAGGGAAGTGTTCAGCAGTGCTCCATCCGAGTAACAGTAGCATGGGAAGACAAACAGATCACTTCAAATGTTCTCCCCCTTCCTCCTTCTGCCCCCCTTCTTTATGTACACAGCAGGATGTCAGATGGCCTGGAATATCCCTTTGGTCAGCTGGGGTCACCTGTCCCAGCTGTGTCTCCTCCCAGCCTCCCAAGCACACACAGCTCCCTCACCAGCATGGAAATACAAAAGCAGAAAAGGCCTTGGCTTTGTGTAAGCCCTGCTCAGCAGCAACAAAAAAACAAAAACATCTCTGTATTATCAACCCAGTGTTCAGCACAAATCCAAAACACGGGCCCACACCAGCCACCTGTGAAGAAAATTACCTCTACCCCAGCCACAACCAGCACAGCATGAACATAATCATTCAAAAAGCCCTAAGCCAACAAAGTCCTTTAATGTGAGAAAATCACATAAAAATTGGCATCAATTGTAATGTTTTCAGCGAGTCTGAAAAAGGAATCAAAGTATATTTTAGATATTTATGTGTTTTCCCTCTCAAAAATAAAAGGAAAAAGGCCCACAGTCAAGCTTATAGCTTTTTTTTTTTTTTGCATATCTACAAGATGTTAATGGTAAGTGAAAATACTGTTGATTTGAGAACAAGCAGGATGTTTTTTCTGTTCTGATAACTGGTTTATTTGAGATACACAATAAATGTCAACAGAAAGCAATTTTTCATGAGGAAAATTCCTGTCGAGAGATCTGCAGTATTTATTGTTTTCACCATGATCACTCTTAGTATTCATGCTTGTTACAAGATAAAGTCAAGAGCACTTTTTCTTACTGTTCTGACATATATCAGTGCTTGTCCACCCCACAAAATGTTTGGTGTTTCAGAAGGGCACATCTGTCCCACTCTGGTAACCTCTTGGCTTGGTTTACTGTAGATGAAACATTTTTTTCAGTGTGATGAAAGCAGAGCAAACTTGTTTTTGTATTAGCGTGCCACTAATGCCTTGTTTTTTTGTGATTAAACAAATCCAAGGTAGACCTGTTAATCAGTGCTGTCAAAAAAGCCTATTAAAGGGTGATTTTTTTATTTTTAATTTTTTTTTCCAGCTGCATGTTTTGAGAAGGGGGAACATGAATAACACAATTCCTTTGGGTTTGAAATTACCTGGTCTACTCCCAGCCCTTTTGGCAGGCACTGCTGCCACAGCTGAGGACTGGAGCAGCAAGCTTTCTGATTTTTCAGGAGCCCTCCTGTCCAAACAAGCTGAGTCTCTGCCTTGTTTTACATGTGCTGATACAATTAGCCTGTGCAGTAGAAGAAGCTTCAAATGCAAAGTTTTCCGTAAATAAATAATAATAAAAATTGAAATATCAACAACAAGCCTTTTAATGACAAAGGTAATTATGAAGAATTGCTTTACTAGTTGCTGAAAACTACCACTGTATTTAAAAAAAAACAACTTAATTGCATAAACTTCATTAAAAGCTGGTTTTCTGCTTGGTGCCACAGCTGCAAAGACTCAGCTTGGGGGCAGTGCTGGTGGCAGGAAAAGCAGGTGCTGCTTTTGACTTAGCTGCTAATGGAATTGCATTGAACTAAATCACTTATCTCTGTTTTGCCTTCCACCTCCTTGGATTTCTGACCTTGGTAGTGCAGCTTTGATATAAACTGCAGCATCTCGGCAGAGCCCTGCACATTTTAATTCTTGATTGTTAGGTGATCTCAGCATGGCCCCTGGTAAATCACAGACTATTAAGTTGTCTGGTGGCCTCCCTGCTCATCCTTCAGATGAAGGGAGGTGCTGGGGAGGCTGAGCCACCTCATCCCCCTAAGGCCACATTGCAGCTGCCAAAAAGCATGCAGCCCAGGCTTCCTGGGTGCAGGGGTGTTGGGACACTGCTATGACATCCCTGGTAGCTGGATTACGTCCTTCAGCAAGGTCAAAAACCACCCCACTTCCTCTTCTGCATGCACTGACCATGACCACCACCTCTGTGTTTTTCTAAGAGACACAGCTCTCACTATCTCCCATCAAGGTGTGGTGCAGACAGCCTGTATGGTGCGTGGGAGACAACCTTTCCCCGCAGCCCACCCGAATTAGCCAGTTAGGCTGGGAGGACCCTGCAAACCCCAGAAATTGCTGAGATGTGGTGCTCAGCTCAGTTCATTTGGAAGCCACAAGCTTGTCCTGTTCACTGTTCAGTGCTGGGTGCCACATCTTTGGGCATTTTATTGAAGATTTTATATCATCTTTTGGAATATTGATTGAAAACATATTAATCAATGCTGGATCTAGCCTCATTATTAAGCATGCTTTAGGATCTACCAGAGATCCAATTTGTATTTTTCTTCACGCACAATTAAAGGAATATTATTTTGAACCAAAACATCTGTGTCTAGAATTTACTGGTGTTCGAAAACCATTGAATGGTAAAATGGCCTGGGTTGGAAGAACCTTTTAAGGTGGGAGCCTTAGCATAAACCACATCTTGGTCTCAAGGCAAGACTTCTTTTCATGATTGTAAGACTCTCAGAAAGACATGTGAATAGAAATATGGCAAGTGGTTGCATTGGGTCTGCTAAAAGCCACAATGGTCTGTCTGCCCTGGGAGCCTGCAGACGGTGTGAGAGCAGCTCAGGAAGAGCAGTGTGAGCCCTCCTTGTCTGTCTTATACTTATAGCATAATTAGGATCACATAAATGCCACTGCTGTTAACAACCATGGTGATGACTGTTGTATCAGAAAAATCCCCCTGCCGTCTGCCTTCCAGGTGTTTGCACTTACATATCATTCCCATTAAAATGGCCTGCAGCAAGCGCTTGGGGTGTCAGAGCTGGGTGATGAAATTGAATTAGTTTGAATAACTGAATAAGTTTTAGATCTTGGACTGACAGCTTGTTCATATAGATCTTAAATGCCCAGCAGCAGCAGCATAATTTGCATTACCCAGGCACCGCTGTTCAGAGTGGCAGGGCACGGCTGAGCACGGCTGGTGCTTGCTCTTAACCTCACTGCCTTCAGGAGCCCTGCCTTGCAGGGAGAGGCACAGACTCAAATGGAGTAATTGCAAATAATCAACTTTCCCTTTCCCTTTCCCTTTCCCTTTCCCTTTCCCTTTCCCCTTCCCTTCCCTTCCCTTCCCGCCTTTTGTACAGCTCATTCTGAAACCTGGCATCAGCAGATGAAATGCAGACTGAGCAAGCAGATTTTGAAGAAATATTTAATAATTTATTATGTACTTGGCACTTGCATAGCACCTTTCATCCATGGTTCTTAAAAGACTTCAGAGATATCAATAGATGATACAAACAGAATAATGTCTTATTATAATAAAGCCATTTTGCATGTTCATAAAGAGCCAGAAACTGCATTCCTACAAGAATGAGTTGTTTTATCTATAACCAAAAGAGAATGTCTGTAAAAAAGTGGGACATAAAAGAAGAAATCTTAGTTTCCATCTCTTCCCTAAAAACTTTTTGAGGAAATAGAAAGCTTTAGGCAGAATAATTATTTTATGCTTTAAAAAAAAAAAAAACCTGCTTGACTGGCATTTATTATCCACAGTGCTTTTAAGGCCTCCCACACATGGTGGATATTTGCCCTCCTGCTCAGTACTCTGCCAGCTGAAGCGGTTTTACCTCTGTAAAAAGCAGAAACCCAAAGCTTCTGTGATTAAGGTAACCTGCAAATATTTTTCTTTTATATGTTACCAATAAATAAGAAATTGTCTGTAAAGACTTTTCCCGCCAAATCTAACACAAGTAATGGATGACCACGAAAATCAGAGCCACCATAACCTCCCAGTCTCCCCTGGAGTTTAATTTTGTTTTATAGATTACATTATTTCTCTCCATCCTTCAAAGTATACACAGACATATTAGATTATGAGAGGTAAGTGTATGAGGTTTTGCAGCTAAAATTTCCAGAAGTCCTTTCAGCTCATGACAGTTTATGCTTTAACAAGGCATAAAGAACCACTGAGAGAAGTCTGAGACTCAGAGCATGGAACTGTTCAGCAGTGCCCACCACTCAGAAGGGCTGATCCCACTTGATGTTGCTATATCCTATAGAAATGTCCTTTAGCTGATGGTAAATACCCCAGAAGTTCATCAAGTGGTAGTGTGGTGGATGTAGCTATGAAGGTGGGTTCAAAAAAGGTCCAAAAAATTCCAAATGGCATTCAGTAGGATTTTGTGATTATTTTACCGTAATGCTTTACCCAGAGGATAATAAAAGCACCTAATTCTGGCTTGTGCATACTACTACTTCACATTAAATTAAATGAAAACTAAGATATTAAATTGAACTACACAGAAGAAAAATTACCTAATGTACAAAGCCTTTCAACATAGAATGCTACATGAAGTACTTACCATTGAAAACATAGTCAATCATCAGTACTTACCACATGGATGTTATTCTGATATGCTATTATAAACAGTTGGGTTAACTGTGGTTTCTTGAAAAAGGCATGGGTTTTAATTGCAGTAACATTACCTGCGTTAATGGCATGGTAGGATGTGGGCAACTGTGCACTTGTGCTTAGGGCTGTCCAATATTTTCCACTGCAAGAGGCTGTTTGCTGCTATTTATGTGTCACCAGGCTCTGTGCAGCAGGGGCCCAGTAGCCTCAGCCAGGTGGGTGTTTCGAGCTGGTGCTGCAGTGGAAGTGCCAGGAGCAGGAGGCTGTGCAGCCACAGTGAGGCAGCTCCTCTCTGCACCATCTGAAAGCCTCTAACAACTTCCCATTTTGAAGTTTCAGATGTGTCTTGCAGCAGTGCAAGATTTTGGAATGTAGTGGGGGATTAAAGTGGTGTTAGGCCAATGAAAATCCTTCTCACGTTACTGAAACACACTTTAGGACATACGAAAATATGTGATCTAAGTAAGTTTGGTAGCATCTGATAACAAATTGATGCTCTTGTATGCAGACAGACAAGCTTACTGTGTATTTTGCCATGTCACTTTGCATTCCACTTTTGCTTTCCTGGCAGTTTGCCTCTTTTGCTTTATGTGTTATTTGGCTCAATTCTTGCTTCAGTTACAGAAGTCTGCTTCATTTTTCCTTTAAATGCATAGGGTATTGAAAAAAACCACATAAAAATATACAAATACCTGATGGTAGGGAGCCAGGCTCTTTTCAATGGTATACAGTGACAGGAGAAGCACACACTGAAATACAAGAAATTCAGCTTAAACATAAGACAAACTATATTTTACTGCGTAGGCAATGTAATGCTGAAATAGGCTGCTGAAACAGTCTGTGGTGTCTCCACCCATGGAAATACTTAAAATACAAGTGGATGTGGTCCTAGCTGACACTGCTTGAGCAGGGGAGCTGCATGGGATGGCATCTGCAGGTCCCTCCCATCCCCAGGTGTCCTGTGAATATATGTGATTTCTGTAATACACACAAATATATGTTTAAAAATATGAAGAATTCATTATGTGGCTTGAGTTTATCTCGGCCAGTCCATGCTGCCGCTCAGAAGAGTTTGGCTAGCCTTTTTGAGGATGTTTCAGCTCTCCAGTGCTTCCTCTCTGGCACAGCCATGGTCACAGAAGGGACTGAAAACATCCTGAGACAAGAGGAAGGAGGAAAAGGATGTGGTTGAACTCTGTGTTGCTGGGATTGAAGACCTTCCAGGCCTCCTTGGCAGAGCTGCTGGTCAGGGATGGCAAACACCCTCCTCCCCTGTGCAGAGCAGCTCACATGACAGGAAAAGAGAGCAGGAAAACAAAGCCATTGCCATGTGCATCAAGCCAGTCGTGCTATCGACTTCAGGGTCCCATTCTGCTGGATCTTCCCTCCTCCCTCTGGCCAGGAGAACAGAACAGATCTGGGAAAGGGACAGCAGCTGAAAATGCTGTAGGTGGTAGCCCTGGCACTAGCTTCCACTTAAAATAAAAATAAACACATACAAACCCTCCACAATTAAAGGAAGAGGAAGGCTAAGTGAAGAACAGCCGCAGTGCAGCTGATGAATGATTAGAGATTTGTCTTCACCAAGGCCCAATTACAACTGAGTGTTTAATTGCCTCTGGCCAGCACCAGCCCCCTGGGCAGGAGGCAGCTGGTTGCCTGCAATCCTCATTCCCCAGAGGAGCAGGGGAAAAAACTTTTCTGGCTCTGTGGACTGTTTATCTTTGGCACAATTTGGAAACAAATCAGTCATCATTTTTATTGCTCTAAATATTACACTATTATTTTTCCTTTAAGTGAGGTAACCTTTAATTAGCTGCATGAGTGAAACCACACCTTCTCTCTTAAATTACTTAAATTTAATCTCATAAGATTTTTTTTTTTTGTGGGAAGGTAGCAGATTTCCTAACACCATCTATTCCTACCCTACATATTGAAGAGCGTGCAAGTCTTCCAACGCCTGAAATTGCTTCCTCCCATGACTGTGCCCTTCACACTTCACACTTCACACTTCATTTCTGAGGGACAGGTGAGGTCTCTGAGACTGCTGGGCACCTTGCTGTGCCTCACCCCAGCATCCGTGCTCGTTCTTGGTAAGGAGTTCCCTCCTTGCATCCACCACAGCTGGGATGCAGTGTACTGAGGTAGCTTTGCAAGCTCCCACTGCTTTGAACAAGTTACAAGAACTAAGGACTACCAGCAGTTAATTTTGCACGTAATCTCAAAGGTATTCTTTTTAATAGACATAAAATGTATTTAATATGACTTTAATGTATCTTATCTATATTTGTAAACCACAGGAATATTTACATCTATATTTTTGCATGTATTTATACATATATGTCTATATCTATGTATCTATCTATTAATCAATCAGTAAAGCTGGAAGTTTATGATCAATTTGCCACAAGAGGGTTTCTGATAGCCGAAGTTGCTTGATGCTGGAGCATCCCATTTGCCTGCCTGTGCCTTGGCAGCAGGAAGTCCTGTGAGCATCCAAGCAGTGCCAAGGGCAGGGCAGGAGCTGTGGGGCACGTGGGGCTGGTGTAAAGTGGTGGTTCAGCCTGTGCCCAGCCTGTAGCTGCAGCTGGAAACACAACTCACCAGAGAAGGCATTGGGGGACTCTGTGAACCCCTCCCTGGAAACAAATGACCTGTGGCCCTCACCCCCTGGGGCAGCTGTCTGCTTTTCTTCCTCCTCTCACAGCAGCAGCTCCTCTTCTTATTCTTCTTCCATGCTATGGGAAGGTTCAGTTTTGTTCCTGGTTCTTTTTGCTTGAAACAGGAATATCCATTTCTTCACAAAAGAGAATTCTTTTCCATTCAACCCCCTTTCCTTTGATTCTCTGTTTCTGCTACCAGACTCTCCAGGCTTTTGGAGTTGTGCCTTTCCTCAGACCTGCCAGTTATGCTGGGCAATTCAGAAGAGAATGTATGTGACAGTGACCTGGGACCTTGTGATTGCCCTTGGCCCTGCTGCTGGCTTGCAGGTAGCCTGGGACAAAACAGCTTCAGTCCTCACTTTGCCTGCTCATAAAATGTGTCATCCAGCCTATTCTTCTGCATCAAAGTAGTCCCAGAAGGGCAGGTAGCAAGAGAAGAGGGAAAGGAGAGAGAAAAGAAGGATTTAAAAAGGAACAGCCTGAATCAAACCCTTGTTGAAATACATGAAGGTTCCCCATATTCTCCAAATCAGGCTGAATGATCTGCGGATGCAGACAGACTTCTGGGCTGGAAGGGAGCAAAGACCACTTTTGTGCAACCACCACGGATGATTGGGAGCATCCTTGCCAGAGGCTGGGGCTTGTAAGCCATACCCCTTCCAGCAGTGCCAGCCACAGGAATGGCAGGGACTCTCAGGTGTTCCCCTTCTCATGTGGTGGAAGTCACACATACATGCCAAATCCATCTAAAGAGCTGCTAATACGGCAGCTTTTCATTTCCAACATTAAAGCAATGGGGAAAGGCCATAAACATCTCTATCTAGGTCAGGGGACAGTTTGTCCTTTCTCTTACATGACAGAATCCAAAAATGGAAAATTAATTTTTATTCCTTTCAGACCAATTCTAAGTAAAGTCTTTTCCAGCATTAGAGCTAGTAGTTCAATCTTCAGATAGACTTGTTTTTTGTACTTTCATTAAAGAATTAAGATGAACAGAAAACTACTATTGAGTTGCATTTGTTATACAAAACAGCCTGTGCATTTAAAAGCAAATACTCTGGAGACTATTTAGTTTTCTGTCAGTCAGCCTAATGTATTTCATATTCTGTGTATCAAGTGAGATCTAATATCAGCCTTAAATATGGGTGAGACTGGACTATCTAAACAATCTCTATGTTGAGCTGGTTACAATGGGGATAGAACCAAAACTGTAACCTGTTCAGCTTAAGACCCCTCCATTTCAGAAAGCCCCTTACTGAAAATCAGATTTCCCTTCACTCACTAATATTTGGTATGACTTACATCAATATGTGTGTTTGTCTGCACAGGGTTTCAAACTCTAAATGCAGGTGCAGTACTGTTAGGAGATATTTAAACACATAAGTTACACTAAAGGAGAGCTATTCAAATCTAGATGTGAATCATTTAAATATTTAGTAACTGGGCACTCTGAGTAAAATGTTTAGGACAGTAAGTGGGATGCATTTCTATTCAGAAAGTGTTTCTATAACTGTAGTGCATCAATGTGGGCCTAATTGCCTGCTGATCTCAAACATGAGATCTCAGTTAAATGTATTTTAATCCTATTAGCACAAGAGGGCCAGTGCAGCAGAGGATGAACAAAACAGAGTTACAGGCTGCATCAGCCAAGCCCTATTCCATTGTCTTTGGTGTTTCCAACATGCTCATCACTACAGCTTCTGGGTGCCACATGGAGCAACCAATACACCCACACAGCTAGTGGGACATGAACAAGGAGTGGAAACAGCTCCTGAGTCTGCAATTTGCCTTCACTGGCATGGCATGACCTTATGCATGTTCAGCACTGTCAGGTAACTCCTTTAGATTTACTGGCTTGGAGGGCAGTTGTTCCTATGGAGCAACAATGGCTGGCTGGCTGGGTTAGTTTGGGAGAAGCTCAGCACCATTCCTCATGTGATTGGCAATGTGGTTTCTTCAGGAGGGGCCCTGTGGCCCTGCCCAGAAAACCTGGCATTCTGTCCCAGTTTTAAAACAGGGAGCTCACTGGGTGAAACTGTGTTTGAAATCAACTGCTTCCCTGTGTCAGCATCTGTGCTGCCAGCAATAATGCACTCCAACTCTTCCAGGGGGCACATCTGGATCCAAACACTGCCCTCTCCACTACCTGATAAATTCAATAGCTCACCAAAATTCACATTTCTGCACCCACAGTAAATGTCAGTTCTTAGCTCATCTGCTGTTTGCATTATTCTGTGGTTATAAACATGAGCTAAACTCTCTGGACCCTGTTCTGTGAGTTTTGCCCCGTTTGTTAGTTACCTGAAGAACAGAAATTCTCCAGGGACCTCTCCCAGGACCAGAGACAAATACATCACCATACACACTCCAGCATGCCACTGTCACAGACTCTCCTTGAGGAACCATCCTCTGCAACAAGGTAGGAAAATTGAGCAGCTGGAGTGGGGAGGCAGCAGTAAGGATCAGTGCACTGGGTGTGTGCTTTCCAAAGAGGAATTCTGGTTAACTCAGGGAGGTTTGCTGGGTGAGGTTGACAGGGACAACCAGCACTGCCCCTGACACCTCTGGATGACACTCTGCCTAAAATCAGTGCAGCTATTCCTGAAATACGTGCTTGCCCTTTCCCCAGACTAGGCAAAAGGAGTCCTAGGACCTAAATCATATCCCCAGCCCTGTTAAACAATTTTATTAGTGTTGATCTGTTGCAAAGCAACTGCTTGTGAGATATCCTGCAAGAAATGGGGTGTTTTTGCTCTAAGCCATGCTGAAGCTCTGGCCCGGTATGTCTGGCTCTGCTGCTTTGTGTGTGTGTGCACTTGGGCCAGTATGCTTTTGTAACTGGACATAGCTGAGGGCAGAATTGCATATGTATGAGTGCCCAGGCTGAGCTGAGAGGGTGACAAAGAGCAGCACTGCAGAGGGTCATGTATCGTCTAGCTAAGGACCTCAGCATATTGAGGTCTTGAGAGTAGCTGTGGCTGTGGCAAAATGTTTTATACATCAAAATTACCGCAGTCTTTACCATGTGCAGAAGTGCATCCAGTGCTACATCACTATTGGTATCTGTGAGAGTAGGACAACTAATGAAAGGAAGGGCATGCAGCCAGGTAAATCCAGACGGTCACCTCTTGTTTGGATAAACAGCTCTCTTGTCCCAGTCAGGAACTTTGCATTTCTGGGGACACACTGCTTGCACACAGGGAAGAGCAAAGTGCTTGTCTCAGATGGCTGGATTAATTAGCCTTTAATTAAGGAAGATCAGACACATGTCCAGATCTCTGAATAGCTTTGGAAAGCTTTGCAGGCTGTTGATGTCTGCTGTGATCCCATAAATTTATGTTGTGTGCTGTAGGCTCCACACAGATGAGAAAATACACTGGGTCAGCCATGAGGACTATCTGAAACCTGAAATCTGGCTCTGGGCATTTTCAGTCTCTGTTTTTTCCTTATTGTGAAACCACAGTGCTACAGATGAAACGACTCGGTTTCTATCAACATTTTTCTTTTCTGTTTAGAGAAGAGATTTGATTATCAAAGAGGAAAATGTCCTTCAGATTGTGGGTTGCTGTAGTACAGGCCTATTCTGTTCCTGTGCTACCATCAAAAGGTAAAATTGGCCAGCAGTACCATACACCACAGCAAGAAAAGGGACGGGGGGTGGGGGAAAGAGGGTCAGGAGAAACACACACTAGCGCACACAAGTCCTTGAACTTCCACAAAGAGATATCATGTTACATTTTGCAGTGTTTCCTAGGAAACCATTTTAGTGTAAAAGGAACTCTTTGTCTCCTGCTCTTTGTAAAATTGTTTGAACCACCATATCTCATAAAAGGTTGCTTCACAGAAAATTTATGCAGCATTTAATAAAAGCTCAATCTGCAATTTGCTGCACCATCAGAGACAATATTTCTATCAGCATTCTGAATGTTTTAGATTGTATTTGTTGAGAATTGATAAGATTATGTAATAATTTCCAGAAGCCAGAGAAACAAAATATTCTAGTTGTTTTTTTTTTTTTTTTTTTTCCCCTGACATGGAGTGCCTTTCTCTAGCAGCAAGGCTGTATAGATATAGAAAAAAAGACCATGAAGAAAAGCCCCCCAAAAGGCAGAAATTGCTTTAGGAGGCTCTTATCAGCACCCTTTTCCTGACATGTTCGCTGAAACAGAAGTGTTTTGGTTTCTTTTCCTCTGAAGAGCGCAGAGGCTTGGACAGGATTTCCAGTGTGCTGCTGCGTGGCCATGCCCATGTGCTGATGCGAGCCACCTGCTAGCCCAGAGCCAGCCGGCTGGAACAAAGGGCTCATCTCACTCCCCGAGCTACCTGAGCCTGTCACTCCTGCAGGCTGGGCAAGGTGCTTCCCCAGAGCAGGGCAGTGTCCCGGCTGATGCTGGGGGTTTGCTGTGCAGAGGGGCAGCCTGCTTGCTCTGGAGGCTGAAAGCTCTCAGTGCTAGGGCAGGGCTTGCAGGCTAGAGAAAGAGGCAGGTTTCCGCTGAGGTCTTTGCCAGTTATCTTCTGTTATTTATCATCTTCTTTTAAATCCAGCACTCGACATCTGCTCTTTCATTTTAAGGAGGATAAATGTGAGGGCTCACAGGACCTCCATGGCTGCCAGCAGGCTGTCCTGTGCTTCCCCAGCACTTTGCTTAAAGAGCTGACCTAATGAGTTTTGCTCCCTCCTGTAGTCCCTGTCATTTACAGTTGCAATAATTTCCTGTCATTGCTGCTTTTTTCCTCCCCCACCTCCTTGTGATATTGCAGGACTCATCTATAAGGCTGATGTGCTCTGACTGCAGCATGCTAGATTTGTCTTCGTCTTAATATATTATTTATGATGCTATTATTCTTTGCAGCGGACTGCCTGCCACGCTCTGAATACAGTTGCTGGTCTTCCAAATGCATCATGGCCAGCAAAGGAAAACACTGATCTAATTGAATTAACAGTGGTTCTGTTAGCCTTAATAGAGTTTGTCATGAAGCACTAAGCAGATGTGACAATGATCTTGGTTAGTCATATTTTTGTCCCTACTCCTGGACACGGTTACTGCTAGCCAGATCAGTGGGGAGGATAATTCTCCTTTGCTGATCAGTAATTGTGCTTACCCAGACATGTGGCAATCACTTTGGACTGATGGCTGAAATAAACCAGGGACTTGGAATAGCAGAAAGTTTTATATTCTGACAATAAACTTGGCTAATTAAAACAAGATGCAGATGGTACTGCCACCTAGCAATTTTCACCTCACTTACTCTGACTCCAATTATAGCCTTTCCCTACTGACTTACACTGTTTAAATTACAGTCAGGGGATATATGACTATTTACCTGTTTCTATTCATACGAAGATGTCTAACACATCATTGTTCTGCACAAGGCATGTGAAGATGGACTTAGCACTTATTTTGAAAAGTATCTCCACTTTTTAAAAGGGAAAGAAGTAATAAGAAGGCTACTTAGAGACTCATTAGCAGATACATGCATCAGCAGGAAGCATATGAATTTTACACACGCAATGTGTCTCTTCAACACTTGTTCATTGGAGCAGGTGCCATACTTCTGGGAAATTAACTTTAATTGGATAAATAGAAAACTGGTTTTAACTAATCCAGTCCAACTCACTTTCTTTCCTTATTATTTTCTTTAGACACTTTGAAATGCTTGGTGTTGATCCCTTGGGTGACTTCCACTGCTCAGAGTAAAATATGTTTACAAGGAAAGGGTAAGACAATCAGTCATCAAGAATGGGTTAGGTTTGCTTTATCCTGCCTCAGTGCAGTGGGGTGGATAAGATTACCACTTGAGGACCTCCACATTGCTTTAAACAAGCTTTATAAACAAGCTTGATAAATAAGCTTTAGGGAGCAAAAATCCATGCCTAATCCAGGAAGAGAACATCCTGCTAATTCTGTGGCAGAAGAATTATCAGAATTGCATCCCTGAAATTAGTCTGGCCATCATCTGGACCATGTGTCACTGTTGGTGCTGATGAATTGCTGTTATGGCACTTTATTCTGGCAAACCTTCCCACATAAACCAGCTGTGTGTATGGCCTTCCTCTGGCAGCAAAGTGTACTGAACCGCAAATACTTGACCCGATGGCCTCATCTTTTTCCACATGGGGAGCTTTCAGGTGCAAAATACTCCCCGATGTAGAAGCTACACTAGGGTAGGACTTGCAGCTATCTTTGAAACAACACTCTCGTGTAGTTTGAAATGTATGTCTCGGAGGGAGAGGGGAAGAACTGGGCAGGGGACCAGGATTTATTTACAGAGACCTATTGTTTTGAGTCGCTCAGCTGGATTCCATTTTGTGTAAAAATATGTATGCAAATTAATGCTGACTGGAAGGGAACTCCCATGCATCCTCGATGACACGCTAAATGAGGTCAACGTGAGTACCATTAATGCGATGAGTAAGATGACACTAACTTGAGTGAAGTGCCCAAAGCGTCCTTGCTTTCTCTTGGCTTTCTTGTTTGTCCTGTTCAGCCCCAGGGAGCTTCTGCAGTGTGGCACCAGCAGCCCCTGAAGGGGACAGACCCCATGATTCAAACAGACAGTGAGTACTCAGTGGTGTCCTCCCCTGTCAAAAGGCACCAGGGTGTCACTGCCTCTTCTGACTGAGGAGCTGTGTTCTCAGTGGAGACACCATTCCTTGGCAGGAATGCTGTGGGTGCCTGCCCTCTGCTTGGTTGGCCAAGACCCCCACCAGGGCAAGGTACTTCCTTCAGCTCCTCTCCTGATCCTGCCTGCTCCAGAAAAGGCAAAGCAGGGTTTTGCCAGAGGATCTGTGCATGCCATCCCAAAGTGCAACTTTGGGGAAATGTTGCAAGGGAATAGTGCTTTAAGGGGCTAAATACAAACCTTCCCTGTGGCAGCAGGTTTTGGATGGATGAGCAGAGCAGTCGCAGACCCCAAATAGCTTGTGCATCAGGGCACTTTCTTGCCCTCCCTTCTTCATGCCAATGTTTTAAATGGACTTTCCTTTTACTGGCAAGAGATGGAGGAGCTGTGCAAAATGAGCACCACTTTGGGGCATTCTTATGTCCTCCTCTCCAGGCTTGTCATTGCTTATGAAGGAACATTTATATTCATTTTAAAATAGAGGTATATTAGTCTTTGAATAGCTCTATAGGTGCTGCTTAGACAAGGCATTTCAAACAACTATAGACAAAGGAGTTTTACAAAGGATTGGCTGCAGGACTGAAAACAACTCGGGTCGCTAAGCACCTGGAGAGCTTTTGTTTCCCCATTTGCTGCAGCTCTGGGAGCATGCAGGTCAAATGCAGCAGAAAGCGGAGCGCTTTGTCACTGTGCAGTGCCCTCAGTGCCCAGGCTGGGGAGTCCCTCAGCATTGCTTGGGACACGTCCCAGTCCTGGCAGACACTCTCCCTGTGTGCACACCACACATCTGCATGCCAGCGGGACCTGCTTGAGGGTACCCTGCACTGAGAAAACACCAGGCAAGTATGTGGGTAAGACACTGAAAAACGATGTCTGCAATGCTCTGCAGTTTTGCGTCATATACGTGGCACATACCATGAAGGCAATAGGTCCTGAACAAAGCATACTGGCAGGGCCGAAAAACCCAGATATGATCTGAGCAGGGGTAAATTACTGGATTAGATCCCTTGTATCCATGGGGTCACATTTCACAATGCCTACTCCTCTCACAAAACAAGTCCACTAAGCCTAGTACTGGACAAAACCAGTGTTTATGTGTACCATAGTTGATGGCTATTATGCATAAGTGATCCCATTTACACAAAATCAAGGTGTAAAACTCAGGTATGTTTTAATGACTCTCAGGACTAGAAAGTCATTACTTTTATACTCTTTTGTTATTATCTGTTCACGACTATTTTCTTGCAGAATAAGTGTCAGACAACATCCTCTAAATCAGGCCTGTGAAGCACAACAGATTTATGCCTACTGAAAGAAAATACAGGGCACTCTATTATTAATATGTAAAATCTGGAGATGTAGTCATATCTGTATGATGATCTATTTTGGTGGACATCACGTTCTTAAATCCCAGCCTTGCTCTTTTAAACTATTAAATCTGTCATAAATATTTGATGACGAACAAGCTTATAAAAGCAAAATGCAAAATATTAATAGAGGGAGAGCAAATGTGTGATTTAATTTTTAATTAATTACCAGCACCTTACACTAAAGTCCATCTTCTGTTAGAGGCAAAAAGTAACAAATTTCTTCCTCACTGTAACCTGATCTAAATGATCAGCATTGCATTTATTTGTATTTTTTAAAGGAAAAGGATAAATCATATAGGAACAAGAGAACCAGGAAACAAGAAACAAGGTAGAACAGTCTGGTTTTATTACCATATGTAATCAAGAGCTTTTATTTCCCATCTCTCCTCATTTTTCTTTTCCTTTCCTGCCTTTTTTTTTTTTTTTTCTTTTACAACCAACATTAAGTTGTGACTCGTATGTTAGGGGGATGTGGAAATGAAGGGAAACTGGTGACATCACAATACTTTACAACTTTACAACAAATGAGAGTCTGAATTTGTTGCATCTACCAGTGTATAGCAAGGGTGGAAAGCAAAGGCACACATAGATCCATGAACCCCTCGAAACAGAGGGTGGAAGGGAACTGGGGCTGTGAAAGGATGAAAACAGAAGACCCACCGAATACAAAATGAACATTTCAAGGTCAACCTAGTAACTGCGGTGCACGTTGTGAAGGCAGATCGCTGCACAAGCTGTTGCCATGATTATCCATCTCTGTGTTTTGGGAGAACGTTTTGAGGGATAATATCAAGGGAACCCTGCTTCAGGGGTTGGAGCTTGGTAAAAAGGTGTTGAGTTGGTTCTTTTAAAAAAAATTATCTTGCTACCTACTGTTTTCAAAGGGTTTTCAGTTTGTTTTTATTAAAACAACAACATTGCTTTGGATACAGATCTATCTACTCCAGTCTGCATAGTTCACTAGGGGTGAACAAAACTGTTTCATAAAAGAAGCCATGGTGAAATGAAAGAACATGCAAACACCCTTGTTACATACTTTGGTGTAGACCATCCAGACCTTATACATACCATCTATAAGCTAGTGGACTTAAAATCTGTCTTTTCAATCATTCAAATTGGAAACAAAACCAAAACCCTGAAAAACAAATGGAAGTATAAAATTTTAAAAAACAAATTGAAACAGAAACAACCACCTTACTCAAACATACTGTTCAGTAGATATATATATATATATATAAAAAGCTTAGAAGCGATCCCCATCATTTTTCTACAGTATGTTGACACAGTTATTGTAACAGATTAAAAACACAGCTACGTTTTTGCATAAACTGAAAGACTGGAAAGGAACTTACACACCCGCGCACGCACACACACGCACACACCTGTGCGCGCGCACACTCCCACACTAGCTACATGCACAGTCACACAAAAGAAACAAAGGAAAGAAAAACCGAAAAACAAACCCACATTTTTCCCCAAAGAAGTATATGCAGCATCCTTCTGGAGCAGCAGGTAGCTACAGCAGGAGCCTGCCTGCCTGTCCTAGCTCCATGTGCCCTGCGTGCTGCAGGATGTGCGGCCGGGCTTTCTGCAGGGCTTGGCCCCTCTCACCAGTGCTGTCCCCAGCCAGGGGATGTACCAGCTCCGTGGACAAGGGTGTTAGTCATTTTCCTGCTGCCACTGAGAACGATCTCCACGTTGACATGCTGTAAAGGGGGAGCGGGAGGTGGGGGAAGGCAGAACCCCCAGCATGGTGCCTTGGGAGCATCACCACCTGTGGGTGGTTTTGAGAGAGGACTTGGCACAGCTAGAAAGTCAAATTTGGAGGGTATGGTGCTAGCCTAATTTCTTTAGGGATGCGGGGTTATGAAAATAACCACCACATTCTTCTTTCAATGTCTTTACTCCAGTTTTTGAAGGGGCTTTGAGGAGGAAGGATCAATAAATATTTGCATTACTCAAAGGGGAAAAAGAAAAAGGTTTTTACATACTACAGCTCACAAATATACACAACTGAGGGTGTAAGGCACAAATTTACATGTGGAAGAAAACAGGCTATTCACAGATATATTCCCACGAAAAACCCGTGTGATAAGACCATAATTTATGCATGGTAACAGCCGGCATATTAGCTAGTTCACACTGTTTGAGGATTTTGTTTGCCGTCTCACATGCAAGGTGAAATGAGATGGCACATCACAAGCTGGTGCCTTCACAGAAAGTATTAGCTACTGACAAAGCCATGTTGATAGCAATGGTGCACAGATGTGCAGCTTCTAAGTTTCTCTTGCAGCTGCTTTAGAAGTTATGAACTCGTGGTATTTGTTGCTGTCTTAGGTCAGAGGCCCAGCCAGCTAATTAGCTGAGAGACTTAAATAGATATCCCCTTTTTTTTTCAGCTAACCAGGCAGTCCAGGCACAAAGTACAGAAATCCAGCTCCAACTTATCTAACTCAGTGAATTTCTTGGAAAAATAAAAGAGTTCTAATTACTCCAGTTAATGGGTTTCACGTTAAATAGGTATAACTTTCAAGGTACTTCTCTGAAAAGCTGCTCACGGGATGATAATGCAGGTCAGTTCCTTAGGAAAAACAAAAGTTGAACAATAAATAAGAGGAGTTACTTGTGTTAACAGTTCACATGTTATTCATTAAAAGAGAAGGGTAGCAGAAATCTATGACACAGTCTGCCCAAGCCGGCATTTAACTGCTATGACCAAATGGCTGTAACACTGAAGGACATAATTTCACAGTACCTGCTAGTGGTAAACTTCTGCCATTGTTAAGTCAGAGTTAGCTTTGTCAATTGATTTTTTTTTCCTTCCTCTTTTCCTTCTTTTTTTTTTAATTTTTAACATTTTTTTATTTTTTTTAATTTTTTTTTTTAATATTTGTGTGTTTTTTACATTTGTTTTGCTTTTCAGAGCACTCTTCCCCAGTTCAGGAGTGCACTGTGCAGTTAGGGGCAGGGGGTGAAATGTCACAGTCATTTCCACCTGTGTGCTTTTGGCTCAATGATTTTGATGGAGGGTTAGTTAGTCTTTTGAGCAAAGAACTGGCAGATTGCAGGGGTGAATCCTGCAATTGCAAACCTTCAACCATGGGTCATATGGCTCGGGTTTAAAAAAATATTCCACTTTTCCCAGAGAGCAGAAATCCAGCACATCTTCAGCTTGCAACAACCATCTTCTCAGAGGAGCGGGTGGTAACAGCTGCAGAACACTGGCTTTCAAGGGCAACTTCTGCTTAATTGCCATCCTCCTCTGCTCCCCCTGCCCCTCCGATTATGTACATGCATCGTTGGGCTTCATGGACGCGGAAAGCGGAGCAAAGGAAGGTTTGGGAGGTACGTCTGGCTTTAGTGACGGCGTGCGTTTCAAGCCTGACCTGGTGAGCGAGTTGTAGGCAGTGAGACTTGGCTGCCGGGATACAGTCACAGCCTGTGCCTGAGCAGCGTGGACCTGTATGGAGTCCACCCGCTGCGGGGCGGGCGGCGGGTTGTCACCCCGGTCGAAGCTCTGGTTGCGGGACAGGTGGGACGAGTTGGAGGAGTTGGTGTTGTTTCTTTTGAGGGTTGATGCCTGGTGACTTCTCGTGAGCGAGTTTGTGGGGTAGCTTCTCTTGTAGTCCATGCTGTAAGCAGAGGAGTGGATCTCCAGCCGCTTGCTCAGCCCACCCTGCGACAGCGCAGCGCCCGCGGGCCCCAGGGATGCCTCCCGCTGCGGCACCTTCGGCGGCATGCCGTCGAGATTTTCCACCAGGTTAACTCCGTGGCTGGGGCTTTTGCCACTGAGGTGGTCCTTGATAGTTTTGTACTCAAGGGTGGCATTCTGGTCCTCCACAGACATCTGAGCCCCGTCGCTCATTTTTGGCTGGTCGACATACTCATGCTGGTAGTCTTGCTGGGCTATGGGCAGGACCACAACACTGGGGATGTGGCTGGGAGAAGCCCTGAGCGGCAGGTCAGTTGGGATCACCGGTGAGGCTATCGAGGGGATATCTTTTGTGCAGGCATTGATGAGGTTCTGGTTTCTCTCCCATTCCCTACTGCCTCGGCTGGGCTTTCTCTTCTGTTGCAGTGTTGGGGTGGACTCAGGGGTTGGCAGGGCAGCCAGGTCCAGATGGTGCTGGTCAGCTTTGATTAGCATCTTGGCTGTGCTGCCTGGGGTAGCCAGCTTGCCATTGTGCATCAGAGGCGTGAGGATTGCTTCAGGTTTCGGCTCCTTGGACTGAGCATCCCCAAAGAGGCCACTGAGCTTGGAAACGCTGCTCATGGAGCCGCGGCGGGAGTGAGTGAGCTCCTTCTCCTTCCTCTGCACGGCAGCCATGTCTCTGCGGCGGTGGTCACAGATGCAGTACACTATGATTCCCGAAAAGACGGCCCCCATGACAAAAGCAAGAATAACAGCAATGGCCAACAGGGTGACTGGCACTAGCTGATCGTGACCTTTCAGGTAACTCTCACGAATCACTCCTGCAATAGACAGCACAGAGAGGTTAAATAAACTAAGGGCAAAGGAGGAGTGGGGAGGTGGGGGAGGCTACTTATCATTAACTACTTTATTCAAAGGTATGCCCCTGGGAAGTTGCTTTGTGTTTTGCAGGGTGATTTTGTGCTCAAATTCGGAGACATACACTACCTGCCAGCTACATCATCCATGTGCAGCCTTCAGCTTTCAGTACAGCTTTCAGATCTGTAGTTGAAGACTAGAAAGTTCAGGAGGGGAAAGGGAATTCACTTGCAGGACAAGTACAGTTGTTTTGAAATCCTGGCCCTGGGCAATTCACACTAGATCTATTCACTAGACTTCACTAGATCTATTAGCTTTCCTCCTCTGACATACTGCTCATTCCTCACCTTCCTCCTTCTGATCTCTCCTAGACTAATACCATCTTATTTCTAGGATGGTAAGTCATTCACATTCAAAAGCCTTTAAAAGGAGCGGAGACAGAATATTGGTGAATACCAGAGAAGCTATCCCATATTGTTTAAGGCTTCTTTCTCTGCTCTTCATTCTGTTATCTTTGTCATGTGTTTTATAAGTCAGTGTCACATGCCTGAGCTTCTGAAGGACGCTTGAGTAATTATGAAACACAGAGCACAGTGTTGAAATTTATTGAGCCTGCTAGATGACTGTCCTTGCTATTTTAATTTTAAAAGGTCTCTCTTTTCTGAACTCATAAATAGGTTGACCTCTGTGCCGGAGCCTATGCTCTCTGTTCTAAAAGACCTGACCTAGTGCCTCTCCTGTGGTCAGAGGTCACTGTCAAATCCAACTTGGCCATCCAAGCACCCTCTGTCTGGGGAGGCACCTTTGGCAGAGCACACAAACTCCATCTGAAGTCCTTCATGCAGCATTAATGAATACCCTGAGTTTCCAAATAAAGTTGTTGTCCTGATGTGGCCACCAAGCCAGCAGTGCTAATGAAATACAAGCCAAAAGCCTGTGACTTGGGTTTCCCCCCTCCATTTCTGGTTTTGGTCTTTTGGTCTGTTTACAAAGAGCAGCCACAGTTCGACAAGGAACTGAAGGAACATCTCTCCCACCTCTTCTTCCAAAGAGGGCCCGAGTGCCATGGGATTAAAAGCTCCACATGCTCAAAGGAAATGTAATAGTTGTCCTTATTACAGGAGAGGCAGCAAGGCAGAAAATACAACTCCAAGGCTCTCCCAAGACTTTATGAAGACAAAACTTTCATGTTGTTAATCAACTTCTAAAATAAGGTATTTTCATGTTTTGGCACAGAAAGTAATTACAATCCAGAATTAGAACCAAAATGCTCCTCAGCAAACAATGTTAAAAGAATTTTAAAAAGTAGCCCCTATCTCACAGAAACCTTTGAAAAGGATTCTGGTGAGATCTAGTACTATTCCCATTTTTCTGTCCCAAGTTAATTGCAGCATTTAGGTGGACAAGGGATATTGGCATACAAGAGAAGAACTTTATATTTAAAAGTGAAACAGTTATTGAAAACATAAGCACATGCACGTGACATCACAGCTGGATGCCACAGAAATTATTGTGTTGTGACAATACAAAGGATTATGATTTCACAGGGAGAGTAAATAGCAAGACCAGATGATTACTTAAGAAAATAAGATTTGGGATTCATATAAATGTCCTAATAGTGACATGTAAGGGCAGGAAAGTAAAACTCAGAAAACAATACATAATTAGAAACAATCTTCAAATTAAGTGTTTCTAAGAGAAACCTGTTTTAAAGTCCAGAAGCTTCTTCAGAGGCAGATTCTTCTACTCTTTGTCATCAGCACTTAACAAGCACCAGTAAAACCTAGTTCTGTAATTTAAATCCATGTACAAAATTGCTGTATGTAGAAGCACAGTCCAGTGCTTACAGCCCAGTCAGCAGGAACTGTATTTCACTGCAAAGATATTGGTCTCAGGTGATCCTTCACCTGCTGATATTTACATGTTAGACCTTGCAGCAATTTGTGGCCAAATTTATTTACACTTGTAAAACTGTTTGCTGTGATTAACCAGAGAACCAGATACAGAGTCTTAAATAAATGGGAAGAATGGTCATGAAGTTAAGAAAAGCTTCACCTCCAAAGGTCTAATTTAATGGATTTCTGTGCACAAAATTCTCAGGCGTGTCCCTCTGAGCACTTATCCAATGTGTTTTGCACGGAAAAAACCTCAAAATCCCTGCTCAGTGCCTACCTAATGGTGTAAGTACCTACAGTCAATGCCAGCATGGGTTCATGACAGGAAAGCCATATCTTACTTAATATTCTTCACTGAAAGGATGGTCTGTCATCGAAACAAGCTGTCTATGGAAGTGGTAGAATTACACCCCTGAAAGTATTCAAAATGCATGTTAATGTCCCACCTGTGGACATAGTTTAGAAGAGATCATGGTGGTGCCAGGTTAAAGGTTGAACTTGGTCATCTCAGTGGTCTTTTCCAACCTAAATTGTCCTGTGATGCTATCAATCTAATATTCTTTTATGAATAGACTGGGGACAAGAGGCTGGAGGGCAGCCCTGTGGGAAGGGAAAGGGCATTTTTGGTTGATGGTAAGCTCAATATGATTCAACCATGTGCCCTGGTGGAAAAAAGGGCCAACTATTTAAAAATATTGGAATGTGTCTAGAGGAGTACAACAAAAATGGTGAAAGGAGCACAGGGCATCAGTGATCAGGAGTGGCTTAAAATACTTGGTTTCTTCAGGTTAGAGGAGACCTCACTGCTATCTAAGACTTCCTCATGGTTGGGAGTGGAGGAAAAAGTGCTGTTACCTCTCTCAAGTATCTAGTGGTAGATGCAAGGAGAATTCCTAAAACTCATGTCCATGCCTGAAACTTATTACTGGCTGAGGGAAACTTCAAGCTCTGCACTCTCAGTCTTCTGATTTAGGCTAAATCCTACTCTGCCACGGACAGCCTTAAGCACAAACTTGCATCACTGTATAAAAAAAGCAATGTAAAAGCTTCAGGTTACCAGTAGATATCAAAACACTAGTACTCACATTACAAAATTACTACGCAGTCCAGACTGCATGACCCTTTGTGCTCAAGAAAAGGGTAGCTGAAATGATGTTGTGCACAGTGCAGGTGTTTTATATGCAGAAATTTATGGCTGTCTTAAAACATCCTGATTCCAGCTATTTCCTTTTGAACTCAGACCTTCCTGATGTTTATTATGTTTCCTACAGTAAAGGATATTTAACATAAGTGGCTTTGCTCTAGGCAGGCAGATCTCTGGAAACAAAGTCAGTTTAATGATATAGTTTGTTTTTTATCAGGGATCACTTCCATATGTCATTAGTCATACAAACAATCCCACTAACTCTAATGTAAATAAAATTAAATGGGCAAGATTTGACTCTGCATCAATGCCCATGGAATAGATAAAGCTAAGTAATAAAAAAGTAGGAGAAATGCCCAGCATCCTACTGTCATGACCACAGGGTGGGTGGGGGTGATCTGGAATTTAACATGATATAGGCTGATAATTGCAGTTGTTGTCCATCAACATGTCAAACCTTAACATTAGCAGTGACTGCCTGCACAGAGTGGCATGAGTGAGGAAGTGTGTGATCCCAACCATGTCAAGTTTGAGGCAAACTGTTCACAGCACCTTACAGACTCCATTCTGTGTGCTTTTATTTATCCTGCAATTCTTAAAGAACAACACAGTCCACATGGCAAGTCCAGTATCCTTCATTTGCACTCACTGTTCAAGGAATTAAAATGAATGGAGAAATCATCAGAAAAACTTAGGGTCTTCATTTTTGAAAGACAAGTAAAGTATTCTGACTCTCAGCTTTGAGGAAATACCTGCAATTCAAAAATCTTACAGCTATTTATTATCTGACATATATTTAAGACATCATGTACTGGAAAACTGACTTTGCTGGCTGCACAGAACCAGTAAAATATGTCTGATACAAGTATCCCCATATTATATCTATCTTATTACAGAACAATGTTTTTACTCTATATTAAATTTTTTTTAAATGTATTTTAAAATACTATTTTCTCTAGTGCATTGAGAATTATCACTTTGGATAACAACAAACACTCTTTTGAAAGGGACAATTTTGACAGAATTATCTGCATTAACATTGTACTCCACAGATGTGTGGTGGTAAAAACAAAAGTAAGCCAAGAAACAGATGACATCAAATATTTGCATCTTCAAGGATCAGATCTTAGCTGTTGTGTCACTAATGCCCCAAACATGCTGACATTTACTGATCTACCTGGACTCTTAAGTCAAGGTCTCTCCCTTACAAATCACAGCTGGGCTTACAAGTTCAGGGTATTCCTACATGTCCTGCAATATTATTTCTGGCTACCAAAAGAGCCGGTCTAGTCACCTGATATTTTTCCTTTTCCATGGCTATTCTGACTCCCACAGAAAACCTGATCCTTCCGCCTCCATTAACTTTCTGTAATTTCATCCCATGTCCTTTTGTCTGCATCTCCTAACATTGCCATTCACTTTCCCAGTCAGTATATCCTGCACTGTAACAGCCTAGAACACGCAAAATCACCTCTTCTTACTCATCTAATGAGAGAGATGACCTGATATGGCATTGTGTTATTCTGCTATGCATAATTAATTCCTTCTTCCAGCAGAGCTTCTAGGTAAGGCACACAGTTTGGGCTGGTTGGTTGGTTAAGAAGACATCTAGAAAAATGTTTCCAGACCTTCAAAGTGACTCAGCTCTGAAATGAGGTAGGACATGAATAAATCCCATGAGCAGAGCATTGATCTAGCTAAAGCCAGTTGGGGAATGAGTAAGGAGATACTACATTTTATGTCAATAATACACATACTATGGTTAAAGTTATGGAAGATGGAAAAAGGAGACTTGTGGAATGTCTCTGAGTAAAAAAAATGTCTCTTTTCTTTCTCTGGGTACAGAAAAGACCAGAGGTTATGCCAGATTATCATAAGCAGGAAAGTGAGGCTCCTTTTCACCAATTAACAAAAGTATTCAGGTTTTTGGACAGTACATATGCTAAAAAATATTATAAGGCAAGATGTGCAGAGTGCTGAAAAGATTACTGTGTGAAAATGCTGATGAAGCTATTCTGGAGTTGCTCTGCTCCTTCTAATTCTAATAGGAAAGAAATTCCAAGGGCAGAAATGTAATTAAAATGAAATAATCACGAAGGGATTAAATTAATCATTCTAAGGAATATATGGCATGAGCATAACTAAATAAGAATAATGAATATCAACACAAAAAACTTCATCAAAAGAGAACAGATAAGGGAAGACATGGAGACTGAGCTGTTTACTCCTTTTCCTGCTGCTATTTTCAACAAAATTCCCCACTCTGATCTGTAATCAGCAATGTAACAAGTTAGGGAGTAAGTGTTGACCAAGAAAAGGGATAAACTTAACTTACATTTTTAAATTGTCTTAGAGAATTTGTCCCCAACTGCTTAAGGAGCTAGCCAAAGAAATTTTTAGACATTATATGGTGTCTTGCAAAACACTGGAGGAAGTACAAGCATAACGAGCGCTGGAAAAGGACAAAGGATATTACATGCCTTTGAGAATTGCCAAAGGGAGGACCCAACAAAACACAGACCTGCCAGTGCAATCTTTCAAATGGAGGTGACACTAGAACAAGTAATAAAACAATCAAATTTACAAGCACCCAAAGAATAAAGTAATTAAAAAGGGGAAAAAAAACCCCAAAAAACAAAGCAAATTTTCCAATAGTAAATTACATTAAAGCAGAAAAACTTCCTGGTTTGGTAGGATAAATGGCTTACTTTTTGTGGGGAAGGAGTAAGTATGATAGCCTTTGACTTCTCTAAAGCCTTTGACTTATCTTCTCAGAAGTAAATGAGAGCGAGCAAAAACCTGCTAAAAAGCTGCAGTTGAAAAGTGCTGATCAAAGGTCTCCCTGGAAAGGGATCTGAAGCAAGGTGTCTGTCTCAGGAGAACAGCAATTAACAGGCATCTTCAGAAAGGAGACCTTGACTCCAGAGGCCCAGCAAAAGCTCTGTGTCCTTTTAGCTCATACAGTGTAAAAAGAAACATCTCATGGTGAATCCTAAATTTCCTTGTCTCACCAGTGATCCCTGTGTGACACGAATGGCAAGACATCAAGAAAAGCCCCACAGTTACATTCCTTTCAGTCTAAGTTCTGGTGTATGCTTTGCAGTGAGTACAAACTGGAATTTCAGCTTATAACCCTCACAGCTGGTTGCAGAATGAAAGCAAACAGCAAATTAGTCCCTAGTTTGAATAGCTTGATGGGAAGCTGTTTATGGTGATACAAGAGTTTGGATGCTGCCCTCTTCCACAAGCAGGCTGGAGCTGGTAAGGATAACCCACAGGACAGACAATGACACCTGGTCTGCCACTACAAGCTCCCATGTGTGAATTAACAGCTACCTGTCCTGAAAAACAGCACACTTCAGCCTGAGCACTGCAGTTTGCTGCAGTGTGGAGACACAGAAATGATTTATGGCTGGCAGGGGTGTGCCCTGGGCAATGAGAAGACCACATGCCACATGCACCACGATAGCCCTGTGATCAGATCCACAGGGATCAGATCCAACGTTGTCAGTCTTTCCAAAGCTGCCTGCAGCAGTTGGTAAAGTAATAACCCAAAATGGTGACACATGTGAAACTTGAAACACTGAAGTGGGAAATGAAGAATGCTGTTTTGGAAGGGAAATGAGGGAATAACGACCAGGAATATTTATCTGCAGACCACACATGAAGAGCAGTTAAGGCATGAGTGTCATTGCTGTGTTAAATGTCACCTCACCAGATAAATGGGAATAAGGCCACGTCCATCTCCAACAGCTACAAAATCACTTGAGACTTTCCACTGCACACATCATTGTTCTAGAAAAGCACAATGGTTTCTTTGCTATTGTTATTTAAAGGGAAAACTCAGCAGTTAATTTCATTCTCCAGCTCAAGCTTCTCTGCAGGATGTACATCTCCCTCACCTTAGGCTTGCAAGAAACACTGGTAAAAAAAACTCATTATGAATGGAGGTTTTTATGGCTTCAGAATCTCTTTTTAAAATACCACTGAATAGGTTTTCAAGACATGTCTCCAGGTGTTAGAAATGTGTTTACAGGTAGTCTCATGCTGCTAAAAGACTATTTCAGACTGGGAAATCCCTGCAGGTATTAACAAGCTTTCTTCCCCCTTTTAAAACTAGCAATAATGATTTTTAAAAAAACTCCAGAAACCAACCAAACAAAAAGAATCCCCAGACAAATTTAGACTGAACTATGAGATTTCAGTGACAGAAAAACAGAGGAATGACCAAGGTCAATGCACTTCTGAGATCTTATCTCATGTTTTTCTGAAGGAATAATTTAAAGATTTGATATAAACCAACCACCTTATTATCTCAATGACTTGGTGTTTGTCACTTTTATGGAATGGCTTTGTTGAAGAGTAAGAAAGCTTTTTCTTCATCTTTGTTCCAGCTGCCAGGACTCAGTGCAATACTACCCAGTACCCATTTTTTTGGACTCCTGGTGTCACCAGCTAGAAAAAAGCCCAGCCCAAATATTCACAGTTAAAGTTGCTGGAAAATTATTTCCCCTGCCTTCCCTCTCAGTAAAGCGGTATAGTTGAGTCATAAAGATCTGCAACTCTAAGTTTTGCATGACTGTGTTGAGAAAAGCAATCTATCTTCTCTCATACCCTACCTTAGGGCTCTCAAAACCTGTTGCCTGATCTAGTAGTCTGAGGTGCATGAAGCTGGAAAGAAATGAATTTGTTAAAGAAGAAACCTTCAGTTACAAGAAGCTGGGGATCTTTGGAGGTATGAGAAGAAATCATACTTCAGAACTATGAAAACAAAATCAATAAATAATGTGACTGAAGTAATCTGCAATGCAGCCTTGAAAACTACCTAAGCAATCTGATCAGCTATAGTGGTCTCTGTTATGGTTTTCTGGTCCCTTGTCAGACCTATTTCAGAAACAACCCTTCCAGAACAGATTTATCAACTGATCTTTAGCAGTGGTTTAATTTCTGTTTTCAGCTGGTTCATCATTATATCATTTATCTCCACTTTCCATCAATGGCTGCCAACATGACTCTCTATATGAAAAAGATAGTTGTAACTTACAAAAGGAGGGGAGATCACATGTCTATGTGAAATAATTTGTGACTCTTGAAGCAACATTTTAAGAATGGATTTCAGTTATCTGGTTTAAGTTTGATTATGAGCCCGCAATCCAATTTCTCCTCATGCTACAGTGGCCATACAAAACTCACTCCACGGGCCTTGTGAATTCACACTTGTGAATTTTGAAACAAGGGATTATAGACGGAAATCACAAAACCTGAACCAGAAAATTTATGCTCAGACAATTTCCAGCCCCAGTGGAGTGAAGGGGAGACAAGACCTGGAAAAGACTGGAATAGCAAGCTTTTAAAGCTTTTTAAATTGTGTGACTTCTATAGCTCTGTAAACGAAACAGTTTATTAAGTTTGCAGGTATAGGAGAAGTTTATTTGACATAACGTCCTGCATATATAATATAATGAAAGTCATTACAGTCCTGAAGCCAGCCCAATTTTGTTTGTCCTAGAGGCTAAGCTCAGTGCCAGCTCTTGCACTAGAAAGCATCTGACAACCTTTCTCCCACTGGCAGGTGGTATGCAGTGGCTGATCATTCTGAACTTTCCTGATTTCAGTACTTTCCTTCACCTCTCACCCTTTCCCAGTGAGTGATGATAATTTTAGATGCCTCTGCATGATGGGGAATATATCAGGTCGCTTTGAAAACACCATAAAACAGGCATTCACAGTAGTTAAAAACAAGATGTATAAAATCCAAATGTCAAGGAAAATTAATTCTTTTGTAGCTTGTCTCAGCAGACACAAACTTTATGCTGCTTTGCATCTTAAAATACAAATTTCTTTTAAAGTCTGCAGCATTTCCTCTAATGACGCAAAAAAAGCTCAGTGCACATTCTGGGACCTTTCTAGTATGCCTGGGATAAGCTTAAACATATACAGCTGCTCTTTATTAGCTTACTTCAGGGGATCTTTCACAGCTGGGTTAATATAGATTTACATATGTTTGGCTGAATATGCATGATTTCAGGGCTCCAGAGAAGTTGTTGTAGCCTGCAAAGTGAATCTCTCATCTTCACAGCTCCCATTTCACTGCATGGAGCCCCTCTGATGGCACAGAACAAGTGTTGGGTGTTTCTTTTTTTTTCATTTTTTTTTCTTTTCCCGATGTGGGCATTATGTATTCTGAGCAGCCCAGTGACTTTCTGGAAGAAGTTTTATGAATAGTGTCAAGGAAAAAGAAGCTGTCACTGAGAAATTCTGTGGCTTTCCCTCTCCTTTTATACAGCCTGTTTTGAACTGTGGCCTTTCTGCACAACAGGGAAAAGTGAAGTTTGCAGAACGTCAACATAAGCAGCTCTGCTTAGCAGGCTGAAGTTCAAAGGAAACTTATGGTAGAACTTTGGTTAAATTTCAAACACCACATGTAATCTAAAAGCAAAAACTGTTTCTTCATCAGCTCTGATCTTCTTTAAGGACACAAAAATGTAAATGCTAATTTGGAGCTAATAGTGCAACTGAACACATCACAGCTGAACTAACAAAGGAGTCATCTATTAAGCATTCAAAGACAAATAGTAGACAGTACCCTATACTTCCTATTCCCTGAGGCTCCTGGCAATTATAACAAAATTGTTGAACAAGTATGTGAACAAGCCAACAGTGTTTATTCATGCACATAGACTGTATGTCTTAGGAACAGTTCTGCCCACAGCTGGGCTGCTGGTGCAAGTTAGGAACGTGGCTGGGCCCCTTGTTAGCTTTGCCTTTACACAGAGGAAAGATGAAACCTCTTCTGTCATTAAAATGCCGTCACTTGTATATTGCATGGCAGAAAGCAAACACTGTGGATTAGCTCTTCATTTCTCCCACACTCATGAACACAGCAGGTATAGTCAAAAGGCCTGGACTTAAAACATGTCCCTGCCAGGGACACTGACTGCTTCTTCTTGAAAGATTTGCAGGGTTGGTGATGTAGGCAAAAACTGGTATTAGGTTTACCATTTCCCTTTGTATTGCAGTACCATTGCCTCATCTGTCCTTGAATACATTAAGTGACTGTGCAATTGCGATGAGTTTGAAACACAGGCTGTAACAGTCACCAAGACTAATTTTACTGCTTGTTCTTCTTCGATATCTCACTACTTTCAAGTACAAATATGAGAACCTTTCTTTCCTCTGTTACATTAATTCACATCCATAGTATGTCCAGTAAAGCAACCATAGTTACTCTAGCCATATCCTGATGTAAAACACATTGTTTCCCTTATGGACTTTGTGCCCCGATGCTGCTATGGTCTCACTTAGTTAATTTTCTGTCTCCAGTGGTACCTTCTTGCATGCATTTTTCTGTCTTATTTATAGTTCTCTGCATTTTTAAAAACCTAATTCTAATTTAAAACCTCCCTACCTTGCAGACACTGTGCATACATTTATACTTTATTGCCATAACCTCATTGATGTTTGTACATTTTTTAACATGCTCAGTAATTACTGTGGCCAGTCTGCTTTCCTGGATGAGGTGAACCTGTAGCTTCATCTCAGAGGACATACGCTGGCAAGTAAACAGATCCAGTAAAGCTGTCCTGAGTCCAGAAGTAATGCAGAATAGTGAAGTGTGGGAAATACATAGTAATAAATAGTAGATAATAAATTAAAATAAAATAGTAGCAATAGTCCAGCAGTAATACAACCACAATAGTGTGGGCAAACAAGTGTCCTGTCCAAAATACATTCAAATGCCATGCAGACACCCTCTTGATTGCCCAGCAGCAGCCCAGGCAGACATACCTGTCTGTTTCACCAAACATCTCACAAACAGCAGTGGTGCTGCAAATAACAACTCCCCCAGCCTTGCAATCAGTTCTGCTACTGGGTCAAATTTCACTTTTCTGGATTTACTGTAGTCATTTGTCCAGCTCCTGCTAGCGCTCTTACTTTAACCCAGGATCTTCCAGTACTGCAGGAAAACCAGGGAGCTTACACAGCTTACAGTCAACATGAAGGAAGCTCCTGCAACAAGGAACATGACTGGCTTTCTCACATTTACAGACTAGCTCTCAAGACATGCTTACTGATCTCTTGATACACAAATTTCCATATAAGAGGTTAAAGCCTGATTTATTTTCCTAGCATTGGAACCCTATAAATTTTTATCACCATCTCTTTCCACTCAGTGACATATTACACAGTGTAGGTGAGATCAAACCTTTCAGGGAAGCACTGTTGATGTTATCAAGTTGTCTTGCCGTGAGCAAGTAGAGATAAGCTGCATTGTCTTTCCAGGTCTTCATGCTGGGTATATGAAAGTATCTGCTGATTTGATATTAGTAATTTAGTTCAATGAGTGTGAACTGCACACTGAGATATGAAAAAACCCTGTGTACACAAAATTAATTTGTCTTACTGGCCTCAGGACATTGCCTGTTACTGGTCATATTTAGACAAAAACCATATAAAGTGCTGCAAAACGGTAAGACTTCTTTAAGACACTGAATAGAGACTCCTGTTTTGTAGAGATATATGATATCTGAAAAAAAAGAGCCGTGCTCTTTATGTTCCTTGTTAAGAGCCATGATTGCACAAACCTCTGCATGGGCTGTGGTGAATGCAGGAGGTTCAGTGTGGACAGCAGGCAGAAGAAGGGACAGAGGGAACTCCTGCACTGTGCCCTCCTTTGAGAGGCTCTGGCTGGGACTCATTCAGCAATGAATGCACATGGAGAATTGCTGAGATGTCTGATGGGACCTATGAGCTGGTGGCAGAATTAAATTTCTCTAGGGCTCAAAGTCGCTACTGATGGCACCTCTTGGTAAGACAACTTTTGGGAGAATCCCTAAAAACCAGTAGGACTCAGTGTCCACCCAACACTCACCCTGCTTGCTTGCAAACAGGAGCTCATATTTATTTAAGAATGAGAATCTACTGATATAATGAACAGGAAAACATCTAGAATATATGTGCTTCTCAAAAGACTTTTGGAATTATTTTAATCAAGGCTTTTAATGCATGCTTAAATTCTTTGTATGTGCTGTACTGTTTGTGTTCAGCAACTGCAGATCTTCCAGGCTCTCCAAAAATACCGCTTTTTTTCTTTCTACAAGGACATGATAGTGGATAGCAGTAGCTTTGTAGAGCCTCAAAAATGTGCCTGCTTTCCTCATAACCTCTTTTTTTATATATAACAGCTGCTCTTTTATTTTCTATCACAATTGTGGGTAAGATGGGATGGAACATGAACAAGATGGCATATTATTGACAGCATGCAGCTGGTGTTATTTTCCAATTAAAAAATCCTTGATGGGCATGTGAAAGAACTGTCTAGTTTATGCCCAGTTGTGACAATGCTATCAAGCTGCCCTTTCAGCTCAGATTTTATTTCACAGAAGGTAAGAAATCTTTAGTTGCTGATACAAGAACAACAGTTTAATATCCAGGCCAACACGAAATTGGTGATGAATTTGCTGTTAGCTGTTTCCAAATGTTTGCTGTACTGTATAGCTGTGCCAGCAATGCTTCTTAATGCTTCCTGAGCAAGTACTCTGAACCCTTCTAATGCCAATGGAGCTGTTAAAATCCACTTGAGCAGGGACCCTGAATTACTTCTGCTCTGCTGGGGCAGGGAGAGCTATCAAACTATCAGCTGGTGGCTTAGGAGCACTAATGCTCAATGTATACAGAGTTGTTTGTGCATTTAGTTGCTTAACTGTGACAACTCTCTTCTGGGTATGATGGACTGAGACTTTAAAAAAACTTAAAGCTTTGCCAACAAATCTCCTTCTCCCTCACAGAGAGGTTAGGATGCACATTTTTGATACAATGGTAAATTTGCACTGTCTGCTTCAAAATTGTCACTAAAATGTCCTTAAGACACATTTTTGTAACACGAGAATAACAACATATCTTTTCCCCCAGCCTCTCTCTCAGCCACTGGCACAATCTTAGGAAACATGATTAAAGTCTAGCAAAGTAGTAGCAATGGTAACTGGACAGCAGAGACTACAGTGCCTCACTAAATGACTAATACAGAGTTCAAAGGAGCACCTGCCTGGACACCTGACTAAATGAAAGAAATTCAGAGGAACAATGGCTTTCCAAACACAATGACATTTGTTATCTGTATTTAATGTTCAATGAAACTGAGATTGCAAAGCCTAAATTATGGCCTCTCCAGGTTTTTCATTTTTTAATTAATTGCATGTCGTTGATCAGTAAGCACCAGCCCATGCTGATACAAAGAATTAAGTGTGCCTTTTTTACAATCAAGGAAAACTAAGAAAAATGGAAAAGTTATTTAGGATCTCTCCTACATAATTAAAGAGATGTTGATAACCATTAACTAAAAGTTAATGAATATGAGAAAAATGTAGGTGGTGTTTTTTACAGGGCATGTAATTAGAAAGTTGACAGTTTACAGACCATATTAACAGTGCTCTGAACCAGGACTGTCAATGTTTGGGTCATTGTATCTGAACTAGGTATCAGTGAACACACTGAATCACATCTGAACCATTAATTAATACAGTCATTGAAACTAGGCACATCCTATAAGAAAAATGAATTATTCAAATATCTTTAACAGTATATTGACATTTTAATTGTACACTGGCATTAACAAAGCTAAAAGGTGTTTTAAATGTCTTTCAGCTACTAGATTTTCTGCTATTAAATCCCTTTGAATTTCAAAGCAGTTTCAGAAATCTCTTGTTTAAAGGGCTAGACTATCCTCCCAATTCAGCATCTTTATATGGCACAACATCTCCTTATAATCAATATAAGCATCACAAAAATGAAACTGGGTATTTCTCAACATCCTGTCCACCAATTATGCCTTGCTATTTCTAGATAGAGCAGTGGCTCTGTGGAGCAAGCACACCCTACAGCAAATTCCCAGCTCTTGATAAATATGTCAGTGCTACAAAGGTCAAACAAGAGCACGAGGCAGTCTGTGTTCCTCCACAGAACAATCCTCACCGGGTGACAGTGGATGAATACAGCTGGGGATCTGGTCCATCACACAATAGCTCTAGTGCCCTGAACCCTGAACAGCTGCCTTGACAAATTAGATGTGTCCTCTTTTATTGAAAAAGCATATCAGGGTCCTGGGGCAATGACAGTTTTTCCCTCTTTTAGTAAGACAAGCCTCTACAGCTCATTGCAGCTTGGAAATTGATAGCCTGATTTGAAATCTATGCAGGTGGACAATTATGGGTCAAGGATACCTGCTGTTTCCAGAAGCCCCATTTAATAATATCTATTTTAAACTTCGTAATTCCTTTATTTGTAGGATCTACTAATGTGGGAGTAGAGAAGCTCTGTTTTTATAACTAGGGGTTGCACATCAATACAACCTCTTCTGTTACCAATTATATATATATATATTATTTTTTTTTTGCTACTGAATAGCAAAAAGCTCTTGGTTCTAATCTTGCCACTCAATGTTTCCACTTCTGCTAGTTATATCTGAAATCTGTACTGTTAGTGAAATGCAGAAATGTTTTGAATTCTGAAAATGTTAAGTGAGTGTCAGTGGCTGAAGTATAGGCATTTCTTTAAGTGTGGCACAGGTAGTTGGTGTGTGCTAGAATATACCCCACCACTATCTTGATTTCTTCATCCTTGCCTCTCTTTTGCAGTTAAATCTGTCCATTTCCTTACACTTTCAGATAGCTACTATAGAAAATCTGTCACTAAATGAGCTGGAGCCTTCTTTACATAAGGTTTGAAACGCGGACTTAGTCACAGAGAAGGGCACACTAAATCACTGCCCCATACTCTGTTGTAACCCGGTGGTTTGATTAAATTGGCTTCAAGATGTGGCCCTGCTCAGGGATTTAGCTTCCGACATCTTTTCTGAATGCCTTGTCTCTGGTCTGTCTCTTCACTCTTGTTCTCAGAGAAACTTACTAAAACATCATAAAAACAAGTCTGAAGAATGTCTGCTGTCAGAAACATCCTTCCAGCATTCTTCTTTCATGAATTTTATATACAATTTCCATTTTATTAATTAGCATCTACTTTACCACTGTCACAGTTTGAACCTGAGGATGTAATCTGAGATGATTAGCTGTCTCTAACCGTGGGAGCAGACAGCTCATACATGCAAGACAGAACAGAAGAAGGATCAGTGTCATTTCCCTGGACAAGTCTGGTGTGTTCCCTTAATCCTGACTGCACAGCCCTCCTGGTGCATGTCACAGGATACCAGCCATTCCAGTGTGGTGAGATCATCAATCTTCTGGCATGTTTGTGACTTATTAGCCTGGCCTACTGACTCAGGTATCTGGTCACTAAAAACTATACTGGGAAATTGGGACCCATTCAAGTGCTAAAAAATGCTGAAAAAATATTTTTTTCCAACTTTCAACCAAGCAAACAGTATATAAATAAAGCCTCCCTCTGGAAACAGGGATGTTTACAATAAGGTGATGCTAATGTACCTAAGAACATTTCAGAAAAAATCTACAGAACTTTGTTTAGCACAGACTCATCCAACCAACCTGTTTTCATCCTAATGAGGAAACTCAGTATGTTTTCATCTAGATGTGGCTCTATACAAGTTTAAATGGACTAAACCCTGTGTCATCCTGTCTCAGTAAAATCATTTTCTGAGCCACTGCAGCTCTGAGAAACCACACTTCTCACCCCAAATCTCAGCCACATGCTACAGAATAACAGATAGAATCTAAACAAATTTTCTACTCCCTTTCTCAAAACAATCTTTTACTATACTCCTGGCAGAAAACTAAGAAGTATAGTAGAAGAAGGATTTGGTCTGATTCAATCTTCATTGTTTCCTCAGCATTTGAAACTTAGTGATCTGCAAAGTACTTGCAATTGTTTTATGTTTGTGCATACAATGGCTTGAGATATGGGAAAGAATAGCAGTGTTTGTGTAGTTTCCCCCCAGATGCACATGCTTTGGGTGAACACATCTCTTCCCAATCCCACGCAGTCATAACTGCCTATGGTGCATCTGCTCCCACAAGCCTTACATTTGCTTTAGGATCAATCAGTTCCTTCTGACAGTGTCAGGACTATGATACTGATGAAATACTGAATATTTGCTTCATCTCGACACATAGAAGCCCTGCCAGTCAGACCTGCAAACACTGACTCAAAACCTAAGCTTTCACAAATTTTGTGCCACTTTCATTCCTCTTTTCCTCATCTGATTTGTTACATAATGCCAACAACATAATAAATCCCTCTGTTTTCTCTGATATAGAAACTGGCTTGAATCTTTCAGATCCTTGTACGTATTAGCATATAACAATATTTTTGTGCAAAAAAATACTCTGCAAATGTACTTCTTGGTGCAAAACTCAGGTCTCCTGTGATGAATATTAATTGTTTAATTTATGTAAAAAAAAAAAGTCAGAAGCTTTGTTTTGCCACAGATTTCTTTCCCCACTTATTTCATGTCTACTTGTAAAGTATCTTGTTATATCAGCACATTCGTTATCATAACTATACCTGAAGTTTCTTATAATTTTGTCTCACTGCAGGAGAATCTGCCTGAACATTTGCAGACTCTCCAGAGACAAGCATTGTCAGCACTTGGCAAATCTTTCAAGTAGTGATAATCACAGTGAAATTTAGTAACACTGCCACTTGTGTACAATATGAAATATCTTCTGCAGGCAGGTTTTGAAATGATCAGCTCTTGGGCTCCCCAAGAGCACAGCCCTCTCCAAATAGAGGAGTTGACTATTGCTAATGATGTACCAGAGGAACAGCTGCAGTTATTAATAATAATAATACAGATTATACAATCCATAAAGTAATAGGTGCTACCAGATACTGTCTCTAAAGGAGCACTCTTGATATCCGAATAAACCAGCAACTCTTAACTCTGTAAATTGTGTTAATCACATACCACTTCTAATCAGCTTTTTACCTTTGTTACATGGATACCAACAAAAGGCTTGCTAAGGAAAGGAGATACTACCTCACAATCTTCACCTAAGGATGGTGAGCCAAGTAAGAATACAAACATTAAAGACTGCTAAGCACTGCACTTTTATCATTCAGTGCCCAGCTCAGCCACTTCCACCTGAATGCTGTGAAGAAGAAGCTGTAGCAGAACCACAAAATCATAACCTGCATTTTCAATCAATTTATCAAAACAGTAATTAAAAGGCACAGATTTCAGGGAATTAGGGAATGAGTGAGAAAACCGAGCTGTTGGCTACATTTGCACTGATGAACCCATCACTGGAAGAGCATGAGGTATTTTTGGATGGAGGCAGGAAGGACAGGAGGCAGCAGAGAAGGGTAGCAGGGTATTGAGGGACAGGTCCAGCTACTCTTGAAGAAAATCCCTTTGGTTTCTTCATGGGGGCCTGTGGAAGAGCTGTACATCTCTACTCCCCCCTTGTTAGTAGGGCGGCTACAGAGGGATGGCACTACTGGGGTGTGGGAGGGTAAAGCCTTGGAGTGCTCCACAGGAGGAGCTGCATGACTCCCACTGTGGAGGGAGGAACACCAAGTACAATGGCAGCAGGAGGGAAGGTTAGGCAGCAAGGTTAGGGAAACTGCTTCAACAAAGGTGAGAAACACACAATTAAATTAACAATAAAACACAGCAAGAAAGAAAACAAAATGTAAACATACTCCAGAACATGTGCTGTTCTTTTAGGCTGCTTTTTATTATTTATTTTTAATTTTTGTTTTGGTTGTTTGATTTGATTTTATTTTCTGGGGAGATGGGAGGAATAGAAATAGGGGTTTAATTTGCCCAACCAGAGGTTTGTTGTTTTTTTTTTTTTTTTTTTTTTTTTTAATACCTGCAATAGGAAGGGCAGATTCCTTAATGGCCAAAATGAAAATGCCAAAATGCCAATGGGATGGCAGTGCACAATTCCTACTCCATGGGTTGGACTACACATTTTCATCTTGGCAAGAAATGTTGATGTAGCTCAGAAACAACAGCCCCAGAGTATATTTAGCTACTAAAGCTGTGGCACACAAATGTCACATTCCCATGAGTCAACCCTTTCAAAGAACCCCGTCTTCACACCCCCACAGATATTCCCCAAGATGCCTGCACTGAATTAAGAGTGAAGCATATGGATGGATGTGACATCATCAAAGCAACCGTGTTACAGTAAAGAGAACAGCAAGTGGATTCTACACAATTAGTACAATCAGAAAGGAGCCATTTGTGAGCACAGAAAAAGAAAGAAAACACTGCTCAAAGGAATAGACACAATCAATGAAAAAAACCACAAAGCACCTTGCAAAACAAGGAGAAAATATAAAAAACATAAAATTTTCTTTGTGAATGTGTGAAAGCAAAAGAAATCACAGCAAAGTGGAAACAAAATCTTGATGATAAAAGGATTGCAAGGGTAACATTTCTGTATTTAATTTTGTGTAAGAACTCTTTCCTTTGCCCTTTTGCAACAACAACTGGACAGAATTTTGGAGCCAGCTGGCTCTGACAGGGCAAGGCAAGGAGTAGCAACACACAAGTGGATGGTAATTGTGAACAACCATGCGGTCACCTCTGCCGCCATTGCCTGGATGGGTGTAGACTGCTTCCAGCTCTGCCAATATTCATAATTAGGCACCAAAGGGTGCATGGTACTTAAATGGGAATTGCTTATAAGGCTCTTTGGTAACCATCACTCCCTGAGGAGGGAAGTATTGAATGTAAGCCACTTCATCAGTCAGGGAATTGAAGCAAAAATGGTTAGAATCCAACAGCTATACATGTATTAATATTTTCACTGCATGCTCTTCTGAAAGCTGCTAGGGGCATACAAGATGCTTTTAAGAGCTAGTTTTCCATCTATTAAGCATTGGTTTTCAGAAGACTTGTGAAGCAGGGACCCACACATAACAAACAGTTGCATATAAATCTCTGTATTCCTCTGGGTACAGAAAGAGGCAGACCTTCAACTTTTTGTGGTTTCTGACCCACCCTTCCTTCCTTCCTTCCTTCTTTCCCTTCCTTCCTGCCTTCCTTCCTTCCTTCCTTCCTGCCTTCCTTCCTCCCTCCCTCCCTCCCTCCCCCCCTTTCAGGATGGACAAGAGAAAGATACCACTTATTTTCAGAAGTGGGAACACTGGATTTTCAAGAAATGTCCTCTTGCCTCAAGTATTTTGTATAACAGGTGTTACCAACAGATTGGACAAAGAAAGGAGTCTCATTTTTTGGGTGTCAGCCTTATCATTGACATTGCTGAGAGGAAAGAGGACTTCTAGATAAATCACATGCCATCTTAATGGGGGCATGCAGGTTTATCTGCCTTCCCTCTGCTACGTAAGTGATACCCCTTTTTTCAACTGCCTTTCTAAAATTGAAGAGCAAGGGGTGAAGAATTAAAAAATGAAGATGATATCTCAAACAGAGTTCAAACTGAAATTAGGAGACTTAGGTTTCATCTTCAGTACTGTCACTCCCTTCTACCTGATATTATGGTTTTGAGTTTGAGTATTGCAGCCACCGAAATTCTTCCTCTGCCAAAGCTCAGCAGCCCCCAGGGTTGCAGGGTGCAAAGAGGCTCTGTGCTTAACACACAGCTAAGACTGATCAAGTTCTAGAAATTCACTTTCTTGGTTTAGATTTTACATTTATTCTCTCAGAATGTCTAGAGGATTAAGCTCTACAAAGAAATTGTTCAAACAGGGATAGTTTTTCCCTTTTTCTCTAGGAAGAGCTAATTAGCTGGGAGGTGGGGGAAAAGTTTACATCCTCTGCCTTTGGGAATTTAAATCTTCATATTCAATTTCCTGCAAATAAGCCTAAAAGCCAAGGCTACTAGATTAATACTTTCCATGGTATCTCAAGAAACTTTACTGTATCTCCTGCCTAATTTGATTGACCTTCTCAACTGGAAAAGTGCTTCAAGCTTTGTCTCTGCTGGGGCAGCCAGGTGATGCCCAGTGCCTTTATGGTAAGGAACTGGGAAGGCTCTTTGAGATCAGTCCTGGGGAATTCTGTGAGAAACCCTGGATATCCCTGGACTATGGGAGGCATTGTGTATCTGGGGCTGTTGTGAATAACAGGCACTGAGGTCACAGTCTGGATCCAGACCACCATTCACGTAGCTCTGCTGAAGACTGCTCTGTGATGTTAATGTGCATCACTCATTGCTGAAAGCCTTCACAACTGCAGAGAATTCAAGATTCAGTGAGTCAGATGGAGGGGAAAGAATAGGGGAAACAAGTAACCTACTAGTTTGGGTAGACAATGCAAAGCATCAGGTCTGGCATGCCAGAAGTTTCTCGAGGAACGGCTGATGCTTTTGTTTAATGAGTTCTTCATATTAAATGCATGAACAACAGAGACTCGAATCCACATTACAATTAATATTTTAAGTGTTTCATATCAAGTATTCATAGCAGAAAGAATGAACTCATGTGTTCCTGCCCCTGGTGAGTGCCCTAACCACTCAGCAAGTGAGTTTTCTCATACTCATCCTCCTACTGACACACTGAGCACTTACAGTAATTTCACGACCATAAGGCGCACTGGACTATAAGGTGCACCCCCCGGGAGTCAGCAAAATTCACAACTTTGTAGATCATATAAGGTGCACCAGACTATAAGGCGCACGTGGTTTTTTTGCAGCAAGGCTCTGCCCCCAGCTCCCCCCGTGCGGTTGCTGGCTGAGGAGCACCTCAACCCAGCAGCCATGGGCACCGGTCCCATCTGTACCCGGCAGGAGGGGCGCCGCGGGCCCCCAGGACCGCCTGTACCCGGCGGGGCCAGGGCGTGCCTGCTGCCCCTCTGTGCCGCCTCACCGGGCCGGGCTGTGGCCGCCGCCCCTCCGTGTCCCCTCCCCGGGGCCGGGCTATGCCTGCTGCCCCTCCGTGTCCCCTCCACGGGGCCGGGGCAAGCCTGCCAGGGCTCCTCCCCACCTCCACGGGGCCGGGGCATGCCTGCCGGAGCGCAGCCCTGCCTCCACCTGGCAGCCGTGGCTCTGCCGGCTCCCCCCGTGGCTCGCAGCTCTCACTTCCAGTTTTTCAAATTTCCGAACTTTGTCCATCAGATAAGGTGCACCGGACTATAGGGTGCACTTCCGGGTTCAGGAGAAAATTTTAGTCAAAAGGGTGCGCCTTATAGTCGTGAAATTACTGTAATTAGTCCACACAGAGAAAAACATCTTCAACAGAATAGAGATTGAAAGAAGAGATCTAAGAACATCCTGGAGAAGAATAACGAGGATTCAGATCTCTCTAGGCAGTGGAGCTATTTGAACCTAACTTCCCTGTTTAAAAGGAACCATTTTAAAGTCTCTGAGATACAGACTAAAAGGAGCTGAAAGAATGAAGAGGGTCAAGATGCAACGAGGGGCACCACCATCTCTACAAAAGAGAAAAGGTTCTTCTTCTCTATGTTCAAGCAGCCAGTTTTGGCAATTTTCTGCCAAATTCTCTGTATGTATGGCAAAGGGAGAGTGGAGGCCAAAGAACAAGATCTGTATTAGATCCCTGTGCTTCAGCACCTGTCTGAGCACTGTGAAATGACACCTAAATCTTAACTTCTTTGTGTATGAAAAACAAAACATAGAACCTCTCCATGAGCAGTCATTTATGCATCATTTAATGTACACTAATGACCACACTCAAAAAGGTATTTTTTGCACAGGTCTCACAGCGGGACTGAGGCCCAGTGACTAGAACTACTCCCAGTTTTACTTAAATGGTTAAACTAGAGCAGGCCTTCCTTACCTGCATTAGGATACTGGACTTGATGGTCACCAGCTCAAGTGAACTGACTGGCTATGTCATGAGTGGCAGTAGCCTGGGGTGCAGTGATCATGCCCTGGTGGAGTTCAGTCTTCAGGCATGTGGGTGAGGCAGAGTAAAGCCAGGACCCTGCATTTTAGAAGAGCAAACTTTCATCTCTTCAAGGAGGTCAGCAGCACCCCCTGGGAACCTGCCCTCAAAGACAAGGGAGCAGAACAGAGCTGGCAGATCTTTATGGATATTTCCCAAGAGGGAAGAGCTAAAGAAATCCAGGTGAAAGAAACTAGACAAGAAAGACAAGAGACTGGATGGCTGTATTGGGACCTGCTAGCTGAACTATGGGGCAAAAATGAAATGCACTGGTGGTGGAAGAAGGGACAGGTATCATGGAAGGAGTATAGGAACACAGTCTGTTTGGATGGGGTTAGGAAGGTCAAGGTGTAGTTGGAGCAGAAATAGGCAAGGAATGACGAGAAAAACAAGAAGGGCTTCTAGAGGTATGTCAGCCAGAAAAGGAAGGTTGAAGAACGTGTGCTACACCTGGTAAGCAAGGCTGGCATGAGGAGAAGGCTGAGGCACTCATCAATTTTGCCTCAGTCTTTTCTTGCAGCCTCTCCTCCCACACCTCTTGAGTGTTTGGTTCACAAGACAGGGCCTAGGGGAGAAAAGTCCCTCTCACTGTAAGAGAAAATCAGGTTTGGGACCACTTGAAGAATCTGAACAAACCTAAGTCTATGGAACATTATGAGATACATCCCAGAGTCTCAGGAACTGGCAGATTTAATTACTAAGCCACTGTCCATATTTGAAAAATGTGCCTGTCAGATGAAATGTGCCTGTCAGATGACTGGAAAAAAGGAAATATTGTACCCATCTTAACAAAGGGCAGAAATAACGACCCTACTAACTTGTCAGTCCCATTATCTCTGTGCCTGGGAAGATCATGGAACATACGTTTCCAGAAACTCTGCTAAGGCTTATGGAGAACAGGGAGGTGTTCGAGATAGCCAGCATGGCTTCACCAAGGGAAAGTGTTGCCTGATCAACCTGGTGGAGAGAATCCATCAATGGACAAGGAAAGAGCTACGTATGTCATTTACCTGGACTTTCGTAAAGTCTGTGACAGGTCCCACACAACATCCTTCTCTTTAAATTGCAGAGAGATGGACTTGATGGGTGGACAATTTAATGGATAAGGAATTCACTGGGCAGCCTTATTCAGAGGATAGTGGTCTGAATGGAGATCAGTGACAAGTGGTGTCCTTCAGGGGTCAATTTTGGGACCAATGTTTTCATCAACGACACAGTGGTATTGAGTGAGCCTTCGCAATTCTGCAGATGACATCAAGCTGTGTGGTGGGACTGATGCACCTGAAGGATGGGATACCATCCACAGGGACTTGGACAGGATTGAACCCTGAGGTTTAACAAGGCCGAGTGCAAATTACGTGACTCAGGGAAACTCACAGCCTAGAAAGTCAAATCTATACTGAGCTGCATCCAAAGCAGCATGGCCAGCAGGGTGAGGAAGAGGATTTTGCCCCTCTGCTCTGCTCATGTGAGACCCCACCTGGAGTGCTGGGTCCAGCTCTGGATCCCCAGCACAGGAAGGACATGGGCCACAAAGATAATCACAGGGCTTATGAAGACAGGCTGAGAGATATGGGCTGTTCAGGATGAGGAAGAGGATGTTCTGGGAAGATGTTAGAGCAACCTTTCTGTATCTAGATGGGGATGTATAAGAGCTGGACAGGGACTTTTTACAAGGGCATGTAATAATAAAAGAAGGCAAATGGCTTCAAACTGAAAGGGGCCAGTTTTAAATCAGATAGTAGGAAGAAATTCTTGACTCTGAAGGTGGATGGAGAAGCACTGCAACAAATTTCCCTGAGAAGCTGTTGATGGCCCATTCCTGAAACTGGTCAAGGTCAGGTTGAATGGAGCTTGGAACAACCTGGTCAAGTGGAAAGTGCTCCTGGTCATGGTAGGGGGGTGCTGGAACAAGATGATTTTTAAGGTACCTTCCAAATCAGAGTCCTTAATGATTCTGTGCTTCTATGGTTGTTGAGTGATGGAAATAATGTGAAATTAGCTGAGAACTGTTGTGCTGCCTTGGGAATTCAGAGAAGGGCAATATAAGAACGCATCCTTAAGAGCAATAGGAAGCTATGGATCTTGCTTTGTCAGAGAACAGGCCAGATCAAATTTAAAGAGAGTTAAATTCCCCCGTTTCCCTCCTTCCCATACAATGCACAAAACTCTCTATAAAGGCATACACTTCTGTTTGTTTTGTGTGGTTTCCTCAGGCAGTGAATTATCTAGGACTGAGTCTAAGATTGGCTGCTTAGTTTCAGACTTTACGATAAGCTTTTAATTTTAGCACGGGAGATTCATTACATGTTACTCTGAGCCAGCTGGAAGCAGTTACACTTTAGTCCTCCTCCCCCTCCCTCCTCACCACAGGATGTCATTTCCAAGGCCTTACCCTTCTTGTCTTGATGATTATGGGATGAAACTGCCACATATGGATCTGTATTTTCAGATGAACCAAGCGGATCCTTCCAATCCAGCATGCGTCCCCTAGCATCATAACCCTGTCGAGCGCGAGAGTCAGAAGTGGTGGTGCTTGGGACTAGGGAACTGGAGTGTCCTGTTTACATTATAAATACAGGTAGGGAAGACAAGGCTCATTAGTCACTTACCACGCTACCTCCCCATGCTCAGGGATGTACGCACTGCTTTGCTTCTGTGACAGGTGAATGTCTTGTCTTAGGCTGAGCAATGTTTCAAAAGTCCTTCAAAACATGATTCCAAAGGAAGAGGGGATTTGAACCTTCCAGATCAGGGTGCTAAAAGGTACTGCCACTGAGCTGGTAGTTCTGTGCTTCTCAGCAGGGTTAAATGCGTACAAAAGAGAGTAAGCACACTTCATCTGAGTCAAGCACTCTTTGTCTGGATTCAGTACATGTGGCTGACTGATTCTGAAGCGTCAGCCCATGCTGTGTGATACTGGCTCAGTCAAAAAGCAAACAAAAAATCAATTTAAAACAGAACAATGCCCAAAGTGGCTGAAACTGGATGGGAACGCCAGAAGAACTACAAAATGATGACACCATGAGGCACTCTACCTCTCGCCCCCAGAAGAATGAAAGCCTGCCTAACACCAGTGTGCTCATACTTTGGCATTCCTCTCCAGATGGGAAATGTCCCTGCTGCTTGCAGGCTCTTGCATCATCACTATTGGTCCTGTCTGAGCTGATGGCCCAAAACGGCTCTGGAATAAGCACAAGACCAAGCACCATTTCTGCTCGGAGTGACAATGCCCTGCCACGTGGATCTGCCCAAGAAGCCGTGACTCCAGCAGCAGCTGAGACCGAGGCCTCACACACCTCTTCTCCGTTGCGAACGCTCTAGACATCATTACCGCTACCCTGGACAAGACTGACTTGCTTCTCACATATCATATACACGCCAACAAACAGCACTTTCACAGAACTTGCCCCACTAGAAATACTGCACAATTTGAAAGGTGGTTTGGATGGGACAGCGGTGTGTTTGTAGACTCACACACTCTTTGCAGCTGAATCTGAAAAGTACAATCTCAGCTAAAATGCTTGAGATGCTTGGAGTCTACTGTCTCTGAAAGACAGCTCCCACATGGACTTTCCAGTGGCTCAGCTGCCTTGGGGAGAGGGCACCAAATACCATCCACATTGCAACATTTTGACCTCAAAACCATTCTGGAAGTTTCCTTTTGGCACATGTGAAAAAGTGAGATATTTTCATCAGGATTCAAAGAGTTCTGGGCCTCTTTAATTTGATGTGGAATAACTATATTCCACTGCCTACTTTTCTTAAAGACCCCATTAATAAAAGGATTTTTGACACATGCTCAAACACAAACTAACAGAATTGGATTATTCACAGACAGAATGGCATATAACATTTTTCATCAGATAGCATTAGACAGACTGACAGCAGCCTTCCTTCCTCCCGTCTCCTTTTGAACAGACCAGCAAATTAATTTTCCTTCCTTAGGTGAATCTCAGCTGGAGAGGAGTCCAATCACCAGGCTTCAGGCTGCCCTAGCAGGGACCCTCTCCTTGATCTTGCTTCACTGCTCAGAAAAATAATTTGAGATTCACTGGGGCAGAGACAGATCAACAGAAGAAGTTGAAATTTAAGCTGCACAGAGAAGGCACAGAGCTGGACAGGTAGAGCCTGTGCTTCTGGAGTTTATTTAAACAGCTCCTGGATAAGCACAAAGCTTTTGAAAGCTGCATCTCAAAAATGCTGTTTTAAATGGCTTCTAAAGCCATACAGTCCAAGCTCTCAGAAATCTAGAGAGAGATGATGAACCTAGATGAACTCAATTTTGCTCCAACAATCAAAAATCTAATTATTGGTCGCCAATGTCCCCAAGCTTTTTGATGCACCCACATGCTTCTTTTTACCCAGCCCTTTCACCAGCTTCATGGTGTTGAGCTACTCATGAAGTCAGCAAAATGCTGCAGCTTCTATTAAGATGCCATTATGATTTAAAGAAGTCCTGTTGAATATTAACTTTAGAACAAAAAAAAAAAAAAAAGTCTTTGCTCCTCTGTAAGTTTTCAAGGGTTCCTTTTGATTTACTCAGTCAAATTACAGTAATTTCACAAATATAAGCCGCACGGACTATAAGCCGCATCTCTGGGTGTTGGCAAACATTTCGTTTTTTGTCCTTAAATAAGCCGCACCCAAATATAAGCCGCTCTGTCATTCATAGCGAGGACCCGCGTGCAACAAAGTTGCCAAATAGTAACAGAATCGCAGCATGGCAGGGGGTTTACTGGCTCAGCTAAGGCTGTGCAGGCTCGCCCTGCTCAGGGCTGCCCACAGGGCCAGGACGGAGCCCACCCCCGCTCCCACGGCGGCGGGCAGGGACAGAGCACCCCCGTTCCCATGGTGGCGGCAGCGGGGACGGAGCCACCCCCGTTCCCATGGCGGCGGCACCAGCGGGGACGGAGCCACCCCTGCTCTTGTGGCAGCGGCGGGCAAGGACAGAGCACTCCCACAGCGGTGGCAGGCAGGGACGGAGCCCCCCCTGCTCTTGTGGCAGCGGCGGGGGGCAGGGACGGAGCCACCCCTGCTCCCGTGGCAGCAGCGGGGGACAGGAATGGAGCCACCCCTGCTCCCATGGAGGCAGCGGCGGGGGACAGGAATGGAGCCACCCCTGCTCCTACGGAGGCGGCAGGAGGCAGGGACAGAGCCACCCCTGCTCCCATGGCGGCGGAGGGCGGGGACGCAGCCTGCCTGCTCCTGCCGCGGCAGGCGGGGGCAGGAGTTCCCCGCTTACCCCACCGGCCGAGGGGATGGCAGCACGGGGTCTCCTCGTCTCTCCCTTGGGCTGTGGCAGAGGAGGGAAGGAGGAACCTCCTCTGCCCCCCGTGCTGCCTGCAGGGAGCCAGCTCCATCCGTGGCACAACAGAGTAACAATTTGTAACAATCGCAAAATGCCGGTTTTTACTGGAAGGTTGCTCGACTCAGCACCTCAGTTTCCACTTCAGGGGTTGGAAATGTCAGAAAATTATTCACATATTAGCTGCCCCTGAATGTAAGCCGCATTTCCAGTGTGGGAGCAAAATTTTAGTTAAAATGGTGCGGCTTATATTCGTGAAACTACTGTATATATGGGAGCACTTTGGACTATGTTTTGCATAGGACATGGCCACAATGAACTCCATTAACTTGTATGTTTAGAAAAGAAATTTGGTTAAATTTACAGTGTTCTCACCATAAAGCCAACCTTCAACTACAGCTAATTGTTAACACAATTTAGCTCTAGATGTCAGTCTGAAGGTTTCATACTGACACGGACAGTGGATTTTTTTTTTTAACCCTCCCAGCCATCTTTCTTTAAAACAACAAATTTAATGCAGTGTTTTGTTAAGACAGTGTTTAGAATGTCGCCCAAACAAAAAAGAGAAGACAAATGTTATCCTCTTTTAAAAGGTTTCCATAAGCCCCATCATGGCTGGGAACACTGGAGACATACAGATAGAGGGCTCCATGAGAGATCCAATCCAAATATGCTGCCTGCTCCACAGCAGTCCTGCAGCAGGACTGTTTGTGTCCAAAGGGACAGGTAGAGATCCAGCAACTGCAAACACACGGCCTCTTGAAGCAAGAATATGCTGGATCCTGACAACATTCACTCCAATACTATTTTACACTTGTCAACTCCTGTGGTCATCCCCAAGGAGCAAGGTAACAGGGCAGAGAACAGGTTAGAGAATAGAAATTATGGAATTTTCGTGTTTTCTTTTCCCTAAGGATTAAACCACAGTGAAAGCATTAATGAGGTTCCAGTCTTCAAGTTTACACCCCACTCAGCAGCAACAGTAATATGTAGAGTGTGTGGTCAGCTCAGACATAGTGCTGCACTCAACATAAGAAAGCAATTAGTCATTGCTTCATAAGAAGGTAAAAGAGAAGAAAACCTTGCCAGGTGGCAATCATATTTTATGCCTGTGTTTGATATGCATTTATATGCCTGTATCTCCTTCCAGACACTTGTGCTTTTAAGTGTGCTTAAAGGAGGAATTCTAAGGAATACCTATAAATATCGTTAAAGAAAAACATTTCATAATACAGAAATCTAGAGGAAGTATATGCCTAAGGGACACATTTTCTGGGGAAAAAAATATAAATTTCTTGAACCATATGTTGCCAATATGCAGAGAACTTCCTGGTAATGGAAAGCTAAGGCTTCGCAAAGGTATTAATGTGTACCAGATGGCCACTAGGTAGAGAGAGGTTCCACACAAAAGGAATCAGTATATTCTCTCTGTTACTAATGTATTGGTCTAATACACATTGAGAAGCAAGCTTACACAGCTAATTGAGACAAACTTTCTTCCATTTGATTTTGAGGAAGCAGGTCAGGCTCAGATTAAACCTTAATAGCCTGTTCCAGTGGTGTTGGAGCTGTATTTTGCAAACACTTACTTCTAGGCAGTGATACTGCTCCTGTAAGCAGTATCACAGTGTCCTGTAAGTGCCTGAATAGTCAGACCCACTGGGTGAATTTCACCTCTGAGCAGAGTGGCATCACAAGTGCATGAGCTACTTAAGTTTCTCTCATAAACAGAGAAAAAACTGAAGTGGCAGGCAACCCAGTCCTGGCCCTCTCACACACAGCCATTATCAAGCCTTTACAACACACTATATAGTTTGCAACATACAGTGGCCTTTTTTTCCCCATTACACCATTTTTTACCACTCTGACTTGCAAATAAGCTTTGTTGAAATTTAATGAGGCTTCAGCACATCTGAGATGTGGCCAGTACCTCTGTGTTAATAATGGTTAATACAAAACCCTCTAGAAAACCAATTCTGCCTTTGTTTTAAAACAAAGCATCCAAACAACTGTACCCATAGTGCTTTTCAAATGTCTTTGTTTAAAGAAAACATGCAAAAATCAAATAGGCACACTTTTATAAAATCTGGTTTAGGTGCTTCCATTATTTGCAAAAACTTTTCATTTGGAGTGTTGTAATCAAGGAACAGAGGCAGAGTAAAAGCACTTAGTGTCTACAAGCACAGATAATGATTCAGAAAGGCTGCACTTCTGTAACTATAGCTTGTTCTGAAGTGCACTTGTAAAATGTAAAGAGGTTTTTTTTCAGGTTTAAAACAAAGACAGATTCAATACTATCAGTATTTGATAGTTGGTCTAATATGCACAAGTCATTAGAATCTCAGAGGTTAAAATATCTGCACGCTATCCTATTAACAGCTATAGCAACCTAATTAGACAATTAGAGAGAAAGTTAAATCAATACTATAGAGGGAGAAAGGACTATGGCTAGGGGACTACATAAGGGCCCAATTCACTAAGAATTGACGTTTCCAAAGGTAATTTAAACTGCTCAGACTTCTGCAGAGTGATCTAGCTTAATCTCCTTGTTTAAATATGTGGCTCCTGCTTAATTTCTCTCTGATCTGCTGCATCCAGACCTTCAGTCTGTCATTCTCTCCTTGAGTGTCACTTGAGTCACCTGCCTGGACTTTGCACTTTGCTTTTTTGCAACTGATCATGTGAGACTGCCTTGGGAAGAGCGCCCATGTGCCAAACTCAGGAGGAGGCTGGTGCCAAGAATACAAAGATTAAGGGCTTGGTTCTCCTTTCGTTCACACTGCTACAGATTGGCAGTAAGTCTGTTGAAGAGGATGATTTGTAGTGGCATAAAGGAAGAGAATCAGGCCTTATGACTTCTTTTGGAGCTTCAGATGACTTTGGGTATATTTAGCCCACTGAGCATTCACTTGTTTGGTATTCCGATACCAGTGTTCTGAGGCCTAATCTATTATGACATACCATTTACCTTTTCATTAACACGTTCTCAGTAACATCAAAATACATAATTCATAATTTTTTTTGTTTTTTCAAGGTACAAAATTACTCAGACCATTTGCTAGAGTTGGCAAACATAAACATGTTTACTGAGATTGGTTTACTATCTCATCCTAGAATTTTTGCACCCCTGTTGTGGAAGATCAATAGATGTGACTAGCAGCAGGTGAAAAGAAAGCCCAACTGCAAAAATACCAGAACAGATATTTTAACCAAACCAATAAAAGGAGGAGCTAACTTGCATGGAGACCACATTATCAGGATGTACCTGAAAGGGGTCAATGAAATAAGTTGTAAAAGACAGGACATGAATGGGAGCCCATGTTAATGGTGGGTCGGTTTCCATTACACCTGTCTGTAAGGTCCTGCTTTAAAAGCTGGGTTCATTTATGGAGTCTGTCTTTGAGCTTGACATGCCTGGACAGTAAAATTTACTCTCTTTTGTTAACTGTACTCCCTTGGACTTCAGCTTTTTTTGTTCTGCTGCTCACCTGAAACACTCTTCTGCTTTCTTGGTTAGATTAAAATATCAGTTTTTACTAATTATCTACTAATACTTTAGCTGGCAGGATCCAGAACCACAGTTCCACAGCTATCACTCTGCAGACTATGGAATTCATTTAGAAGCAGGAAATCTAGAACATTTCTGGCACATCAACACTATGCCCAAAGCCCCTCTTCTAATCTTTGTATTTAGCAGTATGGATTTTATTATTACTCTTCTTTATGACTGCTCTGTGCATTAGAAAAACAGCAATTTCACAATGAAAGAAAGTATAAACCATATAGGCAGATGAAACTGTGAGTCCTCCATATATTCCAAAGTCTCAACTTGCCTTTGATTTTTTACATTCCCTTCACTGGTTTTCATTACCATACTTTCAAATAAGTTTCACCTGCACATTTTTCATTTCCTGGTAATAAACAGTAGGGGGAATTTGATTTTATTTTTACAAATGTTGAACAGCATTACTGTGCCTCCAGTTATTTATACTCTGCTGCACTGAGCTGTCATTGGTTCAGTTTTATACCTACATAATCTGCAGGCACAAGATGAAAGGATCAATTAAAAGTTCATCACAACTTCCCATTAACATACCTCTTGCTGTGTTCAGCCAAATGTTTGGTGAATTTGATCTAGCCCTAATGAACTGCTGGTCTCACACAGCCTGCAAGCAACTTCACAAGGAAGCTTCCCACCCCACATGGAATTCTGCCATTGACTTCACTGGCAGCAATACCACTCATCCTCTTAGGCTTGTAAGTACTTGTCTTTGTTCAGGATGTCTATAAGAAAAGGTATTGCAATATAGGTTTGAATTTAAAGTGATTATTTATTCTGCAGTGACTGTCCATAAAGACATTTATTCCTCACTCTAAGAACCAGCATAATCTACTTTCAAATATGCAGAACAAAGTGGTAGAAAGCCCTATGAGCCCAGATTAACAGCTGCCTCATGGGAACCTGCTACTCTGGGCTTGCAGAAATGATCCTCTTCAGTTCAGGTCATTTAATTTACTATGTAAATTTGAATGGACAACATAAATGACTCATCCTAGAAGTGACAAGAACCTTTAGGAATTGAGGCATAATCCAGGCTCAGACCACATGTGTAACAGGCTAATTTTCCTTAAGAGAGATCTTTCTGTAACCCAGGGGTAGCTCTGCTTTCCCTAAGGTATCTCTGACTGGTTGCTCTAGCAATAACGACACCAGGCTGGACAGCTCATGAGTGGGATGTGAGCTACCGTCTTGTTTGTTCTGGTGAACAGATAAGATGCATAAATGTTTCTCTGAGTGTTCAGATGAAGCATGCTCTTAAATCATGTCTGCAGGCATGCCACTAAAATAGGCCCTATCTGACTTTAATTCAACAGAGACAGTTTGGGGGGAAGACAAGAAAAGACGGATTGAAAATCAAAAGGTATGACTTAATCCTGGTTGTGATTAGTGAATCGGGCCCTCAAAACCAAGACACGACAAGTGAAATAGGGTAATAACTAATTTAGTACAGGAACTATTAGCTAACACAAAGACTTGGGGAGAATTTTTAAAAACACTCATAAACTGACCATACACTGTGTAGTAAGACATTTCATGATCAGGGGAAGCAGTTGAAATGTCTATGAACAAAAATAAATTGGAAAGAAACATTAAATACAACAAAAGTATGAAAATATTTAAAAGTTTAGTTAAAAGTGATTCCTCCAAAACAGATTTGCTGTCAATAAATATTGAAACTAAGAACTTCCTTACCATTCAGGGCTACGAAGGAATCTGAAAGACAAATAACAGGGGAAAAACATGATTATTTCTATCTTGTTTTTTGTTTTAAGTAAGTTTGTTGCTAATGTTTCAGCTGATATTTATAAGCATGTGATTTATACACTAAGGACCCAGGCAAGACTAGTATTCAGACACACCCAAAATCAATGTCTGGCTTTGAAAGTGCTCACGACCAGCTCTGTACAGGAGGCCAGTGTCCTCCGCGCTTTCTTTGCAAATCCCAGTCAAAGGCAAGGCATTGCAGGGGATGCAGCCAGCAATGTGAGTCAATGAGGACAAAACTCAGGTGACTCAAGATGACATGAAGTAATAAAATCGGCTGCGTTAGCAGGGAATGAAATCCACCCCTGTGCAGTGTCAAGGTTCAATGCATCATTCAGGGCTAAAGAGGGATTTAAGCAGGGCATCGGCTTTGTCGCTCTCTGCACAGAAGCAGATCTCTCTCCAGGAGCACAATGTGCTGTTCCTGAATAATTTCCTCCATCCTTTTGTATGTAACCGATAGCAGGTACATTGCACTCCTGCCTAACCTATTTGCCCAAGGAGAGCAGAACTGGCTGAAAAGGGCAAAGATACACCAGCTGGGAACTGGCCTGATTTTGGTGCTAACCCATTTTACAGGGGAACAGGGGCAAGGCCCATGTGTACACCTCTTTCAAAAATCTTTTCAACAGTATATATTACCCTATCTTAGGACAGAGGCTGAAATCCTTGCACTCCTCCAAGCACAGTGATCAGAGTAATGGCCATAATTAAGGGCTCTTGAATAAGGATGCACAAGGCATGAGAAGGCTCTGTCTTTCTCCAGAGCACCTGAGCCCACACTGTGTCCCATGGCACAGTCTAGCCCTCTGTTATTTTTCTCTGTACTGCAGAAGTAATGACTCCTGATTCCTCAGCTTCATCAGTTTTGTTGCATTGGTGCGAATTACACTGAAAATAATACGAGTCTTGATTTCATGAGGTTTATAAATAATAATTGGAGCTCAGAATTACACCAACCTCAGTGAGAACATTTGGAACAAGAGCGGTCCTGAACACAGATGTTGGTGTTCCTGAAGGCTCAGAAATCAGCATGCAATGTTTCTCTGCATGCAGTGCAAGCTATGCACTTTTAAGCATTTCAGTACAAAACTGTAAATGTTTAAAGACCGTGTTTAAGCTTCCAGCCCATGCTGTCAATGCTTAAGGTTTACCATTAAAATTTCTTAGGCAGCACCAATAGTACCTGAGCCTTAACACCATGAAGTTGTCCAGACTGTATGAAAAATTCCCTAAGATTCACGAACTAAGTAGTTGTCATTTCTTGATCCAGATCCAAAAACGAAGATGTATTTCACAGTCTCACTGTGCTGCATGGGAATGTAGTCCAAGCCACAGACTACACCAAGAAACTAAGCCACTTCTGTACATTTACATAAACAACCCCACCACCAGGGCTAATAAAGACAATGACCCCAATTCATTATGCCATTGCTGTAATCAATATCCTCTAGAGCTGAGCTTTTCTCATTATGCAACCACTCTGAACTCCAGTGTTCATATAAATCACATGAACTGGCCTATTTTCTTCAAACACATTTAAACAACAGTTCTTCTTCTGAACCTGCATTACATACATTGCTGTCCCTGTTGTGGCTTGTGTAGCTACAAAAGAATGCCTGACAGGTAATGGTGATTTGAGGCATTCAGTAGGATACTGTGACACATGGTAAATAGAGGTAAAAGCTTTGCTTACTTTGGCAGTCACCCAGGCCATCTGTATTGCCACGTTCTATGTCCTGTTCAAATGCCAGTCTAAATAATAGAAAGAAACAAAACAGTATGAATAACAACAGTCATAGGCATGATCAGAAAGAAATTATCACATCTTCAATTGAAATAAATCCCTGCTGTGAAACTGGCTATTTCTTTGGAAATTCCACACAAAGGCTGAAAAACCGCAACACACACATTTGAGCTATTCATCAATGCTTAATGATTTCTTGGCTTCTGATAATACTTTATCTTATTACTTTATAAAAATCCACTGCATGCCTTGTTACCAAGGGAAGAAAAGACCTGCATTTTTTAAACTGTTAAATACATGATGCTATCAGAAGGAATCGCAACCCCACCTTAACCTGTGCACAGAGTGGATCAGGTGCACTGGCACTTTGGTGTGACAAGGAAGCCAACCCGTTTTGGGCAGGTACTGTGCTTGAGGAAGAAACCTGCATTTCAGCAATCACCTAGGTACAGCACCAGATAAGGCTGCAAGGCATAAGGCCCACCCCACCAAAGATGTTCCCTTCAGCTCAGGGGACTCTACTGACAAACACTCACACACTTTTCTAGCTGATGTGCTCAGCCACTGCTCCCAAACTCTCTCTCTATGATTTCTGGATAACTATTGAAGCTGTTCTTCCACTTCCTGTGTGGTCAAAGGTAGATGTCAAGAACCTTGGAAAACTTCCAAATACAAGGCCTTGTCTATATCAGGATCCTGCCCTTGAGGCATAATTACCCTTGCAGACAAGTCATTCTAACTCTGTGTTCTTAGAACACCTGCTCCACTGTCACCTGCTCCAGGAGGACGTCTAACATCTCTGCCTCCTGTTGGCCAGCTCAGAGCTTCACCAGATATCCTCACAGCTGATCTGGACGCCCTTCCTAAGCACTGGACAGAACATGAGCTGCCTTGCTCACTTTTGGACTTCATCACTGCAAGCTGCACAACCTCTGTTCGATGGGTCTGTTGATGAAAGTGGGAGCTGCTTCTAAAAGTGAGATACGAAAGTTCCCTCCAACTTCAGTGGAAATTGAAGAAGTCTCATGCACTTTTGGAGTGATGAAAAACCTGATATGGACACGGGTCCATTTTAACATTATCCTGCCAAATGTCAAATCAGAAACAGCCTACACTTTTGTAGGCAAGCATATACAGACACATACAGCTACAGCATCCCCAGCCAATGGGGGAAATCACAAATTAAGATCCAGACAGGAGCAGAGGGATTGAAACTTGTCCATCATATACTGAGGACCTGTAGACAAGCAGGGTTAAGTGGCGTCAGAGGCAGGGCTGTCAAGGCTCTGTGATGTCTGTGCTACACTTAAACTACTACCATGAGGGAGTATAGCTGTAGAGCTCAGAGTAGGCAGGCGTGTGGTATGTCAGAAGTAAGTGGCCAAGAAATGCGAGCTCTGAAGCGGGTTTGCTCCCTGTAACCCTCACAGACTTTCATTATCATAAAATAATTAAATTCTACTGTTAAGCAAGAGGAGATCCAGCACTTCTCTAAATCTGTTTCAAGCCCTTACTGTGCTCTGTTATTCCTCTTAGTAATGCACAGTAAATTAGAAGGACTGGTTTTGTTTTCAGTGGACAAATTACTTCAGTAATTTAATTTGGATTCTATTGCCTCTTTAATCAGCTGTGATGGCTCCAGTGTAGGCTGGTCCAGACATATCCATCCAATTCACTCCTTTCAATAATACGTGGACCTTAATACAGCTCCTTCATTTTCTTCTTCCTCCTCTTTCAGCAGTTCCTAATCAGCTGACTATTCACGTCAAAAAAATTTGTGAGACATTTCAGAGGTGAATGCAAATAAGGTAGGAACAAACACTTCCCACATTTTTCCCTCTCTAAAAGCCTCATGTTTCAAATAGCTTTGCCCAAGACTGGCTGGCACCACCGCCAGAGCTCCACAGCCCATGCGGCCAGAGCCCTTACTCACTTGGAGCCAAGGACCAGCTGCGTGCACACCCCGCTCTCCTTCACCCATCCGCAGTACGGGTCCCTGGACGCTATGCAGGCCCTTGGGAGAGAAGAGCACAAGGGGGCATTCGTCAGTGCTCCAGCTTCCCCGCTGCCCAGGCCTCCGGCAGCCCCCACAGCACACGTACTTTTTGCACTTGCCGTGGCGCTCGCAGCGCCCCAGGGGCACCTTGATGACACAGGTGGAGAAGGCGACGTACAGGGCACTGCTGGGCTTGTCCAGCTGCATGCCCATGATCCGCTTGTCCTCCATGCCCTCGTAGCTGCACCTGGTTTGGATAAAAGTGAAACGTGCTTACAAGTGCGCTCTGCTGGGAAGCCAGGGGAAACCTGAATTGCCCCCCAGGCTGGGGGAAAAAAAAAACCCACAAAAAAAATTCACAAAAATCTTCCGCCAAAAAATCCGTAAGAAAAGTAGAATTTTAAAAGTCAAGGAAAACGAACACACAATGGCCACTAAAAATACTGACAGACATACAAACAAGTATTAAAAATACATGGGATAGTTAAGAATTGGACAGCGACAGCACACCAGACAAGCTTCTGGTGGCCTTTCATTTTTGTGTTTATTCTTCTCCAGCACTCAAAGCAGCTGAAATTTCTGCATGATTATGGCTCACTTCAAAGCCCCCTTAGGCATATTTGAGGAAGACTGAAATGTGGAAAATTTCCCTTGGAGAGCAGCTTGCTGCTTGTTGAGTTATTTGGAGAGGAATCAGGGTTTTTCATAGGATTAGAAAATTAATCTTCCTTTCCAGAACTTCGTTTTTAATTATCCATCAGCTGCTGCATAGGATGGGCTATTTTCTACACATACTGAATAAAAAAAAAAATATTGCAACGTAGAGACTGATAAGCAGACATCCCCTCCCTAAACAATTTAAAATTACTCAAAAAACTTGGCTTCTCTAACCGTTCTTCCGTTTCCATGGGACAAATTATTCCCTGGGAAATCAGAAGTTCAAAGTCACCCATACAAGAGTACAAAGAATCAGATACACACTTTTCAGGATTGTAAACATTGATCTCCTCCAGGAAAAGGCTGTCATTTAGGAAGCCAGTGTTTCCTGTCCGTGCCAAGAACTTCAGGATGATTCCCTTCTCTGACCCCAAGAAAACCACGGTATAGTTCTGATATGGCCCAGCAGCAGAGTCAACAGCAATTTTGGTCAGGCGATACCTAAAATAACAGAGCATTTTCACAGATACATCACAGAGATAATCACAGAACTGTCATTTATTTAATCACTTTCTTCACGTCAGATAAGTGTACGGTAGACTTATAGCAACCATAAAACACATTTAAGCACTTTTCCTACCTGACTATGAATCAACACAGATTGTACCAATTTGGCTCCCCAGATGCTGGGGAATTTTCACGTTTGCATGCCCACACATCCAATAGCCAGCGTATGTGTCCAGAAGTTCAGAAGTTTCTAGAAGTTCAGAAAGCTGAAAGGGGTGCTAGGAGTCTGAGGGCATTTAGGAACTATCCTTCCAAAAGCCTGGTGATTTCTTCAGACAGGGCTAGAGAGTCAGCAGTGTGAATTGCTTTTAAAATTTCAAGCTCTGTCACATTAAAAGCAGCTGAATTAGATTCAACATTTTTTTGTCAGGAAAAGCTGTGTGAGTGCAACAGTGAGACACTAAACATCATTTTACCTCACTAAAAATAATCACACAACTGCCACAAAGCAAGTCCAGTTGTGAGGTGATATCAAATCTTGGGATGACACAAATTATTGAAAACAAATATATTGATGGTTTGGTACCAGTTAGATGGTACTGCCTATCAAAGGGAAACATTTGTGGAGTTTTCTGCTCTCATCTTTGGTTGCAGATACAAAACCTGACAGAAAAACCTAACAGAAGATATATTTCTATAACTCATTCAGACCCTTCCAGAGCTAAATGCCCAACACAATACTCTATCTTTGTTCAGAGCAAAAGAGGAAAATACGGCAAAAATTAGTCACGTTATTTGTTCACTGCTGGAGGGCAGATAAGTAGTATAATGACCACAGCAGAGAGTGGGAATGTATTTTGATAGGAAGGGGATGGTGTATTTAACACTTGCTGATTTATGAGTCTTTGTTCAAACCTGTTATTATTTTTATCTTGTTGCCATAGAAAGGATGCAGATTATGCGATTACTTCTGCCTATACACTGCTGCAAACATTAAAGCTTACCAGTTACCTGACAGACATCTACATATCCTGTGAACATATCCTGGCAGACATGTTTGTATCCGATGTACATATTCCCGAGTTGCCTGCTGATCCTTGCCTGAAGTTTTTACAGAACCATTCCAAACATTGACACATAAGCCAAAAGGCGAGTGAACCTTCCTCACACAGCATTTCCTACAACATCCGGTTCCAGCACAGCGTGGTTGGAAAAGAGTGAGGTCTTTCCTATCTTGAAAGCTGCTCAGGGAGTTCCACAGTATCTGCTCAGCTCTGCCACCATTCCTAGCTGGATTCATGCCCAGGACAACAAGGACATTTATGGAGTTGAAGGGTATTTGAAGCAAGGCTATTAGCACAACTTTACAGCTGCAGTGCTGACAGGAGTTCACTCGGTGCACGTACCTGACCATTGTTCTCAGGAACCAGGGTCGGTTCACAATGGAAGGCACAGCCTCGTCCATCAGTGGATGTGTTTTGATGAAGTTCAGAGTATCATCTGGGAACTCATTAGATGTCACATACTTTTCTAATGATGTAGAGCCAGCACAGCAACCAGGCCTATATAGAACAAGAGAGTAAAGCCAGAAAACTTATTTGACATCGGGGGCAAACTTCCTTTTGTGATGAAGCTCTCACTGAAATCTGATGTGCTTCGCAGGAGTTTAACCTGGAGGAGGAATGAGAAATGTGGTGGACTTGTTCAGCCCCTCAAGGGAAGCCTAAAATTCTGCTTTGTCCTCCAATCAAAAGGACTTCATGTGTCACTTATGAGCAAAAAGCCATTTTTTCATCAGAAGCGCTACACACAGAGTTTGTAATTTATCCACTCATATGGAATGTAATCAGAGCATGTGTGCATTTGGCTTGATGCTTCCCAATGGCACAGGTGTTTTCTGATCTGTATCTTGCCTAGTTGACTGCTCTTTCCTGGAATAAAAGCAGTTCCTATAATACAGAAGGAAGTTTGGTTTTTTTTAAACAGGTATGAAGGAATGCCACCTTTAATCAAATCTGACAGAAAACCAACTATTGGAGAAGACAAACTAAATAACATCCATGTAAACATTGGTTTTTACCCTTTGTTCAGTTTAGATGAGATGATTTAAGAATGGTAGCTCATTGAGAACCTTCACCAAAAAGTTATCTGTCATTCTTTAGCTTAAATGCAAATCTGCTCATGCTATTTCTAAAATCTACCTGCTCTTAAGAGGCAGTGAAATCTTCATGTCTGGACAGGCCACCTCTTGAAGAAGCAGAAAAATGTTTTGCTTGTTAACATTGTGTAAGTAATTTTCTTCAATAGAAGGCCCATTTGATCCCATTTTCTAGAGCACTATGATTCTTCAAACCTCTGAGCCAGTGTGAGATGGGAAGATGAAAGATGGACCATTCACCCCTAAACGCATTGCATCATCCAATTTTCATCTACTCTGATGTGGGTAAGGGCTCTGACATCAAGAATAATGTCAACTTGAACAAAATACAGGACTGGTCCAAACATTTGTGTTGCTCAGATTTAGATAAATATTCCAACATTAGGTAAATAAATCTTGTGTGGGAAGGCAGCATAGCACTCGAAGGAACTAGCTGTGTCAACAAGTCTGGTCCCACAAGAGCTGAGCAAGGAACACTATATGCAGACAGTGTTTTGTCTCTTCATATCCAAAATAACATAGTTGTCTTGTAATTGCATGTTGAACTAGCAACAGGTGGAGAGAAGGAGAAATCAAGGGCATGACTGGTTTCCTAGGTCCTTGCCTGGTCATTGACCCATGAGGAAACATTCCCAGAGAACTCGAGGGAGCAGCCTGCACCTTCTGGCACAGTGGTGTCTACAGTTTCTGTGTATCTAATCTGGAGGCCTATTTACCACTAAATCCTAATAGCATGATTGGAATAATCCTGTTTTAATCTCAAAACTGGTTTAGTTGAGTCAACATAAATCCGAGCAAACCTGCTGTCTGGCCAAAGCGGAAATGACACCTCTGAGGGGCTCTGGTAGGTTTCTGAGAATTGTTAGATCGCTAAGGGCAGTAATGTTTCTGCGTCATACTGGGGCACCCAGATAAAAGTGACCTTATTTCAAAGGTGCCTGTCATGTACTTCAACGTGAGACAGAAGTAATGATTATTTTTATTAAGCAGATTGATTGCCAAATGTTAAGTGAAACACTGTTCACAATTCACATTATTTCCTTCAGGCTTAGAAAGCACAGTATTATCCCAGCTTCATCATAATAGCCTGCTATTGGCTGATCCCAAACTTGTAATGTGACTTTCTCTTCTTCTTTCCCACTGAAAGGGATTTCCCCTTCGTCTTTTCCCCTTCCCTGCAAGTATATCTCAGTAAGGTTCAAACAAATAACCTTGGAGCCATCATGCAGCCTTGCACTCCCAAGGTAGACCATTGTGTCAACAACTTGCTTGTAACACTGGAAAATGGAGAAGAAAATCCTGCAACACTGCTAGAAACTGCATTACTAAGGCTCTGACTGAAAACAGACACAGAATTTAGCAGATTTTCCAGTCACCTCCAGGCTCTTCCCTTGAGTGAGACCTCCAGAATGAAGACAGCACAGTAATACTACACTCGGCAAATCCAGAACAGGATGGGCCAAATTTGGATTAGGCAGAAGCTCAGTTCCACCATGGAGCTTCACAGACTCATAGAATATCCTGAGCTGGAACTGATCTACAAGGAGCACTGAAATCCAGCTCCAGGCCCTTCTCAGGACACCCCAAAATGACACCATGTGCCATGAAAGTGCTGTCTAAAACCTCCTTCAGCTCTGTCAGGCTGCTGCTGCTGTGACCACTTCCCTGGGGAATCTGTTCAGTGCTCAACCACCCTCTGGGTGAAGAACCTTCTCCTAATGCCAACCTAACCTACCCTGACACAACTTCAGCCTATTCCCTTGGGTCCTGTCACTGGTGACCACAGAGAAGGGAGCCTGCACTTCTCTTCCCCTCACGTGAAAGTTGTGGATTGTGATGAGGTCTCCCCTCAGTCTCCTCCAGGCAAGCCAAGTGGCCTCAGCTGCTTCTCACATGGTTTTCCCTCTAAGCCCTTCACCATCTTTGTAGAGCTCCTTTAGATACTCCCAACAGCTTGATATTCTTCTTATATTGTGATGTTCAACACTGCACAGAGTACTTCAGATGTTTTTTTCTTTTGAAATTATTTAAGATATCACAAGCAATGTAAAATATGCAATAAAGTGGAAAGCTTAAGTGAGACAAATGAATTTGATTTATCTATATGCATCTAAACATCTCAGAGCAAAATGCCATTGGTGTAAATGAGTTAACAAGTGTCTGTCAACAGCAACTTGTATGAAATGGTACTTGTAAGAAATATGAAGAATGTAGTAGAGGAGATGCATGCAAACATGTGGAAGTGGGGAAAACAACTCATAGGAGGAATGAGGTAAACTGAATCTCCAGTTTGGTGGAATGCTCTTTTTTGCTGTCCATAAATCATCCACTGGCACTTAAACTGCATGTTAATCATAGAACAGTAAACTGCAGAACTGGCGCAGGCTTTGTAATGAGATATATCCATTACTGAACCAATTTGCAACAACTATGTAACTCACACCGCTCCTAAGTGATTATTCTGACCAAGTGCATCTGATGCTAGCCTGATACACGTTACACAAATCTCATTTAAGTGGAAAAATCTCAATTGTGTAGTTTATATCCAAATTCAACTCAACTTCTACTTTACTGTTGCAACATGTATAATTGTATCTGCACCCTACAAGGCTGTTCAAATTATCAAAAAGCCTCTGTAGCCTGCATGAAGGAACAGAACAATATCACTTCACACGAAACATACCTGGGCTTGGGCACTCGTTCGTCAGGAACTGGTGTCCATGTGGAGTCTGGAGATTTTTGTTCTTTGAATCTCCCAGTAAATACAGTGGCAATGTCAAGCATGTCATAGGCACAGACTGCAGAGCCAGGGATGCTGCAAAGTGACATTTCCCAGAAAGTGTTACTCATTCTGAAGTTATGCATGAAACTTGAGCGAAAAAGGCTCTCTAAGTTATGCTTTCTAGAAGTCTTCCTGCCCCAGGTTACTCATTCCTGAACTCTGAATCTGGTATTAACAGGAACAGCCAGCCCCATGGAAAATACCAATATCAGTGAACACCAATCAGCTGGCAGCTCCTGCCAGGAGAATTTATTTCAAAGCCTCTACAGAAAGGAGTAATTGTGATAATCTTGAAGAAGGGAAAGAATCGGTGAAACTCTGGCTATCACTGTCAATGTATGAGGAGTAATGGCCAGTCTCATTCAGAACCCATTATTTGGAAATCTAAGGTCTCCTAAATCTCTCAGTACCAACTCCTGTAGTCCCTGCCATGCCTCAAAAAACGCATTGCACACAGTTCAGAAGTTGTTTTTTATCAAACTGGAAGCGTGCTGCACTGTGCCATTTACCTGGCTTTTACATGTAATTCGTTCATGCTCCCACAGCCTGACACACATGAAGTGCTCCCAAAGAAAAGGAGTTAACTGTGCTCAGGGGTTTGCTCTACTCAATGAAATGTAAAGAGCTTATAGAAGCAAATTTGCTATTATTTTAAGATCACAGCATTGCGAATTTCAACTTTTTGAATACTCGCATGCAACTGCATGACAGCATTGTCCAAACATAGCTCTATTCTTACATACATACTTTCTGACAGGCCTACAAGGTTACCATGATCACTCATTTGGAAGCATGAAATATTCATTTATCCTCCTTTCTTTTTCTTTTTCTTTTTCTTTTTTTTTCTTTAACTGCTGTATTTGTGACTGACTCCCACCACTTTATTTTACTGGGTAAATAGCATGAACCCAGCTGGCTGAGGCTTTCAATCTACCAACTCTCAGCTAGTAGGTTATTATACATCAAAGAAAAAATGCAGCAACTATAATACTGTTACAGAGGATTAAGCTAAACTCCTAAAGGTATAAAAATTGATAGAAAAACAACCATTTGAATAGTTAAAAATTTCAAAATGCTTTTTACTCAAGAAAAACAAGTTGGGAGGCAGTACAGTAGTCTTACTTTGATCTCCACAGATTTGTCTTTTTATATGAAAGGAAACTTCAAAGCTCTTTATTAATGTGATACTACACAGCAGGAGTTTTAAATGGAGGCAGCCATATACATGCTGATGTAAGAGATGGTCAAGGGTGTTTTTGGTCACACAGAGGACCTCATTCTAAAAGACAGCTCAAGACCCACTCCAGCTAAAACATATTGCTCATTGTTGAATTAAGTCCTAAAGGAAAAAATCCAGCCATAAAATCTTGAGATGTGTTACACACAACTGCAAGTGCTGAGACCCACACTCAGCCCACAGCCACACATGGATGGAGGCATTGCTGTGCTGAAAGGACTGCATCTTTTACTCTGGAGAGTGGCAGATGGCAGGTCAGTAGTACAATGCAGTGGTAAGGATGGAGCACTATGGGTCACAGCCAAGGGGGTCCAAGCCTTGTCTGAATACTGGACTACAACTCCACACTGGCTTCTACCCAAGTGACCTCTGATTAGACTGAGGAACCTCTTCCACCTCAGTCTAGAAGAAAACTTTGTTCTAGACACCAAAGGTATTTGCTGCAATTTTTCTTTAGTGGAGGAGAAATGAGAGATGTTTTTACGTCAGAAGTAGGTTTCATAGAACTACAGAATCACAGAATATCCTGAACTGGAAGTGACTCACAAGGATCATTGAAGTCCAACTCCTCCTGCAAAGGACACCCCAAGAATCACACCATGTGCCTGAGAGCATTGTCTAGATGGTCCTTGATGTCAGTCAGGCTTGGTAACCTGTAAACACTCCCTGTGGGGAGCCTGTTCTGGTGCCCAACCACCCTCTGGGTGAAGAACCTACTTTTTCTAATATCCAACCCAAACCTCTATGACTCAGCTTCCTCGAGTCCTCTTACAGGTCACCAGAGAGCAGAGATTGGTGCTTGCCCCTCCTCTTCACCTCACAAGGAAGCTCTGAGCTGCTATGAGGTCTTCCCTCAGTCTCCTCTAGCTGAACAAGCCAAGTGGCCTTGTTCACTTCTCATACAGCTTCCCCTCAAGTCCTTTGCCACCTTTGTAGCTCTCCTTTGGATGGTCTCTAATACCTTTACACCCTTCTTATATTGTGGCACCCAGACCTGGCCCCAGCACTGGAGCTGAGGCTGCCCCAGAGCAGAGCAGAGCAGAGCAGAGCAGAGCAGAGCAGAGCAGAGCAGAGCAGAGCAGGACAATCCCCTCCCTTGCCTGGCTGTGATGCTGTCCCTGATGTCCCCAGGTCATGGGGGGCCCTCCTGGCTGCCAGGGCTGCTAATAAACTGTCTCCATGAATATACGCCTTCCTGCTATCTTCCATGTCTGACAAAACCTGCGGCCTATAAAATGGTTTTTTACACCAAACACTTAGATTTAAAAATGCAAGACTTAAGGAAAATAATTATTCATGACACACCACAGGAAGTACTAGCAGACTGGGAGGACAATCTCAGTTTTGAGATAATTGCAAGATGCAATCTATTTTCTGATGTTGAGTCTCTATTTGTTCACCTGTTTTTATTAAACCAGTTTACATGAAAAGAGATAATCTTAATTTAAACTTGTATTCCCTATTGGTGACATAATTATTCCATTGCAGTTCCTATTGTTTTGATGTCAAAAGCAGTGATTACACATTACAGGCCCAGGCTTACTCTCATTTGAAGTCAGCTCTGTGAATGACCTCACTGAGGTCAGGCTTTGACAAGGGGTGGCAAAAGTACAGCAAAACTAAATGAATTTCATCAATAAAATTCCTCTTTCAGCTCTAGTGTTACTCTGTGAAACTGCGATGCATTTTTTAATTAGAAAGCTACTGTTTTTTTAACTTCTCTGGGAGTTCTCACTAATTAGATACAGTTACTCGTCTAATAACTTCCAGAGAAGCATGCTCTAACGTGTGACAGTAATAAAATCTGTACAGATGAACTGATGCTTTTGGATAACCATGCAAACAATGAAATAGGTGTTCTGGGGACCCTCCTTCCCGGACAGCAAGATCTTGGCTCTCCCAGGAGAGTCAAAGGGCAGCAGGGTCAGTGCAGGGTCAAGGATCAATGCAAGAGTCAACAGGGATACATAAAACAAAGAGAAGGAGATAACCCTTGGAGGTTTAGCTATAAACAGAACAAACACAGTCCTTTCTTTGTGAGGAAAAAAAGCAGCCTGTATTTTCTTTTCGGAATAATATTCTGCAAGGTACACACTGCAAACTTCTTGGTGGCTGGTGTGAGCTACTCTCATGTAATGAAAAGTGTGTCCAAGGAACTTGTCCAGACAGTAAATGGCTGAAAGCCACCCTAAATCATCAGGTATGAAGTAAGCAACACCAGCGTATCTTAAATTTAAACACAAACTATCAGGGCACACAATAATTACGTTGTATGAGCAATACAGCATACAGCAAAAAAGGAACTGCAGCGAAAAGCAAAACATACAGGAAATAGAAGGTAAAAGGTTACTGTGACTATTACCTATTATATGGAGTGGAGAATGTTGCTAAAACAACATCCCGGCCATTGAAATGGATAACATCTGTGACTGCCTGCAGTATGTTAAAGTAGAAGTGTGAGTCGCCAGGAACTGAGCAGTTCAGCCGAGCCTTGAGAAAGGAAGTCCACTGTTTTTCCAGAACTCTCTGAGATCCTCCCATGTCATTTTTGCAAACCTGGGCCACCCTTGGGAAAACTACCTGGATGGAATAGAGCAAAAATAATGGAGAAAATGAAATGTTTGTTTGACCTAAAGGCTTCATTGGAATACTGCCTTTAAAACATTTGGAATAACACAGCAAGGTGCTTAATTTAATACTACTTTTCTATAATCTGTGACAAATAAGAAACAGAGAAAAATTAAGCTTTGGAACAGTGTGCTATGAAAGATAAGACTGTGGCATTTACTACACAGCCATAAATCCTTCAGGAGATCTGTTCTCAACCCATATAAAACTCATTTCCATACAGACTGCTTAGCTTTCTATTTCCCCAAACAAAAGCACATTTCATATTCACCATCCCTGCAACCCACACTGCTGCTCTGATTCCTGTGTTTTCAGCACTTAAAAACTATGCAAATCTTGCTGGGCTTTTATTCCTGCTCTCCACCTTTGTGACCTTGGTCAGCTTTGCTGACTGCTTAGTCAGAAAGCTATTGTGAAATTAGCAAAAATGCAGAAAATGTTTAATTATTCTTTGCAGAATGGCAGAGCACAAAATTCCTACCCCTGTTTACTCAGCACTCTAATTCATACTTCTTACAGAAAAATTTCTTCCCGCTTTGGAATCTGTTTTAACAATTATCTATTATGTTGAACTAAATACATTAGCCTTGTGCTTTTTACAATTTCAGAGAAGAGACTCTAACATTCACCATCACTGCAAGAAACCACACATTTTCCTTTCAAGACACTGCAATGTTTCACTCCAGCCAACCTTTTGGCTTGAGCAATAGGAATCTTCTCAAAATTCTGACCTTGTCATCATGATTTATGGTTCTCATTTCAAGGTCACTTGTAACAGCATTGGTCCAAGAATAGCGTAAGTTTTTCTCCTCCTGAATCTGGCAAAGTCATTCAAGGCAATGTTTTTGCCTTGTTTTTGCCTTGTTTTGCCCTTACCTTTCCCATGCTGTTGTACTCCACCGCTATTTCCCGGAAGAAGAAGTATATGTAATTGCCATAGTCAACTGCCTGAACAAAATATGGTTCTGGAAAAAAAAAAAAAAAAGCAACCCAACCCAAGATTTAGGCACCACGTACAGCATACAGAATGCAAAGAGAAGCCAAATACATTCACAGTTAACATCCAGAGGTGAAACATCTGTGCTTGACAAACTTGATCAGTTTTCAGAACAAACAAATCACTGCTGCAGAAGAATCACTGTCTGGGGACAGGAGAGCTGGGAACAAATCTGTGTAACATCACTGCAAGGTAGTTAAGTCTCTGCCACTAATACATCTGCCCTGATGGAGTAAGGGAAAAGGTAAACAGGCATTTATAACTGTATGCCTGAGGGGACCAAGCAGTGCTCTTTATGGCAGCCAGGCTGTGAGCTGAGGGAATAACAAACCACGTAGCTGTTTCTGCCCACACGTGTCTGTAGCAGCAAGCAAAGTGGGACAGCTAAAAGTTGACACCTGGCAAAACATTTCTGCATGCAGAAAAAGACTTGAAACTATGGCTTTGTGCTCTGTTAAAATCACTCCAAATGCTAACAATTCTTAACACCTACATAAAGCTAAACAGCACCACCCTTAACAATGAGGGCATTTAGAGCACAAAAATTGCCTAATTCAATGGCAGTAGTACAGTCCTTAAGAACTGTAACAGAAAGGCTTTGTGCAATATTCCCATAATTTTAGTGTCATTAATGAATCTTAACATTACAGGACAAACCTTTCATACTTCATGAAGCCTTGATTGTTACCTAACAGTGCTGTGGCAGGAATATTTTCAAACACAGCCCAAGCACACAGAGCCCTTCAAGCTCCAACTTCTCCATCCAACAGACATAAACTGGTGGATTTCAGCTTGGAAAGCTCACTGGAATGCTTATTCTGATCTACCCAGCTCACAGCTTCTGTCAAATCCAGTAACTTGGAGAAGAAAGAGATAAACAGATCAGAGTAAGCAAGAGATATAATCTACTTCCTTCTTTCTGCCAGAAAGCATCGGTGAAATGAAATGACAAAAGAGGTCTGTCAGAAACCCAAGGCTCTCATCAGAGATGCTGCTTTTTTCGCCGCGTTTGTTTATCTACCTTTCAACCACTTGGAGTCATGTTTAACTGTCCGCAGAGTTGGGCTGTCGCCAAGGCTCCGGTATATCACTGCATCTATTGCAAGGAAGTCGGTCACTGTGGCAGAATACAGCTTTCCCTCTGGGGAGGATGGAAAGAAGAAACAAGAGGGGAGGAGTGTTAGGGGCGATACAATTGCTTCTTCTCTCATCAGTCAGATGAGAAGGGGAAACAAAGCCATCACAGTCTCCTTACGAACACTGAAGGAAGAAAAAAGTCCAGCTAGGTAAATGGACTCAGTACTGAACAAGCAAGTCACCACTTTGCAAAATGGCAATTTTAGAGGGATCCTGTGGAAGAAAATAACATTTTGGAATAATTCTTCTTCAGTTTAGGTATGTCATACTGAACTACCCTATCCAGATACATGCCACTAGTTCAATGCTCAGAAATTCTGCCTAGGTATGTCAGCAAAACAAATACAACAGAACTGTTAGTATTAACTGCGAGTGGAAACCAGACAGGGCTTGAAGACTGTCAGCTAATTGACACTTATGAAAATTTCTCCCCTTGAGAGCACTTCTGCTCTGCCAAAGATCACTAACAAAAAATTACATAGCATGCTGGGAGCCCTGCCGAAACAGGAATGAGAAGAGATGGAGGAGGATTGCCCATCAATATTTCTTTTCTAGCATGCATTTTAGGCATTTCCCATATGAATTACGCATTTCTCTCTCTTAAAGAATGGAGTGGTAAGATAGGGCCTGCAAAATGGCACCCCAAGGACAACCAAAACATACAAAACTATAAGGACATAAAAGCACAAGGTTTTGCAACATTTTAAAATTTTATTTGTTGTGTATCCTGTTTACAGGTCTTGGTAACTGTACAGGACTGTTTTCATGTGTGAGATAGACCTTGGAACACAATGTCTGTTAGAAGCACAAGCAGTGCAGCATGAGCACACAAAATTGTGTCTCTATTGTGTCCGCATAAAAATCAGAATTGTCTACATCTCCTTTGACAGAGATTATGTTGGTGCCTTGAAGGCACCAGAACTGAGGACATTCCCAGGATAAAGCAGAGAGGCTTCTATTGGTCAAGGTCTCCTCATTATACTTTCAGACAACATTTAATTTAAGACTGGGAAGGAATCTCATTAATGCATACAACAGTCTGAAAGGCGGCTGGCAAGAGGATGGTGTCAGACTCTTTTCACTGGGGCCCTGCAACAGGACAAGGAGCAGTGGCCATAAACTAAAACTCAAGAAGTTCCACCTCAAGACAAGGAAGGACTTCTTTATGTTGAGGGTGGCAGAGCACTGTAATAGCCTTCCTTTGGAGGTTGTGGAGTCTCCCTATCTGGAGGCATTCAAACCCACTTGGACACATTCCTGTGTCACTTGCTGTAGGTGACCCTGCCTTGGCAGGGTGGGTTGGGCTGGATGATTTCCAGAGCTCCCTAGAAACTCAGTGAGTCTGAGAATTTCAGCTCCAGATTTAAAATTCAGACTGTTTTTTATTAGCAGTACTGTATGCTTTGTTCTGAGTCATGCAATTCTTGTCCTTATTTGGCTACTCAAGAATGATCATTTTTTCTTCGCAAAACAGAAAAAACAATTACAATGTGTCCCACCCCCACCCCCCC
>PYHW01010398.1:163767-193900 GCA_013186435.1 Turdus rufiventris | reverse complement strand
TAAAAACTCAATTGTTTAGATATGGATGTCTGAACTCATGTTAATACAACCACACTCTCATTTTCTTTCCTGCCAAGTTCCTGTGACCAGCTACATTCACACATATCAGCTATAATAGCTACAGGTTGCAAGAAGAGTCATATTCATGTAAGTGCATCCAGCAAACTCAGATGACCTGGATTAGTGCCCTAAACTGTTCTGAAACTGTTCTGTTTCATTGCACTCCGAAAAGTTAGCAAGGGTATCAATATGTAAGATATATATAACAGTGATTTTCTGAAGCTAGCAGATTTATGGAGCATATTCTACAAATATTTATTTGAACTGTATCAAATGTATTCCACATCACCATGAAGGAGTATGATAATTTCTATAAATATTCTCTTTATTTTCAAATAATACAAGTATTTCTTCAGTGAAAAATTTGGAGTAATCTTTCTGAACTTCATCTGTATTCAAAGTGAATGTTTACAATAGGTTGGTAATAAACTCTTTCTCAGCCAATGCACTGAGAAAGACCCTTCTGGAAGGTCATTCAGACTGCACTAAGAATAGGGAGTGTGAGATACATGGGAAAAATATTTCTCTGAAGGAGTTGCTCTCTTTCCATGCTTTATCCTTTGCTACAATTAGAGAATTTCTACTGTAACTTTCTGCCTCACATACTACCATTATTATCATCACTATCCTTGAAACAAAAGGACCCATTTATTTGCACTATAAAGAGTATAAAAAAAATTGAAACAGGTTATAACATCTCTGTAAGGCAGATGATACCTCAAACATAGTAGTGCTTAATAGGGCCCTTTGGTTATGGACTCATTTGAGAACGGTTGAAATACTTGCACATTCTTAAATCTTCAAAGGAATAGCTTAGTTATTTCCATGTGAGTACCCAGGCTTTGTTTTATAGCATCACACCTACTGAGGAGGACTCACATTATCACAGATGATATCTTTATTATTTTCACCACCTATCTAACAGCCAGATCTAAGAAAAGATCAGCAGGGTTCACACTAAGAGAAGTTCAATAAAGAAATTATTTAATCAGGAATTCCTGAAGAGGTATACAAAAATACCGCACAATCAACAGCCAAAATTAACCTCATTGATAAGATCTCACTTTTTCTAAAAATTGTAGTAGAAATCTGAGTTAACACTATTCTGCTGCATGCAGCATAAGTCACCACTAACCAATACACTTCTCTCCTTCTGTCTTCAGCAATTGGTAAGACCATAATAAGATGTTTTCACCTTTAAAATAAAAAATCACCTTCCCTTTCCTTCTAGATCTAGAAAAGGGCATGCCACAGCATTTTCCCTAACTTCCTCTTATTATGAATGTTATCTTAGGCTTAGAGTTGTTAAAGAGTATATCCTGCTTAATCCTCATTAAAGCTTACACAAGCCTTGACTTCCTTTGACGTTCACAAGAGCTGGATGCAGCCAGAAATGGTGCCTCATACCGGCCATATTATCAAGAATACAGGAAGCACTGAAATATCAAGAATACAGGAAGCACAGGAAACTCAGGCTTCATGCAATGTTGATGACAGTGGGGTTACTTCCAGAGAAGGGAAGGTGTTTTTTGCTAGGAATTTCCTTATGCCCTTAATTTTTAGTAATTGTTCAACCCCTTTGACACCTTTTAGGTTTAGGCATTCTGGGCTCAAGCAAGAGGCACAGTGTTATCCCAAACCTGGGTTGCAGGATAGCAAGTAAAAAGTTTATCTCCATCATTTTACCTGCAAACAATGCAACATTGGCATGCTTTGCATCATAGGGGCACCTGGCCATTCCACTGAATTCCTCTTCCAGATAGTCCAGGGTATCCATCTGAAAAATCAAAGGGAGCTCCTTAGACAGAGAAAGAAAGAAAGAAAGAAAGAAAACGTCTTACCCAGGATGAGGCTTATTCTCAGAAGAGATGTTTCTTCTTTTCTGGGCAGAGAAGAAGGCCCTTTCTCTAACACTACTGACTACGAAGTAAAATTTGACAAAAATGATGATATTAAATAAAATAAGTCTGAAAAATGTATGCCCAACAAGTCAGGCACTCTTTTTGGAAGTAATCATTACCACCCTGACACATTTTACAAAAGTATTCAGTCTTTATTTTATCTGCAAACAAGTTTTGTTTTGAAATGTAGCAGGCTATGTGGTCTGTGGTTCTGGCAGGGCTCCAAAATGTATCCTCAACAGTGACCCAATAGAAGTGCTCTTATACACAGAAAAGACTGCAAACCACAGTATTCAGAAGAAACAACACTAGGACAATTATCCCTGTGTGCATTTTTCTTCCCCAAGCCCAGAGATCCTTCTGCTCTAATCTCAACAGTGGTGTTCTCTTCCTTGATTTGCATATTCAGAAAGATGCTCTTCAAGTTTTACTACACCAGTTGAGTCCGTGTCACAGAAAATCCTCTTACCACCAGGCAAGACTTAATCTGTGCAGGAATTGTAAATTCTGAAACTTACCTGTAGCTCCTGGGAAATAAATTTACCCTGGGCACTGACAATAACACAAATATACAGATTGACTTTAAATGAAGTTCAAGAAGGTTTGGTAAGCTAAGGGAGAATTCTACACCTCTTACCTCTTTAAGATGCTTACACTACAGTATTTTGGGAATAAGAACCTTTGTACCATATTCAGGCAACTTGTCCAGCTCATACTGTATAGATCACATACAGTAAAGTTTCACAGAGCATGAGAAATAACCCACACAGCACCTTCAACTTAAATCAACTTTTAATTTGGATGCTACAGCTTCCAAGTCCTTCAGAGGATGATTTGTGATCATTTGTTTTCTTTAATGTATCCCTCCTGTCAAAATCCACTCTGAGGGGAGTTAGCTGTGTTTACTCAAACGCTGAACAGCATTTCATGTGATAGTGAGAGGACTTTTCATGCACCAAGCTCCACTCCCTCACAACCACTGGGATGTTTGAAGGAGAGTCCTGCTTTCTGTTAGGCACATGTTTAGTTCTCTCCCTGTATAATGAAGGAACACACGGAGGAAGAGCCAGGGCAGAGGCCTGGAGTAAGGGTGCCTCACTTCAGGATGCCAAAGAAAGCTGTAATTGTATCTAAAAGACAACTTCCACGCAAGGAGACTGGCTGAGATTTGTTAGCCTCATTAATGGCATTCAGAGATAAAAAAATTACGAACTGTACTAGAAGACTAAATACAGCCCTGAAATCAAGAACTTCATTGCCTACTGGGAGCAGGCAAGGAAAGAAAGAATAAAAGAAACAGCTGTTAACACAGCAGCTAACTGTACCTCACAGTTACCGTGACACAGGCTTGTATTCTTACTCAAATTTGGTTCTTCCTCCACAGACTGGAAGAAAATACTACTCTGCATTTCTCTCCTGTGTTTTCTAAACTGCAGCCATTATAGTGGCTAAATGAGGTAAAGCACCATTGCACAAAAATCAAGGAAAAGCAGCAGTCATGGCGAATACCACCAGGGAAGTAGCTGTCCTGGATGTTAACATCTTTATTCTGCTTTTATACAATAAATCTAAACCCAAAACCTGAATGACAGTAGTGACTTTGTCAGGAGCAGTGTTAGTAAAACTGAATTTTATTTTTCCAGAAAAAAAGATGAGAAATGACCTGTGGGACTTAACAGTGTCTAGAAAAGCAGAGTCTGGATGTCAAAAGCCTAAAAAAACTACTTCAGAGCTACTCCAGAGACAAACACTGTTGGGTGTTACATCAGAATGTAACGGTGAAAGCCCAAAAAAATGGAAAACATTTCAATAAATGGGTCCCATTAGAATGGAGACTACTGGGTTACACTATACCCAAGGAAGAAACTGGCTTCAGGGCATTAATGTCAAGTACACATGGACCAGCAGAGTTTCTGCACTGATCTAGATTTTGGCTTTGCAGGTCCCCAGCAAGTATATACATCACTGTCCTGCTGTACTGCTCCTTGTGGAGATCTGCTGTTCCATCACTTCCACAGCCCACAAAGCCACAGGATCTCCACACAGTCCCTGTCTGAGGGGCTCACAAGAATCTCAGGTTTTGCTTGCTATGCCCTCAAACATCTTGATAACTGGTTTTGTTATTGAGAACAGTGCAACAGAAATTTTAAGACATGCTACTTAGAGGTAACCCTAATAATTAGTCTATGACTTGATGTGTCAGTGACAAGCTGAGGAACTTTCTGAGGAGTGACTACATCCCCAGGCAGGGATCTGAAGGACTCTGCACCTATGGAGGGCAATGCAAAGTGGCAATGCCCTTGATGTGCAGGAGCTGCAAAGAACTAGGTATTCAGACCGAGATTTTCACAGAAATCCAATCAACATTGAACTCAGTAGCACCGAAACAAGTCAGAACAAATTTTTCAAAAGTTGGATGGTGCACAGCTGAATGACAACCTCATGCTGCTGTCCACATAGTCACAATAAATCCAACCAAAAGACAAAGCATAAGTGGAATTCCACAAACAGATTACATACCTTGTAGTTCCTGCAAGAAGGGTTGAATGCATTTGTTCCACAGATAAACAGTGTATCTTCATTTCTTTTTAGGAGAACCTTAATAAAATTATGACATTCATCCTAAAGAAAAATAATAGAAACTATTTCAACTACTGCATTTCGAGTTTTTATTTTTAAGCAGTGATATTTCAACATCAGGTTTAAAATTAAATTGGCTGGTACCCACTGTGATACTCTGGCCTTATTTTGACTATGTTTAACTGACAATGAGAAAATTGTAATTAATTTATATTATAGTGGTTCAAAAATTACAAAGAGCTGAAGATACAGCATTCATATTATAGCTCCTAGTTTGCTGTGGTTGACAAAGGTGAATTTTGTTTGAAAACTGTTGCTTTCCTGAAGAGGGAAAAATCTGACAGTCAGTGACAGCACCACTACTGGCACAAAGCTTCTGTAACTGGAATGGGAGGTAGATGCAAAGAATCAAAGACTCTGCATCTAATTAGGATACTATTTGTGCCAGGTTACAGGGGGGTGGAACTGGTGTGAGAAACAGTCCTTCTACAGCCCCACATTCATGTTTTCTGATTCTTAACCCAAACTTCTCAGTAAACTCCCACAGGAGATGGACAGCAGCCCTCGGCTTTTGAAGCAATGGTAAGCAAAATCAGTACATTAAGCATTGTTACCTGCTCAGTGCCTGAAGTATTTCAGGATATTGCTGTGGCTTCTGTCGTAATATTTCATCACATTCAAAGAGAACTACTTTTGCAAATTAAAGCCTTCAGTGAGTTGATGGAAAAAACAATTACTGGTAAGAAGTGAATGGCACGATCCATTCCACATCACAGATTGAGATAACAGTGATGCAACTAAACCATAGTGGCAGTTAGAGAAGAAATGGAAATTGCCTACCTTATGTTTTCCCTTCATTCTGCATGTGTCTACATCAGCTTGTCTAGATTTCCATGTCAATTTCTGCAAGAATAAAGACAGAAATCAATTAGAACTCTGTTTTTTCACTTTCATTTCAGAAGTAGAAGTCCCTAGGGGAGACTAGCTTTTGAACATACATTTATTGAAAGTTTTCTTCACTCTTTCTCCATGATTAATTCACCATAACAATGAAGGTTTAGTGAAGTGGAGCATTCATTTAACTTTGTTTTTGCCTCCAATTCATGAGACTGGAAACCCATCCCTTGTTCTTTAAAGCCTAAACTAACAGAATTCAACAACAGGCCAACACTGAAAAATGTGCTCTTTTTCTTAAAAGTACTAGATGTTCTCTTCTTTTAATTGATATTTCTCTACAAGTCAGAATTATAATTTATGGACTATGAACCTTCACTGGATTCTAAATGAAATATGCATTCTCAAAGACAACATTTTAGATCTGGACAGAAATAAAATTCAGGTAATTCTTATTACTTCTATTCAGGTAACAAACTCCCAGAGTTTTTCACCTGCCAAGGGACTGCTGACTTTATCTGCTAACACTCTTCCTCCTGAAGATTTACCAGTAAATCTCAGACAGGTTTTTTTTTTTGGTTTTTTTTTGACTGTTAAAAATGGTCAGATGTGGAAAGCTTAATAATTATAATAAAACATTGTTTAAAATCACATGGCCTAAGATGGCATCACCTTAGACTGCCATGATAGTTCTGACAGTGCTCCTGATCAGTAAACTGAGGCACTGTGCATTCATGGAGGAGTCCAAGCTGAAAGAGTAACCATGAATGTTCATTTCCATTATAAGCTTGGGGCCTAACTTTTTGTTGAGTTAAAAAATTCATTCTCAGCATCATTCACACTTATAATGAAGCACTGTCCCATCCTCCAGTGGAATTCATCCAATGCCCAAATCTGTATGATCTTCTGTTAAACCAAGGCTGTGTTTAACATGTTTTGCACAATATGAATGCAATGCAAAGGAGCAGAAGGGAGATTGCTTCCAGTATATTCATGTTAATATACATTACAGCAAAGCAGACAAAGCTTTTCTTCATTCGAATGTAATGTCCCATAAAGATAATGTGAATAGATCTACAAAGTGATGTTACAGTAAGATTTTATTTAGTCAGTTCTTGCATATGAAAATATGTAACTTGCTTCTTATGATGAAAGTTTCAGTAGACTTAATTGGGATAGTCTAGTTGTTATGGAAAACTGCTGCATATAAATGAATAGATGTTTGACAGATGTTCCATCAGGGACCTCACCATATTTCAGTACAGATTGCTTATCAGTCCAGCTAAACCACTTATCAGAAATTTGCAGAGAACACGATTGCTATTCAAGCTCTCCCCAAATATGATCAGCAACGCCATCGTACTTGCTTATTACAGTTTTACAGCAGTGCTGGCAAGTTCTTTAAAACAATGTCATCATCCTATTTATTTGAAGCTTATTCTAGTGTCCTTGGTTTCTGGATGATGATAAAAGTTACTTACTTTGCTAAAATAAATTTCTTCTGTATGTGATGTGTCCATATCAACAGTATAAATATGGTCCCTGTAAACAAAAGCAAATTAATACGAAGTCAAATGGAGCAGTTACACAGTTCATTTTCTGTAAGAGACCTATCTATCACAAGATAATCTATAATCCATTAACAAAAAAAGCAGAGTCTTACCAGGAAACATTGCTGGCAGTATCTCCTGCTTCTCCCACAAAAGCATTTTCACATATAAACTGTCTGCCTTCCCATTAAGAGAAAAAAGGAAAACTACTACAAAACTTCAAAGTAAGATTCTTTCCCAAAAGCAATTATTTGAACAAATGAGATTTGGGAAAGGAGATAAGTCTCATATGACTTCTGCTCTGTAAGTCCTACAGTAGATATCAGTCCTACAGCCACAATCTAGCATGCAGATGTTATTCTGTATCCTGAAATCAGTAGTGATAGCTTTTAGGGCACCCTTTGCAAGATTCCTTGGGTAGAAGGTACTGTGCCACATGGAGCCATTTCAGGTAAAAGAGAGGTTTTCCTTTTCAAGTTTTCCTTTTTCCCTGTCTATCCCTACAATAAGCTGCCAATCTCTTCTTGGAAAGGGGAAATAGACACAGCTACTCAGGTAAAGAGCTATTTTTAGACATTCTCTTCATGTAAGCTGAGAACAGGGCAGCTCTGTACAGAACCCAAATGTTGAAAAAAAAACCACAAATCCACAATGCTGTAGTAACCAGTACATCAAATTTGGGCTGAGATCTCATTTTTCCTTGAAATAAAATTGGATTTTTTTCAACATGCAGAAAGCTGCACAGCTGAAGTATGATCCACAGCACTGGAGGGGTCTGCTGAAAGTAGAATACAGGCTCTTCCCAGTTTAGAAATCCCTGCTCTCGAGCTTAGCTTCATTTTTATTGGGTTTTGGAGAAATAGTGCTAGTCTCTTTAAACAAGACAAACACAGAATACTGCTACAAGAGAAATAAACAACACTTCTCTCAAATGGAGAAAAGAGGCATCATTGTGGTAGGGAACGAGCTTTTAAAAATTTGTCTCCCATGGAGCTTGAGGCTGTTTGCTTTGTAAGATGCCAAATTGAAGAGTTGATGGATTTTCTTCTCCTCCAGACTCTAAAACCAGAGCTGTCATTTACTTCCAAGATTGGTTTAATACTTCAGTTTATTATTTGCCTGACTTCAGTGACAGAGCAGAGGTCAGGGTTGGTTCTGGAATAAAATTACCTATTAGCACGATATCAGCTTCACAGATTACGTCATGGTTCCCTTTTTATGTGCATTGCACATTATTGCTGTCACTCCTGCTATATAAAAGTGGGGGGAAAATCGTATCTTAAGCTGCAAATGAGGCACAGGTGGATCTCTAAAACCCTTCTTCTGGCACAGCTCTTGGTTTTATTCATCAGCCTCACCTTCCAGAGGTTACAATTTTTTTATTTTCAACAAGACAATTAGAAAATACAGCAGCGGTACTCAGAAAGAGCCAAGGTACTTAATTCCACTCTCAATAAAAGAGTCTTTAGAGGACTTACTTTCTGGTTTAAGGAACAGTTCAAACTAAACTCAGATGCTAAGTCACAGGATTGTTGGAAAGAAGGCTAGCATCAGGAAAATTACATATAATTTTATCATGCCCCAGACAAAACACAGTTGCTGACAGAGAGCAAAAGAGCTGTCAAATTTAGGGGAGAGCTACCTAATCACAGAAAACATGTGATTGTCCTCATCCTCCTTTTCCCACTGATGCCCAACTCCTACTATCAACTACTCTGGTATGCGTACAGTTTACCTCTAATTAAGTTATTCTAACACAAATTTACTTAATCCTGCAGCTGCCGTTTCTCCCACCTCCAGTCATCAGAACTGGGTTTTGTTGCCATGGCATAATCTTGTCGAGGAAGGGAATTTAAATAATGCCACTGGATGTGCACGACCCTTGGCACTGGGAGCATGGTTTGGAAACACGTAACTGGAAATAAGGAGGGAGCCATCCCATACCCTGCCCTGCCTGTTTGGGTCACACACATGAGGGGTTGCAGATAATGTGAACAAAAGCTGTCACTGCACGAGACAATGGGAGGAGGAGACACGGCAAACTTAGAAAAGGGGGTGTGTGCCTGGGTGTGGACCAGTGAGAGAGAGATGGAGAGAAAAAAAAGATGTAGAGCCAGTTCTTTGCAGACTGCAAGGCAGATATTCAGACAGTAAAGCTTTATGGACTTTAGCTGAGTTATTGTGATTTATATTGCTTGTGTATTTCTGCCTGATAACATGAAATAATGCCTTTGTGAAGTGGCACAAAACTTTATTTGGTAATAGCTACTACAGGAGTCATGTATCCCATATGACAAAATAAGTAGCAGACTTATTCAGACAATTTTGTTCTGTGCCAGTTGCTCATTAATAAAATGCAAGCAGTTCTCAAATCTGTGTTAGCCTTTCTGGTGCACTGAAACTGTTTTGAAAGTCAACACTGGATTTTCCAAAACAAGCAAACAAAAAAACCCAAAAAACAAACAACAAAAAACCCCCAACCTAAACACAACAGCCGTAAATAAAAACTCCCAGTATTTAACAATTTGTTTTGATTGTTTTTTCAGATAATTGGGTAAAATATTAACTTAGGATTGCTGTATTTCAATGCATAATAAAAGCATGAAACCAATATAATAGCCTCAGATTTATTTAGCTACAGTTTTCAATGAATCTTGTTACAAAATTCTTTGGCAAACACCTTTGCTTGTGTACAAATTTGCTCCCAATCTCTAGATTTACTACTGCCTTTGAAGGAAATGCAGTATTTGAATCACAAACTTTCATTCACACTAGATACTGAAGGATGACTCATTTTCTGAAGTTTGTTACTTAAAGATAAAAATTACCTCTGAATTTCAATTTGTATCACATAGTCTTGTCAGGCCAGGAGGGACTTTATTCAGTAACATGGAGTGGGGGAAAGAATATGTCAAAGAGGTTTTGAGTTACTGAAGCAAAAAAAATGTGTAAGAAGATTTTTTTTCATGAGTACAAAACAGACCAGGTCTTTATTCTTTTTTGTAGGTCACAAGTTCCTAGGACTATATAAGCGGTGCAGCAAGCACTGCATTGTAGCAAATTGCTTTATACGAATAAGGAAGAATGCCTATTCACATACTAATACATGTTATCCCCCAAATATTAGCATTCTTCATGTAATCTGTGCACACAGTGCACAATTCATATCACAAAACTGTTCTCCGGGTTTTCCTACTGTAATGCCAGTTGTTTGGGCACTGAGACAGTCTAACTGCGTCAATCTCAGTCTGGGAACAAACTATGAAAACAGCAAAGCAAAATCTGCAAAGAGGATTTACCACCATCTCACTGCAAATAATTTCCTAATTTAAAGGAAAACAAATAAGGAAAGCAAAGGGAGCTCAGCCATGAAAGGGAGGAAATCCTGCCACCACCTTTCAAACCTATTCAACCCCCTGCCCTGCCCCACTCATTATCCCATTAAACACAGCAAAAACACCAATCTCAGAGCCCAGGCAAAGCATGGGGCTTTGCCACTTGCTGCAGGGCTGGCCCCTCCTTGTGCCTACCACAGCACCACTACAGCTCCTGGGGCAGGACACTTGCTCTCCGGGCAGGACACTTGCTCCCTGCCTGGACTCAACGCTGGGTCTGAGCTCTGCCACCCAGACCCATGCAGCGTGGGCTCTGCAAGGAGCCCGAGGAAGCCGCATTTAGCCAGAGCAGCTGTGATGGCTGAGTGAGGGAACAGGTGTGTTCTCCTAGCAGCCAGGGACAGGGCTCTGAAATGTCACTCTGTGGCTCTGCTCGAGTAGCACAGCTCCCAGTTGCGTGGTGAGACCCACAGGCAGCTTGCCCCCACTGGACGTATGCGACCACCCAGGAGAGATGAGGAGTGGCTGTCTGAGAAGAAAGCCAGGCAGCTCCCAGAGGCTGCCAAGGACTTTGGAGACAGGGCTAGTGGTGAGAAGCTGCCTGTTCAGCAGCTGTTCCCCTTCACTCTTGGCCTTCCCACCCACCACTTCCCCCATCTGCAGCAACAGCCTGGTTTTATGTGGCACACGCAGAAAGGTGTGTATTTTTCCAATGGAGGACCAAAAAACAGGCAGGAAACAAGTTACCACTTGAGAGACAGCTTGCAGGGAGGTCCCAAACAGGATCTGGGTCCAAGAGCTCCTAAACTGGACTACCCACCCTTGCTAATCTGGACCACCCACACTTGCTAATCTGGACCCATCTTGCATTCATTCTGCATCTCTCATGTAATTCCCACTCTAAGATCGTCAATCTTCTTTGCTAACAGCAGGTAGGGAGATGAAGTGTTAATATCAGATCTCTGCCAGGTTGGCAGCTGTGTAATGGGTGTAGCCCCACTGAGGTTGATAGTGCAAACTGAGCTAACCAAACTGAATGGGTGGTTCTATGTGCAATTTTTATAAAAAGATGTGCTCATGTCTGCACAGTATAGCTCTCCAAAAAAGTCAAGACACTAAATTCAATTAACCTCGAGGAAGCATGTTTGGTTCTTTCTTTTTTGTCTTAAAATACCAAACCAATGCCTAAAATCAGCAAAATTATATTCTAATAGCTCTTATAAAAAATACATCTGTGCACAGAAGAATTATTCTCTAAAATCTGTCATTGGTGAGCACAAGTGGAATAAAATGATGAAGATGGAATTGCTTCTCCATGGAACAAAATTATTTTTCTGGTAACTTCCCTCCTGCAGGTCTCAGAGGAAGACAGAGGCATGTAGTCCTGAAGCACAGGTGTAACACATCACAAAACTTTAGCTGCTCATCTAGCGAAGTTTCTAAAACATCTTACTAACAGGCTGCAAAGCTCTCTCTGAGTGCAAGACAATCCTAAAAATAATGTCCTCATCAGAGAAGAACTCAGAATATTCCTTGTCTTCTCCTTCCTCCTCTTAATAGTAAGAGAGGAGTGGTGAAGCAGGAGGCTACTGACCTAGCAGCAACATAGAGGGTCCTGTTCATGACCATGACAAGCTGGATGTCCAGCCGGTGCCTCTGTGTGGTGTTCCGCCCTGGTTTGTGACCCACAAACACCGGATACTGTCTTGTATCTGTAGGAAGGAAAGAAATCAGCAGGGTCAAAAGAGAACAACAAACTGAAATGGTGCTAACATGAAGCACGATGGGGCCCAGCTGCAGCCAAAACCCATGGTTTCTGTTTTGCCCTGGAAATACACACTGGGACTGGAAGGCGTGAGCTCAGAGAGCTGGAGAGTTCTTCAAGGTTACAGTCTCTGCAGTTGCAAAGGAGAAAGTCATCACCTTTGCAGAAGACAAAAACTGATTTTTTTTTAAAGCTTAAAGCTGCTCTGGAGCTCTTGGCACACAGGTACATGGCATTTTCTCACAGTTTTTCTTTCACTTTGCAGAGTTTAAATGCTTGCTCCTGGCTGCCAAAGCATGTCTATCAGGACCAAGCTGTTCCACAGTGGCCTATCAATCACCACAATGACTGGACGGGTGGTAGGTGAAGCAAAAGACTTGGCTCTCAGTGGTTCCAACTGCCAGTTCCCTGGGTTTTCTGCAGGACTCCACTGCTGTCACAGAGCAGCTGCAGGGATTTCTGAGAAATGGTGGGAAATCACCACCTGAACTTCATGAAGTGAAAGTCACTGTGCGTTATTTTGGCAACCAGTCTGATACTCCAGCCCTTCTGGCAACTGGACAGCAATACTGATTGGAATTGCTGTGCTGAGATTATGCTATCAACACGTTAGCTTCCTCTCCTGTTCTACCAGTCAGCAACAGCATTCATTTTCTATTCCCATTATATTTTTGGGTGAGAACTCAGCACACACAGGGTGCTCCTCAGATGGGTGTACAACCAGTAACAGCAGTGAACACTTCTGATCAAGAGCCACTTCACATTCATGTGTATCATAGGATCATGACATCTAGGTACACAAACAAGGAGCTAATTAAGTGAATAAAATGACAGAAGACAGGAGGAGGATAATCCTCTATGGAGTGCCATCACTGCAGACCTGCTGCAAGTGAATGTTATACACAGCTGACTGGCATCTAGCTATCCCTTTTCTCCATTAATATGCTTTGCCAGAAAACTGCAGCTTTTCAGGGGAGTCTATTTCTTTAAAAAATTCATCTACTGTTTCAGTATTTTCAGCTATTGTCTTCTAAAAGCATTGTACTTGTCAAGGTTGGTCAAAGTATTGGTTTACAGCATGGCTTCAGCAAAGTACTTCAAAATGTCATGTGCCAGAGAGTCTGGTGATAAAACTGGATAGAAAAAAGGACTTCTCTCCAAACCAGGTGCTGAGAACTCTTGTAGAAATAAATTAAGACACCAGGCAGAATTTACATTCAGAAGCTTAATCCTTCTGACCATGTCCTACATGCAAAATGCCAAGTTTTATTGTCAGGCTGTTTTCTGTTCAGTAGTTTCCTCTGTAACTCATTCATCTAGAACAAACTAGGGGCATTCATGTCCACTTCAGCGTGCCATGCTGCAGAGGAAATATTATCCCTTGTTCTATTTCTCCAAAAGGATCAAGCCTGGCAAATTTTTACAAGAATGATTAGCACTGCCCTTCTGGAGGCTGAAAACATTGGTGCTGAAGATCCAGTGGCCACACTAGCCACGTTTCACCTGGCTGGGTTTGCATCAGAGCAGTTCTTCCCTGTTGATGTGTCCCAGAAGTCTATTAGCATTTGCAACACATCAGGTGTGCCCTGGAGTCCTGTCTTTCAGACTGGTGCTTGACAGGACAGACAAGTTTATGGGCACCAAGGCCATTCCAAAGCACAATAAGCACAGACAATTTTAAAACCAAATTCCTCAACAAGAAAAGAATTGAAGACAAGCCTGCTCTTGGCTGACTCACTACACACTCTGTGCTCTCTGGCACACTTTTGGAGGCCCAGATGCCAAAGACTTCCTTATAAATATCTGAAACTTTGGGATGCTGAAGAATTTTCTTTGCCATTATCACAATTGAGCTGAGACAAATGCGAAAGAATCAGTTAAGTCAAGGGTCATGTCCACAGTAAAATGCCCAGAAAGCTCACCATCTGTTTAGCCAGCAGATCTCAATGTGCTGCTGTTGTTGTTACACTAGATTTTGGAGAGTTTGTCAATCTCTACTGGTAAGAAAGGAGAGATCTTCTGTCATAAAACATTCTTTGTCTTGATTTGTTTTTTAGCTACAATTTCATCTTAGGACAAAATTGCCTAAAGCTCAAGCAGAATCTGAGCTTAAGGAAGTAAGTTCAATTATTTGTACTAGACTAATACATAATAAGACTATGTGAAAAAGTCATGGTCTTATATTAGTACCTGAGAATGTAAATTGGCTGACATTGGAGAAATCAAGATAAAACAACTTTATCTGCTGCAACTGCATTTAAGTAGTGTTGATTGGAAGTCCCCTGATGAGCACTAAATGAAGTCCTCTGGCCTCTTATACTTACAGTTGCCATGCGAAATACTGATAGGCTCAGAATCTTCTGGGAAACCAGCCCCAGCAAAGTGTAGCAGTGTGAAATATAGCAGCAAGGCTTCTGACCTCATAGTAGTTCAGCTGTGAGGCTTCACTTCTTCACTTCACCCTGTGGAAGACAAACAAGCGTTTAAGCACCTTCTGCTGGATCAGAGCTTTAAAGAGTCTGTGGAAAGTAGAAGGAGCTTTTCTCCTCAGGTCTCTCATTGTACCTGAGGAGGAGTGCTGTGTTTCTAAGCAGAATCTGCCCTACAAAGCCAGTTATTCTTCAGCCCATGCCCCAGCAAGGCCACATCTCGGCTGAGGATAGACTTAAGGACCTGTGTGTTAGAAAAAATTGTCTGCCTCTGATGCTTACATGCAATAAAGATGCTTCATCTCCTGCACTGATCGACAGCTGACAAGAGTTTTCCAAGAAATATTTTATATTCCTCTTCTTTGGTTTACATAACTAAATGATGACACGATGACACACACCATAAATAAAATAAAAAAAACCAACATCCCACACTACATTATTCCGGTTTAAAAGAGAGTAAGAGTTATACTACAGGACTGATTCATACCCTACAGAGCTGTGAATCAAGTGAAGAAACACTGAGAGAGCTTGATGGAGCATTCAGAACATGTCATTGGGCTTTACCATAAAAATATGTATCCATAAATTTAGGTGTCATAAAACCAATACTCCAACTTGTGATAAAATAAGGAAGAAAAGGACTGTCTAAATCCAGCATTTTTTTTCCTTGTGTTCCACTGATGCATTCATTCACTCATTCATTCAGATTTCATGTACAAAAATATCCCGAAATCTTTAAGATAAAAGCAACCACTGCGCCATTTGGATACAATGAAAAAACCAGCACGTAATACAGTAAATTCTTCATAATTCCTAGGCAAATTTCATAGAGACATTGATCTGTAGGGGAAATCAGAGCAAAAGTGGGGTTTTCTTTTCATCCCTTCCAAAGTTTCAAACCTTTGATGCCGCCTGCCAAGGATTCCTTTTGAACAAAGCTATTTTACAGTGGTCTGTCAATCATTCAAGATTTATGGGCAGAAAGCCAAACTTCATAACCTACATAGTCTTTGAAACTTAATTTGGCAAACAAAGTGCTAACTTGCCCTTCTGCAGCACTATTTAATATTAGATACCTGTGTCTCCTTTCCTGATGCCAAAAAAAGCATTAGCAAGTCTTAAATGTTGGATTCCTCATTTTTTAACCAATAGAAAAATGTCACAATAATTAATTTGCCTCATCAAATATTTGCTTTCAAATAAAATTTCAGTTGCTATAAATGATTTGGAGCAGGAATCTGTTGCAGGGTGATAGAGTCCATGAGGACTACTGATGTATTACACTCTCAGTGTTCGTCTATTATTATTTCAACACACAAATTGGAATTTTGGCTAATTCTCCATTTCTGTTAACAAAATAACCGAGAGACCAAGTTAGACCAAGAATAGGAAAAAAATTAAAAATAATGTAAGGCAGTGATTGACATCTTAACTGAACTGAGTTTCAGATAGATGGCGAAGGATAAAAATAGCAAGAATAAATGCAAGACAATGCAGACACTGTCTGTCTATTATAACTTACAGGAGAATGCATATTAAAAGATAATATATACAAGCCCCAATAGAAGTATTTCAATCCAGGACTGGTTAAGCCAATAGCTCTATGAATACTGACACATATATCTGCCTGCAGACACTTTCTATATCCATTTCCTCCATTTGTCTTTTTAGTCACTTCTTATATTTTCTCTTGCTGTTAGCTCTCTGGGCTAGAACCTTAACCTTGCCATTTGTTGTCATTAGGGGCCGTTTGGAATGCCCAAAGAAGAAATAAGCAGCAGAAGTAAATAGCATGCTTGGAAAACCAGCTTCCCTCTAAAGGTTTTACTTAAAAACAAAATATACCATTAAAGGAGCTAATTCCTTTGCCTCTATGCAATTTTTCAAAATGTCAATTTGCTGGTTTAAAATTTTTGCCCTTGTAAGCACACTGCAAAAAAGACAAAACAAAACGCCTTACAACACAAATTGATTGAAATTATTTTCTCCTTGGAATTGCTACAATCCAATGTACAAATCTTTTCTGAAATGCACATGAAGAACAGCAGTTTAACAGGAAGAACTAAGGAAGCAATCAAATTCTTCCTCTTAAACTGTATTAATCTACAATATCAGTCTACAGGCTAACAATCCAAACCACTTGGCTCACAGCGAGACTCCAGAGCATGAGAATAACTTCTCTCTGTTACTCCCTATCATCACAAAATCCACTATCTAACAATGTGTTTGCTGTAAGGAAAGCACCACAGTTCTGCAGACACAGCTCTGCCACTCCCCTTTAGAGACTGAAAAACTTGTCCCATGGGTGATTCTGCACCATCAGTCTCTTCTTCTCATTCAGACGTGTGTACAGCTCTATGTAAATCGGTGTGGGAGACAGCTTCCAGGAAAATGAACAATGCCCAGCACACTCACTCTGTAATTTCATGTGTACATGCTATTGGGACAGATCTGCTTTCTTTTACCTGGGAAAAAACCAAAATGACAATAGAAATGACAAAAGCATATGAAATGCTCTCTCCTTCTTAAGGGGATTCTTTTGGGGAAGAAAAGAGGGAGAAGAGAGAGAAAAAGCATAATTCTCTGTGGCTCTGATGCCAACAGAGTCGTTCAAATTCACAAATGTGTAAAATATGTGCTTTGACATGTCAATAATTCAACTGGACTACATGTGGATCAGTGCCTGTGCCAATAAATTAACACTGAGAAGGACTAAATTGCATCCACAGGCAGCTTTTTTCAGAGGTAATTATTCAAGCATATTGTCACTTTGGCATTTTTTACAATGGCAGAAAAAGCCATCCAGTTTCACTGGAATTTCAGAAAAGTGCTGATTCCAGAAGGTCACACTTATTTTTAGTACAATTTTCACTGTGGTTGGGCCCCTGGGATTGATGTAAATGTTCTCACTTGCAACTGTGCTTAAAGTACTTTTAATGACAAAAAGTGCTTGTGAACACAGTGTCTGATGAAGACAGGTAGTTAGACAGTGATGCCAAGTGAGTACAGTCATTGTCTCAAAATAAAACTTTTGCAAACATCAAGGAAGAGCTCTCCATCTTTCATGCAGATCTGAGCTGCCATTCAACCTGGCCTGCACTAATCCATGCTGGTTGAGAGAGAACTGGGTCTGAGAATTCCAATTCTCCTGGTTCAAAACACTACTTTTGTTGAAGGAAGCTACTGGTGACAAGAAGAGTGAGTCTTGATGGTCTTATCAAGCATGCTATTAAAATACAGCCCTGCAAATATTTAAGAGCATGCTTTATAATCTATGTATCATCCAGTGCTTTGTAGCCATCAAATTGGCAGAGTAGTAAATTTCTTCCAAGCTTCTAAAAAACTCACAAATAATCTGCTTTTAAAATTCCTAAACCAAGGAATTTATTAATTTTTGGAACATACATTGGTGCTCTGATTCTTCTTTCCAAATATGATGTTTCAAATACCTGTGTAAAACATCTTGTCCTGGCCATTTATGTGTTCCCTCCTATCTGTCATATTATAATTAAGCATTAACAAATCACATGATGTCTCAATGTATATAGAAATCAAACTCTTGCTTTCTGAGATGGAATCAGTTTCACTGTTTGCTCACTTCAGCCCAAAGATGAATCACTTCTAAGTAGGATGTTTGGATACTAGTACAATATAATTGCTATTACTATTATTTTTGCTTAGTCAAAGTATACGTATACATATACATATACAACCACCCACGTATACATGCTTGACATAGGATCATTTACATTTGTAAAATTCATGCTGTTGGCATGAAGGAGTTTCTGAAGCCATTAAAGTAATGATCATTTCAAAACAAGGAGAAAAGTCTAATTTTACTAATTTTATCCTTCCACAATGGCTATCCATGGATATTCAAGCCAACAAGAAGCTACCATGATGAGCTTTGTTTTTTGCTGTCTGATATTTTTAGCATTTACAACAGTCTGGGTAGAAATGCAAACAGAATGCATGCTTGGCTAAGGAAAGAATTACGTGGCTCCTGCCACAATACCCAAGTAGGCAGATTATTTTATCTACAGCTTGTTTGTTCCAGAAAGGTTACACAAATCCAATGAAAAACCTAAACGGAAAAGTGAACTTCCTGGTAAACTGCATAAAAGTAGGAGGGCAGATTTGATCCTGAGAACAACTTCAACAGCAACAACAATGACTGCAAAGGCACATCTCTAACAAAAGGGATGCACTTCCATGCTAGAAAATTTCCCATCTTGTTACTGCAACCTCACTGTACAGTCAACTAATCCCAGCGTAACTCCAAGAAAACTCAAAGTATGCAATCATGTCAGAATTTTCCCATGGCACAGTAAGACTACTCTGAAATGAATAGATCTTTTTATATTCATTTATTACAAAACTTCTTTCTACCACGATGGGTCATGTTCATATACAACAGCTGCACTTCGATCCACAAATTATTAAGCTTAATGTGAAAATCACCAGACAAAATTCCGTGGTCTGTGTTGTGCACAAAGCAAGGCCAGAAAACCTACTGGCCCTAAAAAAGTGTGACTGTCTTCAACAAACTCTTTCATTTCTACAAATACATAGAAATAATTTATTCTTCAAAAAGACAGTCCAGCAAGAAGGGACAGCATTTAACCAAGCACTGAGGAAACCAAAAAGCCAGATGAATTTAAACTACTGTATAAGGAAAAAACTCAAAACAGGGAAAACAGCAGTGTACATGAACTGGTACTGGAAATACTCAGCAAATAGCCCTAGAATCCATTAAAAGGCAGAGAAGAAAATGATTTGAGTTTCACAGCAGAGGTAAAAGCTTGGAGATTCTTTTGTGGTAAGTGCTTTAAAGGCACACAGGTGATTTAGGAGCCCAAGTCCTACTCCACTGTCCCATCAAAACAGACTCACAGAGCGAGTTTTGCCCTTACATAAAAAGCATGTACTGATCTACACAGCACATGCCTTGCCATGCTGAAGGCAGAGCACAGAAACCAGTTGGCCAACCTGCCTGCTGCTCCCTGCTTTCGTACAGGTTTGCCATGAGGTGTTGGCAAGCATCCTTCAACTCCTTTGGCTAAATTTAAATTTGGCTAATTTTCCTCTGGAAATCTGAGTGGAAAACACCACCACTGCTATTTACCCTTTTAAATGCAGAGTTCCTAGAAAGTGAAAGACAAAAGTTCCATGCAAGTCAGAGGAAGGAGTTAAGAATAATGCAACAACAAAAACAAAAGAGAGGAATACAACCTGAAGGCTGCAGATCCCAGAGAATGTGGAAAGTTAGGCTGGCACCAGCAGGGACGTTCAGGAGAGCATCTTTTGTCTATGCCTGCCTGTGCGGCGTGGTAGCTGCTGCTCAGCCACCTCTCATGGCAGCTCCAGGCAGCAGAAGGATTTGTGCAAAACGCCTGGTCTGAGTGGTGCCAAGGGGATCAAACAGATGTGAGCGAACAGAAGCTCAGCGGGTGCTTGGGAAGCTCAAGAGGGATGAGACACAAGTGGCTATCAGCAAGACGCAGCATGGAGTGCCAGACACTGCAACTGAATTGGCAATGGAAGGGCAGTGCCTGGGATGGACAGCTTTTTCACCCATGCTGTCCTTTCTCCACCAATTGCTGCTCAGTCACCTGAATGGTGGTGCAGGTGGCTACAGACACTCAATGCCAGCTCCATGCCCATCATCACTACCAACTTCCAACATCTTTTTGTGGCTGATGGTGCAGCCATCATTGATCTTTCCTCTCCTGTTCTGCTCCTGTTGTCTCTACAGCTGGCCATACATTTCATGTGGCCAAAAAAGCCACTCTTGCACTCCAGGTAGCTGGCCCTTATGCCAGAGAGACTGGTGCATGAACACATTGGGGTAATCACCTGTACTCCTTCAGATCTCATGGTAACAAGGGGTTGCTCCTGAACACTGGTGAAGGGAGAGAGGCAGAGCCTAAGAAAAGACCACACCTGTCTGGCAATGCTAAATTGCGTGTATGAAGCACCACCCTCTCCCATTCGCACATATCAAAAAGTTCTCCCTGGCTGTAAGAGGACTGCATGGGTGCCGTCTGCTATGAACGCTTTACTCGTTTTTTAATTGGATTCAGCACTGCTTACTCACTGCCCAGCTGCTGTGGGCTGTGTGCCAGGCATGACGATCGGGCCCAAGGGAAAGACACCACTAAGAGAGATTTTGCCTCATATAGTAAGCAACAGTACCTACCTTCATTAAAAAGAGTAATACGAATTTCATTAGTAGTTTAACTGAACACAGACACATGGATCATGCAGATTTTCTCACAAAGACTTGCAAAAATTCATCTAAAATAAAATTTCTGCCCAAATACCAAGTGTTTTCACACAAGTTTCAGGGGTAATTGCTTGTTTTGTTCAGGTTTAGGCAAACCTGAGTCCATACCAACTTTTCTCTCCCCTCACTGCACCTTCACAAGGCCTTCACCTCACACAATAATGTTGCCCATGATGTGTGGCATCGCTGCCTCCTGCCTCAGTAAGCGATAAACCAAAAAGATCTGGACAGCCCCCAGGCAGCAGTGATGAGCCTCAGCCTGTCCAAAGAACGGGAGTAGCAGGTGTCAAGTCAGTAGGCAAAACTCAGCATGCCTAATGCTGGCAACCTGTCCTGTCAAGATCCACATTGCTGCTTCCTCCAGAGCGGCACAGAAAGAAAACACAAAGAACAAATGGAGGCCTAAGTGGAAGAACCCCTCTCCCGGCCTGAGTGAGACATCGCCGATGACTGCAGTGTTAATAGGATGCTGCTGTTCAGAGGGGAAGCAGTCAGAAAGAAGATGAACATCTCCCAGATGGAATTAGCAGCGTCTCAGGCCTATCGATTTTGGCTGTAACCTTTACTGTAAACAGTCCACAGGGGCCTCATCAGCCACCTGTTCAGTGATATTTGCATTGAAATATAGAGCCAATGCAAACGAGAAAATGGCCACAGCTCCTTGCTAAAGCATCTGCTCCAGCAAGATGTGTCTATCTGTGCATCACCAGCAGCAGCACAGGTACAGGTTTAAAGGAAGGGGCAATGCAGTGGCACTAGCTCTCTCACACGGCTCTGAAATAACAAATGCTCCGCTTGTCATGATGTTGATGGTGGTGGTAGTGATATTATATCATGCAATATTTCACTTTCTAATAATTGCTCAGTTTTATACTGAAATCAGGCTTGCCAAAACTGGGAGGAAAGCCATCTGTGCCTGGAGGATGACTGCCAGAAACATTTGCAATTTTATTTTGGGATTATAAACCTGCAGAATGGAACAAAGGCAATGCCTAAATAACTTCATTCACTCAACACCCCCAATCATATAGAGCAATAGACCTAACTCTGGAACAGCTTGGTCAGTCATTACAAAGATGTCTTTCTTATTTTTAAGAGTCTCACTCATTTAAGAGATAAAAATAGCTCTATTGATTATTTGTGGGACTTCAGCAAAAGTCTGTCAAAATTCTGAATTGATTTGAGAGCTAAATGCAGCAATCACTGCCTTTTGAAAGGAGAGAACACCATCTCTAATATGTACTTTGCTGTTTCATCTTGGCATGCTTAATAGAAAACAGATACACTACCACCAACACCATTACTCTCTCCAATGCTCATTTTGCCTGGGAAACATCAGTGCCAGCCAACTGACCTATTCTCTCATCTGAGAGAAGGAGTAAAAATTACATAGCTGCAGGTGACCCAAAGATGTAACGGGAGAAAAATGTGTCCTTCCTTTGTTTTCTTCTCCTTTTGGACAGCTAAGGTAAAACACTAAGTCTGGTATGTTTACACAACAACATTTACAAATGTCACTGATTAAAAGCTAGACACAGTCCACAGACATTGTCTCAGCTGACACATGAACATTGCAAGGGCATGTAGAGATAGGACAAGGGGAAATGCCTCAGAGTGGGAGGGTGCTGAGGCACTGGAATAAGTTCCCCAAAGAAATTGTGGAGTTTCTACTGCTGGGAGTGCTCAGTGTCAGGCTGGATGGTCCTTTGAGCAACCTGCTCTAACAGAAGGTGTCCTTGCAAGGGTGTTGAAAGTAGGCAATCTTTAAGGTTCCTTCCAACCTGAAAAATTTCATGATTCTGTGATTTTAATATCACCACGTTTAAAGCTCAGTGTAATCACAAGTAACTCTCCTTTGCTGTTTGTTAAAGCAAGAAACATTCCAGCACCTAAATATGAGCCCCAGCTATATTTATCAGGACACTTGTCCCATTCACTTGAAATTGGAGTGTCAATGTTTTAATGTGATGAAACAGTAGAGAAATGCAAATCGTCACATTTAAGTCAGCTGCTAATCAGAGCACACTGCTTTAGTTGTTGTGCAATTTGGACAGTTCTGCCCCCAAATCCATTTATGCAAATATCGACTCATTAACCTGCCTTGATTTACCTGGAGAGAAACAGCAAATTTTGTCAGGCTATTTTTTCAAAGAGCAACCAATCAACTTTGTCACGAAATGGTTTGACACCGCATTAAACTACATACCTGCCTTAAAACACGAATGAAATCTACTGTAGCACTTCAAATGCTCAAGAACATTACCATTTACATAATAATTACTCCAGCAGTGGACAACACACTACCTGAAAGTGACAGTCACATCTGCAGAGTGGATCAGTTGTTCCACACTGCAACAGTTTAGTCATGGCAGGAAAACTCAGGCCAAACCTCAGCATCATATTCTGGGCAGGGATGCTCAGCACAAGGACACAGTGTAGTCAAGCAATCTGAGTTATGATAGGCATAAAAAAGGGAAAGGCTTTTTCTTCTGGAAACCTGACAAAGCCTTCAAGAAAAATTATGTTTGTCCCTGGCAGATTAAAAAAAAAAAAAAAAAAGATAAGAAAAGAGTTCTCTATACGTATTTTTAATTTTAGCCCCTAATTTATTTATCAATTAGTTATGTCAAGTTATGAATTAGTTATGTCAAGTTTCTTTTTCTTACAGAGGAGTATTAAAGAAAAGCATGAAATAGACTACTACAAAAATGTAGAATGTCCGAAAATTAAGGCTATCCACAAAAGAAAAATGTAATCCCTAAGGGAAAATATTAAAATAGCTGTCGATAGACACAGGTAGAAGGAAAAACCAGAAGACTCCGAATACTAAGAAAACAAAAATTAGCTGAGAACATTGCCTCACAGCACCACCTCTGAAATGTCTCTCCCACAGACAACCATCCGCTCCAGTATGCTCATACAGTGACAAATACTCACCCAAATTTAAAAGGCTCAGATCACAGGAAAGGTTTTCCTGTTAAAACTTGAGAGCAATTTCTTAGATCTTTATCTTTTGTGATTACTTTTCATTGCCAATGTTTTTTGCTGGTATTTTTGGAAGCTTTAAAGGAGCGGAATAAATCTGACTGCGACAGAAGATCTATGTGGTTTGCTTTTCCTCTGAGATGAGCGTCATGCTTACAACAATCTAGCACCTGCAACTTCCTAGTAATTGCTAGTTGCAAGTGGCAGACTGAGCTTTGTTATGTCTAGATTCATGCCACATAAATTCCCAAATTTTAAATCACATAAAATCCAACCAGCTTTATGGATAAGATCATACTAGAAAGTACCCTATCCTCAAGAATGCCCTTTGAGTAAAGAGGTCACCTCAATATGCCAACATGACATATTTTCCACTCTCCTCTTCATTCATTCCTCTTCATTCTTCATTCAATTAGGAGGACAGAAGACAGAGAAAAAAAAAGTCAAATGATACCTAAGAAATATACTATTTCCAGGATAGTGCTTAGACAAATGGTACTGCATGTTAGCCTGGACATAAGGTTAATTACTGTAATTCAGTGTATTTTAAGGAAAAATGCCATATGCAGATATAATCAATAAACCTCCAATTATAAAAATCACAATTCCTGTAACTAATAGACTAGTTCAAGATTCTTTTAATTACTGAGGGTCTATTATTGAGAGGAAACATCAAATATTTGATGTGCCTGCATGGGTAAACTTAAAATTGAGGTGGTGTGGGTCAGAAAAAGTAAGAAAAGATATGATAGTTGGAATGAGTCTCTGCACCACAGAAATACACTACTGACACACATTCACCCACATACTGAAGAATACAAGCATCCTTACACATTTGTTCACACCTGCTTCTTAGCACAGCATGAGGGAATTAGAGCAGCATAGAAAAGGAAGTCAAAGCAGCATTGACAAATGCCTGTAGTACAAGTTACAAAAGCAGTAGCTCTGTTTTTATTTGCTTTGCTTCTTTGCAAAAGCTATGGAGAAAAAGATTCAGTGTAGCAGGAGAGAACAAGCCCACAGAGTATGACTGCCTGAATGGGGCATGATGGATGAGCTTCCTCGCAGATAGGAAAAGCTTCTAACCCATTCTCCGGCTCACTGCTGGAGCGAGTCAAAGTCATTCTCTTCTGCGGGAAACAACCTCTGCCTTTTCAAAACCACGTGCAGGGTTTGCAAAGGACAGCCCAGACTGTCTCCCAGATGAGACCACAGCCTGTTTCCAGGTCCCACACTAGGGCTGGCTCAGCTATGCAGCCCAAAGCCCCGGAGCCAGACAAAGATGTTTCTATATTGCTTGTGCTTCCTATGGCTATTTTAGGAATGATTGCATGCATTCAGGTTCCAACAACGAATAATGAGAGACACAGGAAGAGAAGTCATGGCACCAGCACTCAGTTAATGACTGAAACTGAAACTAAAACACTTCTAACACTCCAGATAATAATTTTATGGAGCTGAAAAAGCCTACTTTGTGTGTAACAGACAGATTTCAAGCATCACCCCAGCAGTGAAATAATATCCATCAGCATCAGGATGGGAAGACCCTTGCTCTGGGGTTCACTGAGGAAAGTTTGACTCTAACCAAAATACCAAGGCTTTCTCAGACAACCAAGGACCTGTTCCCAAACCTCCTCCTCCCCCACACCCTGCAACTTCAGTCCGTAATGGTGGATGACACAGGAAAAGCAATGATTCATTAGCTGACTGCATCTAAGTGAATTCAGCAAAACTGCTTCATGGCAGTTCAGGGTTTTTAATACATCTGCCAGGTGCTTTTTTAACCCAAAGGAATCCTTCCTAGATTGCCCAACAGAACTGAAATCCTGTGCAGGAACAAGGAAGATGACTGCATATAACAGCATAGCTGACGAACCACTGCTGTCACATCATACTCTGCAGTTCTGCTGCTTATGTGATTTATATCAAATGCTACAGAGAGAGTTTCCTGTAACTGTAGGTTGGCCTCCATTGGACATTGAACTGATCAGTTGCCAGGAGCTGTTTTACAGCCAAAACCCAAATTCCTGCCAGCATTTAGAAGGAAAAAAATGCTCAAAAGGCTTAAGCCCAGAGAACCAAGTTACTTCTCAATGAGACTTAAGGCTGCATGAACGGACTGTGCTGAACTCTCTAGAAAAGACTGAGGAGATCCAGGTAGGCATTGAGGTGTGGTGTTCTCAGCTGGACTCCAATCTGTCCTCCTCTCCATGGCCACAATCCTCACCCAGCCTTACAGGCTGTGCTTCCCTGCTCAGCCACAGAGCAGTGACTCTCAGCTCGCAGCACAGTCACACAGAGTCACAACTAAAGGGCAGCTGCTTGTTTTTGTTTACAGCAGTGAAAATGCTGACACTGACATCTGCTAGATTGTGGAGCACTGATTCCTGCTGGACTTCCGAAAGACCTGTTCTGCAGCTTGTACCATCTGCATCAGCTCACACATGAGGTTGCTGAACCTATTTATAAGCCTTCCAGTTACAGAGAATTGTATATATTTAACACTTTCACATAAAAGCATGCATACTTGGATAAAGACTCAATTAAATTCTGCTAAATTTACATAGGTGACTTCACATCTAATGTCAGGAAATTGAAATAACCACATCCAAATTCCCTGTGGAATTTGAGGTTATACCTTATCTTTTACAAGAAGAAATTCTTCTTTTGGTTTACATTCCTAGCTCTCTCAAAGAAAGCAAAGCAGGTAGTCTTGCTCATGTTCTACTGTATTTCTTTTTGTTAAAATTTTCCTGTGAGCAATCCAAAACAGAACTATTTTTCAGTAGTAAACATCACTACACCAGCTTGAAGTACAAGAGTCTTTCCAGAGCACCCATATATTCAACATATGCTTATGAAAAAGTCAATTTTGCAGTGTCTATGACCCTATATATTCATAACTTCTGATATCCTGAAAAACATCACCAATAATGCCAAAAAACTGTACCACGATGGCTCAATAATAACAGATTCTTGGAAAGCCTTCCCTCAACAACTTGCTGCAACAAAGAGATCTGAAGAATACATTTACAGGCACTTCCCCTCTTCTGATAGAAAAATGTGTCTTTGAAAGAAAGCACTTAACCTACAAAATCTTTTCTGGAAGCTCTGAAGGATCCTGTTACCTGACACCTCGGGGTTGTTACCACCAGCTTTTCCTAGGCATCAGCCCATAGATACCTCGATGAGACAGACCAAAGCTTCTAAATGCTTAGACAAAACTTTCAGAAAGGAGAAAGACTTGTACTTAGTTCATTTACCAGCAAACTATACTTCCTGCATGTGAAAAAGTCCAGCCACAAAACAAACAGCACTCTGAGAACATGCCAAAGAAAAATTTATTTTAAAAAAACCAACACATGAATATTAAGAGTGTTCTCACATGTTTAAAGCGCAGAGGAAAAAAGGTGTGAATTTACTGATGATTTACCTCATTATAAACCAATGCCTACCATTACATCATTCCCCCATGTAGAGCTAGAAAGCAATTTTTTGGTCGTAAATTGCCATGCCTGTTTTCCCCTGGGATCCTTACTGTCCCAGGCAGGAAGAAACAACCTGCACAGATCTTCATGGAGGAGAACATAGACAGGAGGGGCAACACAAGCCTATGACTAGGAAGATGAAGCTGCAAACTGGCAATGCTCCAAAATAAAGTGCTTTTACAAAGAATGGCACTGGTTTGTGAGGCTGAAAACTCGGATGCCTCCACGATAAAAGACTGTGAAGAATGCTTGTATTCCTTTCTGAATCCCAAGGAGCCCCCCACAATCCCTTCCCTTCTCAGCACTGACATGTGGGGTCTCTCTTTCTCGTAAAGAGATTTGGCTTTCCTCATGCAAGAACAGATTTGGCTTTCCTAATACCGGAACAGATTACTCCCCTTCTTCACACACACTCTTACGTTCCCCAAAAGCTGAGAACATTATTTCTGCTGCAGGCTCATGGGGACAGATTGTATCTTCCCTCCTTTTTTGGACAGCTTAAAGTAGATTGCTTGTGCTTCCCATAAATAAAAAGCTAGCACTTGATGTTCAAAGAATGACTAAACTTGGAATATATTTTCCAACGTACATTTTAATTAAGCTGACTTGTGACTTAGTTTCTCTTAGTTGAATGTTGGTAAGCTCTGAAGACTGGTATTTACCAAAAAAACAGGATAGAGAGAGATGTGGTTGCTTTCTCACAGGTGCTGGACAATGAAGTGTATGGAGAGCAAACTCCTTCCTCGAGTCCACCAGCCATATTCCTTCTTTTTGTGTCATGGAGACAGATAACTCCCAGGCTCCTTCTCGGTCAGCAGAGCTGGGCACCCTTCTTTCCGTCCTTGACCTGACAAAGCCTGGAACAAAATGCGTTTTGTGTGTTCCCCAGGGGCAGGACATAGTCATCCAGAAGAATTTTGCCTGATTGGAAAAGAAAATGTGGGCAGAAATCTTTTCAGCATAACTTATACTTCAATCTCTTTTCTTGCTCTGCAGGCACAGAAGTACACAAGGTCAGACATATTTGGACAAAAATTCTAAGCCATGCATCCCTTCTAGAGTCCTCCTGCCCTGTTCTCAAGTAGAATTAATTGGACTGTGTGAACCCACATGCACAAACTGAAAAAAAAGCTGTCATTTCCAATATGCTGCTTTCAAGGTATTTATAATGCAAACACAGACAAAAGGTATGCTTTCTTTTATGACAAGTCTGAAATAAAGCAGCGCTAATTAGCAAAACCAGATATGGCATCTGAGGTAGCACAGTTTGTAATGCAAGGATAAGAAACCTCTCCTTAGGGCTTATTCAGCAGCAAGCAGACTTACACCCTTCCTTCTTAGAATTTTTTACTCTTTCACTCTGCAAATAGATCTAGCTATACAATAGATGGATGAATTGATGATTTCCTACAATAGCAATTTCATTATTGATTGCTACTTTGTCATGAACCCATCACATTTCATCTACAGCCAAACAATGTCCTACATCAGCTGAACAAAATTGTGCCCTACATGGCCCCGTCAATGTTATAATTTCTATTGCTGGTTGCCCCCCCCCTGTAAACTGTAGGACTGTAAATTACATTCTGTCTACTTAGTCAAAAAAAATTAAGTTTCAGCTACAATATGGCGAAATATTGCTTGGGATTAAAACAGTGCTACCAATTGAAAGAGGAAAAGTAACACCATCAGCAGATATTACTGTACTGGAGCTTCTTTTGGTTATTCTTTCCTCAACTTGTGTTTTATTTCAAGAATGCTAGGTACTGTGCAATTTTTATTAAAAAGGCCTTATCTTGAGAAGTTGTCCACATAGACAACACACACATGTGTGGGTAAAGGAGATTTTTAAAAAATTTTTGCAGATATCAAAAAAACTATTCCCAACTTTAATTCTCCTGATTCAAATACATAAGTCTTCTTTGATCCCATTTTTTCTCTAAGCAAAGATTTTAGTTACTAAACTGCAAAAATACTGACAGCATTTCTACAGCATAACAGGATCCACAACTGACTTCCAACACCCCAAACTTCTCACATCAACATTTGGGCTCAAATGAATGCATTCGACTGCTGACCTCCAGCCCAGTACCAAGTCCTTAAAAACTGAATCATGTACACATGCACACAGATGGGATGCATTCCACAAGATAGAGGAGCTCTTGCTTGCATTTTCAGCAGGGACACGGCTTTGGAGCACAGTTTTGCACTTCAAGGAGCACAAACACAGTGATTCATCTCACTGAAAATATTCAACTCAAAATCATACTTTTTTTTTTTAGTTTTTCCATCATTACCAACTGGTCTGTCAGAGTGCAAGTTTTTCTAGTTATACTTACAAAAGTCACACAAATAATGAAAGCGTTGTTACTGAATCTTTTTCCTAATCAGCAGATTTTAGAAACACTGATGTTTGGAAAACCTTGTGCAGGATCTGGGAACAGACAACAGAATGAACCCCTCAGTCCTGCTTCAATACCAAGAAAAATGATGTCCCACATATTTCAGCTGTTTCATGAAAGATTTCCATCATTCTGTCCAATCAATCAAGTTAAATTATGTTTGATTTCTAGACTCAATCTGGGCTTAAACAGAATAATCTAATCATCACAACAAATTCACATTTAAAAGCAAACTTCGTCACAACCTCTTGGACAAACTGAAGATTTGATGTGCAGTTAACAGATTTCACAACTAAAAGAATACAGTTTCACTTGACAGTAATTAACTTTAAATTCCAGTGTAATGAGAAGGAAGATAGTCAACATTGAAAGAAAGAAAGAAAGAAAGAAAGAAAGAAGGAAAGAAAGAAAGAAAGAAAGAAAGAAAGAAAGAAAGAAAGAAAGAAAGAAAGAAA
>PYHW01010398.1:144032-163717 GCA_013186435.1 Turdus rufiventris | reverse complement strand
AAGAAAGAAAGAAAGAAAGAAAGAAAGAAAGAAAGAAAGAAAGAAAGAAAGAAAGAAAGAAAGAAAGAAAGAAAGAAAGAGGAAATAAGTACTCAAGGAAGAGAGTGTCACGAGCACCAGGGACAAAACAGAAGAACAAGAACAGCCATCTCAGCACATTGCAGCTTTCTCCTAAAGCCACAGCCTTTATTTATGTTGTACCAGATCTGGTACAATATAAATGGCAGTGGCACATCCCTTGGGACTGCAATGCTGTGTGAAGCTTCACGCAAAACACTTCACAGATCTCTCCTGGGGACCAGAGGAGGCGAAAGGTCTTTTTTTAGCTAACTACTCTAATTCTCCCATCACCTCCTCCCAAACCAAGGCTTACCTTACTCCTTCTTCAACAACAGCAGCAGTTAACAGCCTAACTATACACTGCTTCAAGGATCTTGCATTTGGTAAAGCTCTGGAAGTTTCATTTCTAGGCAGGAGTTACTAAAATTAAACTTGATAACGCTTACTAGTCTGTATTTTTGGTATCTAAAGGCAATGAAGGCTCCTGAGAGACTAGCAGGTATCTCTGAAAAAAGGAATAAACACCACCACCATACCTCAGTCTTGCACTGCTTATCACTTACTCCTCCCCCTCCCCTTATTTTGCTGACAGCAAGATGGACAATACATGAAAATTTGATTCTCGGTAAGCCGAGTAATGCAAATTAGCTTAATGAAATAGATGACTTTGTGTATGTCCCTTTGATACTGATTAAGCTCAAGTATCCACTCAGCTAATGACTAAAGCAATACCATGAGAGCTCTTGTGGAGGTGTCATAGCTATACTTCTTCTTTCTCAGTAGCTCTTTACTCAGCATTTATTTCTACCTCAGATCCCCCTGTCCACACCAGACTCCAAAGTGCAGGCAGAGGCAGTTAACAGCTTAAGACATGAGTGACATACCATAAAAATCTGCAGTTACTTGAAACAGCTTGGGCCACAACATAAAAAGGAGATATGCCTTTGTGACTCCAGTTTTCAAGGCAGATTACCAGTGTGCTGCAAGGGGCTGCTTTGACTCTGTAATTATAGCCATCTTAATAATGATCTGTTCAATGGCTGTCTACTGCTGGTGCCCAGACAGTTTAATCACTACGCATTCAGCTGTAGAGAACTAGCTATCCTTCCTGTCATTTGAAACACGGGACATGTTGTGTGAAGGCGGTGTAAATGAGCTCCCCCTGAACTAGCTGGCTAATATATTTCCACCATTTAAAGTCTAAATTGTAAAATAGACCAGTAAAAGGGATAATGCATTGCTTCTCACTACAAAAAGATGCTTCACCTCTGCTGCAGATGAACAGTCACTCCTACCAAGCCCGTACATATATTATTCATTGAGCACCAGCTGTGTGCTTGGCACTATACAGACACAGAGATATGTGCTTCTTACTCCTGGGAAGCTTTTACAGTCTAAAATAGTGGAGTTTGGCATTCATTCTGCCTGTAGAAATCCCATTGACTTCACTATGGGGAGCAGTTGCAGAAGCAGGTATTACAGCATTTCTAAGAGCCAGTGTAGCATCAGCTGATAGGTACAGTGAGAGATAACATTCAAGCTGTGCTCCTACAGGAGCTGTGTTTTAGGCCTGAGGAAACTGAAGACTGTGAAGACTGACACAGGGGGCTTGGAACGTACTTGAACATATTATATAAATGCAAAAAGATGATGCAGTGTCCCAAAATCCCTTTGTGCTCATGCTGGCTGCATCTCCCCACACCCCACTGTTGTGTGGTTGCTGTCTTATTATTTTCTCATAATGCCTTCAAGGCAATCATGATCCAGTAACATCCAATGGTGGAAGAAACAATACCCTATATTCTCCAATGCCAAGGATTTGTAAGAACTCCTAGCCAAACACTAGGAGCAGGCCCAGTGTGAGTGAGAAAGAGGCATGAATCACCACCACAACATCCAAAAAATATTTTAGACTTGAGATGAAATCCCACTCTCAGATTTGTACAAAGATTCCCCACACTGAAGAATAGAGGTGGCTGAAAGTACAGCTCTATTTACACGTGGTGGATGGAAGAACCTGGAAAAGAAATGGGGAAGAGCAAGAGCAAAGTGGGGAAAAAACGGAAGTAGATCTGAATACAGATGAGAAGAGCACGAAGACTGAGAAAATTGGGAGCTGGAAGTTCAGACAGGTGAAGCAGGCTAAGGAGGAAGAGCTGTTATAGTATCTGGGCATGGAGGGCAATAAATGATTGGCAGGTGGGAGAGAGTAACAAATACAAAGATGAGAGAGATCTTTCAAAATTAATATAGCTGTGACAAGACTGTGAGGCAAAAGGACCTCATGCACATGTGTGTGTAAAGGGATCTCTAGAAAAGAAGGAATGCGGTTATGGGCAAAGGGAGAAAAAAAGGAGAAGATTCAGAGGATTCCTAAGCAAATGGAAATAAGAGAAAAGGACAACAGCTGGATAGAAGGAAAAAAAAAAGAAGTAAGAAAACACACTGTTAAGGCCATTGCTGTGTACCACACTCCTTTTCACTTGCAGTCCGTGCTTGGAAATTTGGTCTCTCTGGTGTGTGGTATTTTTGTTTCTTTATTGACACAACTTTTAAACTCACAGAAGTATTGAGAGAGAGAAAAGGACAGAAGGAGGTCTCCTCTGTATCGACTGATGCCATGTAGCACAATGATACTGCCTGCCCAGCAGTTGGCTCACAGGAAGGCAGCAGGTATGAATACCATGGCTACATCAAAACACAGGTTCACGGTTTGTGCTCTGTGTCTCACTACAGGAAAAAAGACAACACTTCTGTCATCATCTCGCTGATCACAACCCATCTTAGTACATCAAAATACATTAAAAACTGTCTTAAATGGACTCATGAGTCCAGTTTATCTGACATTCAGAGTCAGCAGTCACTGTATTTGTCTCAGAGATGCAATTTAATTGCAAAGGAATAGAAAAGTAGTATTTAGATCGTGGGTGAGAAGATGTGTTCCACCAAACACAGTATCACTCTTGTGAGGTCTACACTGAAAAACCTGGAGACTTAGTGAGCCAAGGGAATTTTGCCTATGCATGAGAACTGTCCTTATGCTTCAGAGATGAAGGATTTGGTGTCTGGGCCCAGCTCCCTTTGCATATCCATGTGTGTCTTGATTTATATAGTAATCCTGTCTGTTGCCTATAGCACTGGCACTTGTTATAAAAACACAGGAAAACATCCTCCTGCAGAGCACTATCGTATACCTCAGTCAGCAGCTCCCTTGGAGTGGACTGGCCCACAAGGAGAAAGAAAAGAATTCTCAAGGTACAATAAGCCTCAAGGTCCAATAAAAGAAGAGCAAGACGAGAAGGACAGGCAGAGTGAAGGGAATGCACAAGAGATAAGAGAGAGACTGGGTATATACAGAAAGTCCAACACAGTATGTACCTAACCTGCCTCATGAGAATAGGGCAGATGAATCTAACTGGAATAGAGCTCTGTTTTCATACAGCTGCAAAGAACTGTGCTTCCCATGAAGCTATTATAAAACCCTCATCTTCAGGGTTGATTTAAAAATTGTAACTCAGCTGTTGCAATTTGTGTCGGATTTGAATTTGGCAATCCCAGACATTAAATCAATTCCAACTGAGAAGGGGATTTACAATGCTCCATTTTACAGCCTGAAATTGTACTTTCAAGGGTTTAAAATATTTTCTACACCGCTACAGACGGAAAAAATATTAGGTGAATTTTAAAAATGAGAGTTCAGTTCAGTTGTCTATTGAAAGTGTTAAAATTAAAAAAGAATTAAAAGATCCAGTCAGTAATACAGAAAATTCAAAACGCTTGCTCTCAAAAACAAAATAACCCTTTGACCCCTCCAAAAACCCAAACCAACCAACAAAACACAGATATTTAAGCAAGAACATGTGAGTCCTTTGATAGTGGTATGTCACTTAACAGCCAGCCATGCTGTTATCGAACTCATTGCTTGCTTGCATTCAGCCATTCATTAATTTCCATGCATTTTAAAAAAATTGTGTCATATTCTAATGGGGTTGTATCTCCAACACAAGGCACGCAAGCTAGTATCCCACATGGCAAAGATCAGGAGATGTGCACCCTTACACCTTCAAACTGTTAAAAATACCCAAACTGTGGGTCTGGGTCCTAAAAAACATAGGCAGACAAAACTGCCATTTAATTTAATAGAGTCAATGGGACTGTAGCCAGCAAGTCAGACCTTATGAAATTAATATTCTGCACTAGCTAGGCTGCGAGTTTATGTTATAGGATGTGTCGGGCAGCGTGAAATGCAACATACCAAATTCAGCCTCACACAACCCCAGAGCAGGAACGTTCTGTTTATTTATACGTGGAAACATTACTGCTAAACAAGCACTGGGAACACTGAAGTCTGGCTATTAAGAATTTGTGTCCTGATGCTGGTGTCTTTAAAATGCCAGTTAGGCACACTCTTTCACCTGCTTGCTCGATTTTGGGAGTGGCCTTGGAAAATTACTATCTTGCAGGCTGAGCTAAGTGAAGTCAAAAATTCACAAGTTACTGGGAGCTGACAACCACCTATACACAGACAATGGGATCACACAAGCCTTGTTTCTTTAGGATGTCAGGCTAAAAATACAGCCTTTTGCATTAATTACTAAGAAGAATTTTAGCTCTGAACTGTGGTGGGAATTGTACCCTTAGAGGCACAGAGACAAATTTAGGGATGAAGGATGAATGATGCTAAGCTTATCTCTGACCCCTCTCTTGTGGATTTCAGACACTTCCTTGACCCTGTCCTGACACAGTTGTTTGTGCTTAATTTGAAACAGTTGAATTTCCTGTAACTCATAAGGCAAACAAAGCACCCCCTCCACTAGCACTTGCATCCCAGCTTGGCTGACTTTAAATAGATGAGGCTGATCAGACACTGGCCATCAGCTCAGCAAAGAAAGAGCCATTGTGTGAGAGGCCCACACACCCTGACAGTGATCCAGACAGCACATTGCCCATCACAGCCTCACTGCCAGCTTTGAAGAGGTGGTTTTGGAAGACAAGGAACACAGACCTTCATCATGTTGGGAAAAAGAGTTGTAAAGCAAAAATTGCAGAACAGGTGCTGGTGAGTAGACAAAAATTTGTTACATGTATTTGTATTTACACGTATTGTAATGGGAAAGGTAGAGGCAGAGAAAATACCTCAGCTCCCCACAGAGGGATCTGGCAGATCCCCAAGCCCAGCTTCTCCTGAAAAGCTCAATGTGTCAATGTTTCCTGCAGGTACTACTTCAGAGTCGACAGCAAGATGTTCTCAGCAGCAGAATAACAGCTGCACAATAGGGGCAGCAACTGAATGGTTGAACAGCTCTTTTTACAGGCATGGAGTGATAAAAACCTGGTGTTCTTTTGTGCTTCACAAAGCCCCTACTTTGCTGACTCCAAGTTCAAATCTCACGGGCTATTAGGAGAAGGAAGAAGGACAATGCATTAACATGCATGGTAGAAAAGAATGTGCTCTATTCTGGAAACCCAGCCTGCACTAGAAGCTGTGTTATGCCCTAAATACCAAGGCAGAAGCTGTTTTCCTGTCAATTAGACAGTATGCATTTTGGCATGCAAGGATCATGCGTTTATTCACAGTGTAACCCAAGCCTGATTTTCATGATGGGACACTACGCGGAGTGTTTTCCCCTTACCATTGCTCCCCAACAGGACTGACAGGATATGCAAAGCTGGCACCAGTTGGTGGTCTTGCTCACTATTTTTTACCAGTTTCCAATTTTTTATCCCCAAAGAATAAATCATAACCAAATAACTGATAGGTGAAATTCCTTTAAGATTGCTGAGTCGAACCATGTGTTAGCAGACAGGTAAGCCACTGCTGACTAATTAGAATTGCCCCCAAGGAACAAGCAGCAGAAAAAAAAAGTATCAGAAGAAAAAAAGCAGAACAGAACTGGAGTGGCCCTTCAAAGTGGAAATCTAGTACAAAAAAGAAATACCAAGTCTCAAAAGTTTCAAATATTTTTGTGTTTTTCTGTTGTTGTTGTTGCTTGTCTGGGGTTTTTTGTTTGCTTGATTTGGTTTGATTTTTTAGGGGGCAGTTGGGTGGTAGGGAGGGAATTCTTTAACATTCTTATCTTAACATTCAAAGCCATCTTTCACCCAGGAGAGGGATGCCAGAGAAATGTGCCAGATTTAAGGCTGAGCAATATAAGGGAGATTCACTGGTAGCCACCAGTCCACCAGTATACGAGCTCATCTTTGGCTCCCCCTTCCCAATCTCACTTAACAATATTTACAGCTTCGCAGAGAATTCCAGGATTGCACAAGACCTCTATTTATATATTTGCAAATCAGTGGTGCAATGTAGTACCTGCTTCACAAGGAAGTAATGAGCTTCCATTAATTCTTGTAATGTACTTCAAGATAATCAAATACAGGATGCCACGCAAGAGTATGATGATATTATTGTGCCTTGGGAATCCTCCCTTTTCCTAGCTGGCACAATTCCACATTTTCCCTGCTTAATTTTCATCTCTTAGCCCTTGGGCTACACTTTAGTACTCTGACTCTAAATTGAGGCCAGAAACCACTTTGCAAATATATTTCTACTAGCAAAGTTGAGTCAGTGTCTAAGTTTTGAGTGTAAACTACAGGAATTGAAATATGCCATACTGACAGTAACATAAAAATTCAGTTCCCTCATCTCTGCTGTAAAAACTCTTTACAGAGCTCTCTAAAATATGACAAAGTGCTTGAAGGTCAACAATTGCTTTTGTGCCATATGGACTGAAGGCTGAACATCCCTGTGAACACTTGCAGAGATCTGGAGGTGGGGGTAGGTGCAGGTGGAGGCTGTAGTGAGAAAAAACCCAGCAGTGAAGAAAAGCTTGAATTACATGCTGGCCTTGGTGAAGCAAACTACTAATTAACTGAAATTAGCTGAGTTTAAAAATCATGAACTTGTTGGACGTGAAACCAGACAATGCAGTCCTTCTGTCTATCTTACAAAAACAACGTGCCCATTTTGAGAAGGAAAAGAACAATCGTAGAGAGATTTCATTTGAAAGCCATGATGGTCTGAATAAGTCATTTGTATGATCATATATAGTAGGATCACACAAACCATGCAACACATATATTATACAACTATATATACTAAAATATATAGTTGAAGTAACTGCCAGAAGGAGACAGGCCATAGGAAAGGGTTAATTGTTATATACTGAAGATGATAGTCCACCCACATAACTTTTGTTGTCCAGCACTTAACAAATTATTGTCATTTCAAGTTCAAACACAAGTAATTCTAGCACACTTGCTACTGTCTTATATGTGGCAGGATATCTAGGACAGGAAAAGCTGTAAGCTGTAAATTCTGTAAGCCATAAAGATTGAATTATCCACATGGGAATTCTCCTGTGTAGCTGTATCACACCCTTGTTCATAGTTTTGTGGGGTTTTTTTTTTGGTTAGTTAGTGGGTTTCTTTGCTTTTTGCAACCCCCCATTACAAAATTAGTGCTCTCTTATTTCAGTGGGTTATTTCACTCTTCCAGGTTTCATAAAACCCCTGCAGTCTCAAAGAAAGCACTCAAAAATGTGCAACAAACCCTACTCTGCCAGTATGCAGAAAGTGCTTTTGGTAGCCCAGAGACTGAGGACAGCCTCAGCCCTCACTGACCTTTGCTCACTGACATGGTGGTCCTTTCAGCAGAACAAAACAAAGGACTTCAAGCTTCAGTTTACTAAAAAAACGAGCAGCCCGCTAGTCCCAGCAAAGGATACCATCCTAGCAGTAGTGAAAACTGTGTAGGAACCCTCTCTGTTTAAATTCTCCTCCGCAGCAAAATTCCACATTAGGCTTTTCTCACTGAAGTAAGAGTTTCTTTCCCAACTGCCACCAGGTTGATTCATAACAAACAATGGTATTGGCTTCAGTGGTATAATTCCTGACTTCCTCTGCTGTGAGAATGAAATAAGTTATATGCTTTTTACTAGAATTCAATGGGCAGCTGAATGCCATGGTTCCCATTAGAAACACCTTATTTTTAGTCTTTGCAGTGCTTAACAACATGGTGTCTTGATAAACCAGCTGTGGCCTTTACCCCTGAGATAATAAATAATATATTTAATGTATATTGTCCATTGCCCTCGCACTCCAAGTTACTTGCTTTTTTTTTTTTTTACTCTTTGCCTAATGAATTGAAAAGCCTAATTTTAAAATGGCTAAGGAGAATATGTAAGTTCAAGTATGAAGAATACTTTTTTCAAGAGACTTATGAAGGTCATATTTCATCAAAGAACTTTCAGAATACCTTAATTTCACTTTTTTTTTTTCTGACAGGATTTGTACTTCATTCTTTGCTTCTTAAAAAGCTCAGTTGTCCAGTTAAAAGGCTCCCTTCTCAAGACTTTCTGCTCTCACATTTGTTGAATTGACTTGTGATGAATAATCAACATGTTAAAACAAGCTGATAAATCTGAGTTTCCATAGATCCCAGCACTGTGACTAGAAACCTGTTTGAGCCTATGTGGCACTTTTATTTATTTGAAGATTATAAAAAATTGTGCAGATGAAATAAGGGGAAAAGCATATGCCTTCACCTTTTAGTAAAAAGTTCTTTTGAAGGCAATGAAGGTGGTGACAGGTTTGAAAGAGTGCCAGCTGCTACTGGCGCAACTTTAGAGTAGGAGAGTGTGTGCTTGTTATTTTTTTCTGGCCAGACCTGAGCAACAGTATCTTGGATACACTCCTTGTTAATGTACTGAAACAACCCCTGTCACTAGGGATTCCAGCTGGGCTGTTTCTGGGATCCACTTGCAAGCTGAACCTGGGACATCAAAGGTCATAAGACCAGTGTTTCTCATCCTCCATTTCTCTTTCCCTTTAGAGAATTTGTTTTCAATTGAAGGGTTACCTCCATCTCTGCTTTCACCTTCGCCCATTATTAAAATCAACAGAAGAAACTGCAAGTTATATACATACCAGTTAATATCAAAATGCTTAAACTACTATAGGCTTTCCAAACCAGGAAATATTATATACTGCTCTTTGATAGACACAACTGATGTGTGCACTGGTACTTCTGAATTCCAGCTTTCAGAGCAGGGGAGAAGGCAGCCTTGATCCAGATGTGAGCAAGAAGAGATGATCTGCATCAGAGGCAGTTCTGTCTGCTGCCAGTTCAGAGGTCTGAGAGCACAGACAGGGAGTAATGAGGGGCACCCCTGCTGTTTCACCCCCAGATAAATCCACACGTTCGGAACAGTCTGCCAAGAACCTGGAACAAAATCACAGCTAGTGAGAGTTTTTCCACTGACCTCACAAGAACAAGTACTGGTGTCTTGCTGTGAGACTCACGCTCACACTGACGCCAACAGGAAAGCACCCATTTTTCGTTAAGATGAGGAGCAGCAAAGCACCCATTCTTTTCAGATGAGGATATGCTGGTGGATATTTCTGCCTATTTTGTACATAAAGTTCATCATCTAAACAAAAGCTGAAAAAGATGCAAGCTTTGCAGCTAATGATGTAGTCAGAGCTACAGATGACTGGTTCCTCTGACACTCACTTCCAAGCACACACCACAGCTAACATTTTATGTTGCTGCAGGAATAGCCATCATTAAAAACTATTTAACTACCAAAACAGCTTTGCTAGTGATAGTTTAGTATTAGCAGGTAAATTATCAAATTATTTTCAATGATACAGAAAAATTGAACACAAGTCTTTTCCTTCAATGTAACAGTAAATTTTTCATTTAATGGTAGTTGCTGGTGTCAGGAAAAATTAAGAACAAGCTGCAACTGGAACTCCAGCTGAAATCCTGAACCTCATTGACATCTTATTCACATTTGCGTAAATAATGCTTCATGCTATGCTGGGCTTATTATTTTCAAAGAAAGTATGTCTATTGATATAATGTAGAGATCAGCAAATAAATTACAGTAATTTCACGATCACAAGCCGCACCATTTTGACTAAAATTTAGCTCCCAACCCGGAAGTGCGGCGTACACTCCGGAGCGGCTAATATATTAACAAATATAGGGAATTTCCAAACCTGGAAGTGAGAGCCTGCAAGCACGGCGGCGCTGCCCGCCCCCAGCAAGCACAGCGGCACTGCCCAGCCCCGATAAGCGCAGTGGCGCTGCTTGCCCCCTGCAAGCACAGCAGCGCCACTTGCCCCCCACAAGCACAGTGGTGCTGGCCAGCCCCAATAAGTGCAGCAGCGCCGCTCACCCCCCGCAAGCGCAGCGGTGCTGCCCAGCCCCGACAAGTGTGGCGGCAGTGGCGGCCGGGCACACAGCTCTCCCGCTTCCTGGCAGCTGCGGCGAGCAGAGCCGGGGCTGCTCCCTGGCAGCCACCCCAAGCAAGGCTGAACCAGTAAACCCGACCATCCTGCGATTCTGTTACTACTTGGCAACTTTGTTGCACGTGGGTCCTCGCTGTGAATGACAGAGCCACTTATAATTGGGTGCGGCTTGTGTATGGACAAAGAACGAAATGTTGCCGACACTCGGAGATGCAGCTTATAGTCAGTGCAGCTTGTGATCGTGAAATTACTGTATATTCTTCTCAGGTGTCTCCTAAACTCAGGGGCTCATGTTTTCCTCAAGGACCCATTCTTCAGGCTCTCAAATAGCCTGAAGAGCAGACCTCCTAAGATATTATCACATACTAGAAGACAAGGGCAAATAATCAAGAGGTAAAGAATCAGAAATTAAGCAAAAAAGAGAAGGAGAAGAAGGCACCACCATTGCAATCAAGATGTAGAGAGAAATTTGCAATTACAGTGGGGGAAGAGAAGGCTTGAAATATGAACCTTTTAGAGGAAGAAAGGATTTGGTTGAACTGCAGTAAATATTAGGACCTTGTACTGAGATACTGAGAAAATTCAAGACAATTGAAGCAAGATGTAAATTCAAAGGTAATTCTTAAAACATACTAATCTTCCAAAGCATGCAGAGTTACGCTGTGGTAAGACTCCTTCAGAATAAGATCATTCACGCAGGGGTCAAGGCACTTTAATTAAAACCTAGCTGTACATAATGAGTCTTACCTATCTATGTCCTGTAGAATAAGCACATGGTGACACACAGAAGAGATATAAGAAAATAAGATACAGAGAAAATAGGAGACCTGAAAGATAAGAGACCTGAAAAAGTCTGACAAAATAATGGTGAGACTCCATCCTAACCAATGAGATCCTTATCCCCTGACAATCTATACTTAGTTTCTCCAAAACCTGCGTATGTGTTTCTGGTAAATTGTAAAAGTTATTCTGCAGATTCAGGAAGAGATTACATCCTAGAAGGTTCCTGTGGATGTGAAGATCACAGCCTGCTGTGACTAATCAGCTGGATATCCTGTGCATTACTACAGGAAATAAAGAAAGCAGCAAAGGCATTTCAAGTAAGACCATAGGATATTTCACCTCCCCTCTTCCTGTTATTTGTAAAAATTTAGCTGAGGAGGTAAGAGCACAGAACTCTGACACACAATGAACTGCTCCTTCACACACTAACGTGCTTCCCACCTGAACCCTGACAGCAGAAGTTTTCAAGTACCACTTACTCCTTTCCAGCTACCTGTGTGACACCTGGACACACAAGTTGGTTGTTTCTCTCACTCCTTTCAGACAAAATCTTTGTGATTGTTTTTTACTGTAAACTACAAGACCTCACTGAATAAATAAATGTTCCTTCTCTCAAACAACTTGTGCCATTCTCTGATAAGGACACAGCCAGTACAAACAATTGCCTGATGTGGTGTAACTCTTTCTACCACTTCCAGCCAGTCATGTCTGGAGTCTCTATTTACCCTGATAGAAGATGGCTCCAGACCTATCAGCAGACAATTCAGTGCTGTGGAGTGCAGGTGTTGTATTCCATAAGACATGCAGAAATCCTGGAGTCTGATGTAATTAATTTCCAGTTTCAGTCTGGCAGTTCAGTATGACTTATGTGCAAAGACTAACAGAAGCTAAAAATGTGTTCTAAAGTTAAAGAGAGTTGAAAAAGAAAACAATGCTAAGAAATGTTTCCTTATCCCTTCTTGTTTCACAACGAAGAACTGTTTCTCCTTTTGAACTACAAATCATCAACAGCACCCTTTTTGTCCAGCTCATAAGAGGTTTTTTGGTTCAGACCATTTCAGAGTTGTCATCTGGGCACTGAGGGTACACTGGACATAGTTCTCTGCAGCTAAGCTGCAATGAGATTGTTTGCAGAATAACTGTCTGATATTGGCACAGAGCTGCCAGGTTGTGTCCTTAACTACTGCTTCCCAAAACACCACTATATGTGAAATACAGAAGGGAGAGAGGCTGTGAACAATGCCTCTTTGTGTCCTACTGATTTCCAGGAATAGTACGGCCAGCCCCAAGCTGTGACACTGTTTTCACACACCTCTTCCCAGCACATCCCCGAGCCAGGCTTTCATAACCAAGGGCTGCTCTGAGGGGTCCTCATGCCACGTGCCAGATTCCCTCGGGTTTTCAGGAATCTTGCAAGCTATTATAGGCAGTGCGAACTTTCTTCTGCAGAGTCTGCAGTTCAGGTCTGTAGCTTCCCCTGCTCCTTCCAAACCTTGAAAATTCCAGTATTGTTACTTCTCTAAGGAAGGAGCTTCAGAGCACTGAAAATTAGCTGTGTGAGACTGGTTGAAAAATACCTTCTAACCACAATGAATTCCAGTAGGAAATTAATTCCCGCTAACTGACTTTATTTCAAAAGTGTTCAAATGCTGCAAGAGTTGGCTGCAAAAATTGTTTCTACATGAACTGAACAGGTAAGTTTTTTTCAATGATAAGTAATTAGCAAATATTTGGTCTTCTTCTAAGGAACAGAAGCATAATTTAGCATCATATTAATGTATCTACTTTACCTGGAGACTATATCTTGTTGTTGAAAACATGAGCAAAATCTTAAAATCCCTAACATCCATAAATCTATCTGATTAATTTCTGAACATTACCAGGAAATACCTGTGTTTACAGTTTTTATACTCCTCTTCAACTTCTCTACAGAAATACTCGAGTCAATGAGTTAATTTCCTGAAATATTCCATAGGAACAACAAGCTCGGCTTTGTGTAATCTTCATATTTAAGGTCAAACAACCGTGCCTACATCAAACAAGGGAGTGAGTGTATTACAAGACTCTGCAGTTTTTTGACTCTGGCAGAGCCTTGTGCTGACAGAGCCATAAAGGTTCTGCACAAAATCACCAACTGACTACTGGTAAAAACCTCTGCACACTGAGCTGTGATGCTGCTCCTCCTATTTCTGCACTCCAAAGCCTACATGTAGTGGGGCAAAAATACTGCTCCTTGTCAGCTTGCTCCACAAGAGCACCTTGCTGCTGTGGGCACCTGCAAATTCATTCACCACACAAATTTACTATATCAATTCTCAGCTCTTTAGCAGTTTGTTTTAGTGTGTCATTGCTACATGTGCTGGTGACTGTGGAAGAATCCTCAGTCTATTCGCTTTTTCTTTTTTCCCCCAGCAGTCAGTCCTTATTCAGTAGCTTTGGTTTCTACTTTCAAACACAAGAGGATTCATTGTAAGACACAAGTTCTGAAAACTGTTTTTATTTTTTTAAACGGTAACCTGCAGATGATACTTCTTTTCTCTCAGTGATACTCTGACTGCTGATGACAAATTTCTTGTAAAAATTTCAAGAATCTAACTGCAGTGTCGTTGGTCTCATATTCTGTATGAGTGGCAAAAAATAATTTCATGAGAACATGGTGTGTCCAGTTTCCCTCTTGTGCTGCCCTAGCACTCCTGAATTTTTTAAGTTATTCTAAGAGTTTCTTCTCAGAACTACAGACTCACTATAAGACCCCCAGAACTTAAGATACTTTTTCTTGTTTATTTTTCATTCAAATGTGTAAAGCAGATGCAGATGTCTGCTTGCATTTTTCAACTATCTGCTTTAATAACTAACTACAGGATGGACTCTACACTGACCTTGTTTTCCAGTCTCCAAGTATATGAATAAAGCTGTTTAAAACATGACTTAAATTCAATGATTGATTTGCAAAAAACCAGGCCTGGAGTCTGAAGGCACACTATTAGTTTCACACTCTGTCTGTTCAGAGGGAATGTCTCCTTTTTTACACTGACATACCTGACAATAAGTGAACAGTAACATCAAAGTTTATAAGTCGTTATTTCTTTATTCACCAAGCCCTTTGTTTTAAGAGGCAGTTGACAAAGACATACACTTTTTTAAAGATAACCTAAGAATCACTACAAGATTACTTGCCAGCTAATGCAATGTATATTTATATCTTTAAATAAAAGTTTTCCTGTCTGCCAGTGTTGCTAAACCCTGTAATTTTTTATCACAAGGCTAGATACCATTGGGTGTTTTCTTCGATGGTCTGGCTTCTGAAACCAGATATTAAATGAATTTTTCAGCAATAAGGGAACTCTTTGGTCCCTCAGGAACATGTTTCCCAGCTTCCCTCTTTCATCATTTGAGTATTTGATCAGGAAAGCTTGGTAACACCATGTCTCTTCACATTTCCAGAGACTCCAGAAAAACAACACTCCTATGAATGTTACAAAAGACTTTGTGACGTATTTTATCACCACTCCTCAGAGACCCAGGTTAAGGAATTCAAACCACTGATAGAAATGAGCTCTCCAAGCACCACTCCTTGCAGACAGAAGTGGGCTTGTTCTGGCCCAGGGCAGATGGGTTGGGGTGGCAGCACCACAGGGGTTGATTCTACCTGATGCCAGCAGTTCGTGGGGCTTTTGCATCAAAAGAAATTGCAGGATCCATTCAAAGAAAAGACAGTTGCTGCCTATGCTTGTAAAAAAAAAGGTCTGTGGCCTGCCCTGCCCTGCCCTTCGAAAGCATCCTGCACCTCACAGTGCCATCAGGACTCCTTGAATATTCAGCAGTTCTGAAAGTCATGCACCTTCCTTAAGCCTCCACAAATGCAAATGAAGCTAAACCATAAGAGCAAACCCCTGGAGAAAATAAAACTCTTTATTTGTAATGGAGGGAAAAATATCAAATATATCCCAGGAAGACATTCCCTTCAGCATTAACCTTTACTATTAAGCAAAATAATAAAACCTATAGCTCCCTAGTATTTCCATTAAGAATACAGAGCAAACAATTAATAGTGATTGTCTTCACACCCCTAAGTAGAAAAAAAAATATATTTTTATGTGTTTTGAAAAAACTGGACATTATTTTTAGTGGTCAGCACCAAGCCACGATCACTGAATGGATCAGAATGGCATTCCTCTTCTGCATAGTTGTACAAAGAAAAGTTATTTAGCCAAATTTCCATTTTACTTTACAAAGTCTAGATAAGTCCTCATACACACTGAATATTAATGAATTACCAAGAAATAGAAAGCTCACCCTATGTAACATACACACACCCTTCAACACCTTTCACAAACTTCAATGTCTTCAGATTTTCATAACCTCAATGCAATTTATTCCTAATACCAATTTCCAAATTTGAAACTTTCTGACAGGGAAAACACAAAGGGGTAAGCAGCACTTGCTTCCATCCAATCTCTGCAAAAGCACCATTGACTTCGATGGTTGCCACACACTCAGCAACACTTACCAAGACTGAAGAAAGGTTACAAATGGATCTATTCTAGGATAGTGCATGACCAGCAGCCCTTTAATTCTTAGTTTTGAAATTAGTATCATGAAAGGTAACTGTGGAAGCCAGAGTCATTGCGCTGTATGGAATGTCCATGGAAATCACTATGTTACTGAGGTACCTAATGGTAAGTTCAAATTTCCCTGTATTCCGTTTCCAGCAAAGAGCCAGAGTAGTAAAATAGTATTTTTTTCATTCGATCTGTGTACAGAACTCAACCAGTAAATCTTTAGCTGAACAGAAGACAAATACACATGTCTAAATCTCTATACACCATCAGAACACTGGAATGGGGATACTGGCCATTATGACCAGTTCACCGACCCTGCTATCCCATCTTTAGCAACACGCAAGAATGAACCTTCAGAAAAGAGCCAAGAACAGAAGCATTACTAAACACTTGTAGCATTTCAGAAATTTAAACTGTCTTATGGCTTTGTGCCATTTTCTACATATTTTTGTGAATATACAAATTTACCTCGTCTCTGTTTACAGAGGTGGATAAAGAGGGAAAGAAAGTAAAAATCTGTAACTAATTAAAAATTCTAAACCTCAAAATGACCCAGTCTGGGGGTTCTTTCAGGCACATTAATGCTGCACTTCTGGTACTTCTGTAAGTCACATGGCTAGGAGGCAAACAGCACGTTTTTCCTTGGAGGTATGGAAATCTCTGTCTCTGCATACTGCATAGCACTGATGCTTGATAAGGAGCAGTGAGTGAGCAGATACAAATCACCTGGGGGTCCAGCCATCTGCCTCTCACCCTACCAGATCAGAGAATCTCAGCTTTAAACCTATTTCCTGCCTCAGCAAAAAAATGTGTTTTACCCTTGGCAAATGTACATCCAGGTGGGACACTCTTCATTTGCCAGGTAAAAAGTCACCCTTCCTATCCCAGACTGGGCTGTTTGTTTGGTGTTTTTTCTCCTTGTAAGAAAATGCCATCTGCCTAAAGCTGTTCAAAAAGGCTGAAATGGTCAAAAGTAACGTAGAAGAAGAATTAGGAAGTACATGTAAGGTGGTCAAAAGTGTGTAATAAATGCTATTTAACTTCTGACTGTCATTCATCATGGATATTGCTGAGCACATGTGGCATACACAAAAACATTAGAAAAGGTCCTTCCCATACTGCTTCTTTTTTTATTTCTTCTGAATTGTAAGTGTGGTCTGGATTAAGCTTTACTTTTTCTTTTTTTTTTCTTTTCTCTTTTTTTTTTTTTTAATTATATTGCATTATCTGGCTTAGAAGGAACAAAACAGTATTTCACAAACTTTATTCCAATGTTGATAAAACATAATACAAACTCAGCAATTGCTTACCATATCTTTTCCCTCAAGACCACCCTGAAATCCTAAACAAATCAAAAGGGCCATACTGAGAATAAATATCAAAGGCACTGCCAAATATGCCTTTCTATTTAATTAGCAGACCAGCTCATTAGCAGAAGAGCTGTATAGGAGAGTTGCCTGCAGCCCTTGCTGACATCAAGGGCTGAAGAGAAGTAGGTTGCAGTCACACATGCAGAAAGCCAGCCAGTGCTGGCAGCAATAGCAGCTCATGGCAGAGCTGGGGACAAGGATGCCTGTCCTCTAATGCAGGTGTGATTCTGCAGCACACTGTGAGGAGAAGTGAGATTCGGCATCTTTGGGGGGCACCCAAGCCACCAGCACAGAGCTCAGGTGGCAGAGCACATCCCTGCTCCACCAGCTGGGAACGCTTTCTGCGAGCAGGAGGAATGGGTGGGAAAGACAGCCCCTGTCTACAGAGTGCAGATGCTGAGCTGTCCCACAGAGCACCACACGGTGCCTAAACCAACCCAGTCACGAGTGGTAAACAAACACTCCCAGCAGAAAACATACGCAGTACCCGTGTGTGTGGGAGGGGATGACTGTCTGCACCCAGTCTGCACGGTGAAAGGGAATGGCTCACCACGCAGCCTCGCCAGCCTGCCTCTGGGTCAAACAGCCTGTCACTGAGCAGCACCACTTATTACTTGGTTAGATTTTAGTACTTGCTCAGCACAAAGCAGCTAATACTCACAGAGTGCTCCAGGAACTGAAAAGACTATTTGTCTGGACTAAAGGCAGTTCATTGCAGCCTCTCCAAGAAGGAGCGTGTCCATGTTATTATTATTGCTGGGTTGTTGTGGAGAATGTCTTAACTTAAAATACCAACAAAATCTTCATTTACAATAATTTGAGGATTTCTTCAACCCTTTTCTATTGAGAAAATAAAATTTGGGGGACTTCTGTAGTCACAGCTGTTACTAATCAAATTTATTTAAGAGAGTAATGTGAAACATCATGTTTGTGCAAGTTCATAATCACAGCAGAATTAAATAATTTTTACAGAGCATTTATTTGAAACGTTCTGTACACAAACTTTGACTATGGCAGAGAATATTTCCCTTGCAGTTTAGGTTTTATTTCATTCCTGGAAACCACTATAAAAATCCTGCTCGCTTGCAGAAGGGTTCTTTATTTATGCTCAGTTTTAGTTTTAAGACCTGTGACAAACACCAGATTGCTCACGTTCGTCACGACACAGGCAGAGTCACTACACATCCTGTCCTGCCTCCTGGTACTGCCCTGCCAGCATAACACACTCCTGGCTCACTCTGGAGTGGCCTGCTCAGCAGGCTTTCCCTCTGTAGGCATCCAGGTCTGGAGCTGGAAAAGGGCTTTGAACTTCACATGGCTCCTGGCACATCTGCAGTCACAGCCACAGTGTGACTGCCACTTCCTAAAATGATGATCCTTGCATCGATGATACTCTTCCCGCACTGCAAAGATCAGCCCTGTACTGGTTGTCTGTACAAAGACAAATCCTGCTCATCTTGGCAAGAATTTTAGATCCAGCAGAGACCTGGAGCCTGCCTGCTTCCAGAGTCACCAGCTTCTCCCTTTCCCTTCCCCACCCACAAACCCTCTCTTTTAAAAAACACATGCTGCTAATTTTTTTAAACGGTGTAATATACCAAAATCTAACTTTTAGGGCTTTTAATGCCTGTGTTCACCGGCCTTTTTCTTCTCCAGTAAGTCTACCAGCTATTTTTCTGAACAGTGCCAGGTGCAGGGATTTTTTTAAGGGAGGCTTTACTAGTTCAGTGGAAACTGGCCAAAAGCCATGAACTTGTTCCAGGCAGCTGACCAGCCAGCTGCAACGGGTGATGCCAATGCCCTTTCCTCATGGCTGAAACATGTCAACTCACCACAGGCCTGGCAAGAAGATCACACAGCCCATTAGCAACTTCCCTTGAAACACACAAATTGTAAAGCCTCCTTCCATCTCTTTGCCCAAGCCTTATTACAACCAAATTGCTAACTGCCCTTGTTTTTAATGTCTCTTATCTCTGTATTCCTATGTGTCAACCTTTTTGCCCCAAAGAAAGAAACACTTCTCCAAGCCAATCTCTCAAAATCCTTGGCAATGAGGGAAGCCTTCTTTACCAATAGCTTGTGAGAGAGTTGGAGTTTCATGAGATATCTGAGGGCAAGGAGAAAGACGTGGCGAAGGAGAAGAATCACATCTGGACATTTTTCCTCCCCCACCTACCAAATTCTATGTGAAGGGTAGAGAAAGAAGGAAGAGAGACAAATGATGTCACTTCATCTCCCATGTGCCATCTGTTTTTTCCACTCCAAGCTTCCTATACTCTTTAGAGAGTGACAGCCCATCAGAAAGAAATCATCCCACGTCATACTGCTGTTTTGTAAGGCAGAGAGCACTTTCCTTCTCTTCTCTCCTGTCCTGTCCTGTCCTGTCCTGTCCTCCCCTCCCCTCCCCTCCCCTCCCGTGTTTATCCCATCACTTGTGGGGGAAGGTGGGAGCTAGCAAGAGCAATATAGTACCACAGATGCATCCACTCATAATTTCAAGGCTTTTGGGTTTCTTGTTGACTTAGTCTTTATGTTATTCTTTCAAAGCTAATATTTTGGAGGATTACACATAACAAAAGCACTGATAAGGCTCCATAAATCTAACTTAACTCACTGGAAGTATCTGTCAGAAAAAACTTTCACATGATTAAAA
>PYHW01010398.1:117162-140821 GCA_013186435.1 Turdus rufiventris | reverse complement strand
ACACACACACACACACACACACACACACACACACACACACATTCGAGGCGGAGGAGCGCCTGTGAGGAGTTCGTGCCCGGGGTGTTCCATCGCTCCGGTTCTCCGGGAGGCTGCACGGAGCTGTTCGGACACGAGAGGGCAGGCGACACGAAGGACAGCGCAGCAGCAGCGCCCAGCGAGCTCCGGGAATCACCGGGCACTGCGAGCATCCCGGTGGGACCAAGCTCCGCTCCTGCTCCTCCAGCTGCTGCAGCTGTGCCCCCGCAACAAACACTGTGCCAAAAAGCCTTGCCCTCTCGAAACCTGCAGCGCTTTGTAAAGCCACCCTGTAACAGGGAGAAAAGTTATTTTGCCTCTTTCCGAGATTTGACGCGCAGTCTAATGAAAATGCGACAGATTCTCTCCCAGTGTGTTCCACCCGCTGGAATATTTAAGGCTCTCCCCACCATAAATGTATTTCGGTAAATGTGTTGTGTTCGTTCTTACACAACCTTGTTATTTAAATGTGGGTAGTTGTCGGAGCAGGCTGTCATACGACGGCTGTCTAGAAGCAGGCAGCACACCAGCCCCCCTGCTAACACGTTCTCTGCTGGTTTACTGTCAAAAAAATTCCCAGTGCCTGGAACTTTGAAGCTAAAATACCAATTCAATTTACAGATACATTGCAATCCCGTGCCTTCTTGGTTGTTTTGATACTTCTAATTATTATTATTGGTATTTTGAGCTTGTGACTTATGTAAAAAAATCAGCGATAATAGCTCCTAATGAGGCCAGCAAGGTTTATGTCCAACACGAACAAGTCAGAGGTTAGCTCCTCTAGACCAACTCCACGCCTAGTAAAACTAACATGGAGATGCAATCTGAAGCAGAACTGTGCCCTCAATTTTCTCTTTGAAATTAGATCCTGCTAACCTGTATTTTCTTGTCTCCACCCAGCTCCTCTCCATTTATACACATAAGCAATGTAATTGGTTCTGATGACACGTCCATGTAAACTAAGGACACTTGTTTGTATATATAGGTGGATATTTGGAGCCCGGCACAAAAGAGGAGCTAAGAAGTAGTCCTTCTAAAAATGCAGTGGTTAAGCATCTGTGTAGATGCTCCAGGTTTTGAAAATTACTTTAGTTCTTTGACTGTGACAACAATGAATTATTTTATCTGCTTCAATCTAAAAGAGATGATTGATCATTTATGGGAAAAAATTTAAGAAGTCTATTTAATTTATTTGCTATTGAAAGTAACTCAATGAAAGTGTTCTTACAAACCACTCAGATACCAGCAGGCTTTATATAGTCTACATTTTTCACCCCTTTGCAGAACATCACCAGCATTTAGTCATGCTAACATATCAGGCCTGGCTGAATTGCCACTCTCACATAAACAACACCTGAGTTGGGTACTATTTCTTTGGCTTTTTGCTTGGTTTATTTTTTGGCAAATGATGTTATCTCCAGGATTTCAGCAACACAAGAGAGATTATGACAAAGATGAACACAAACAAAACCATATAGTTACAAAAGTAAAAGGCGTGTTGAAAAGGAATTCACGTGTCAGAGAACTTACTCTATTCCACAAGTTGCCTTATATTTTCAAAGTTTTTCTCTGACAGACACTTTAACACGTGTATGTAGTAATTTTAATAATGTTTTGACAAATCAAAACGGCGTTTTTCTCACAATCATCCAGTCACCAGCCTTCATGTCACACCTTCAGGCCATTAGCTCCACGTCAGCTAAATCTGCCTTTTGGAATACATGTGTTGTTGAACGAGAACAGGATCTCTTTTTTTTTTTAAATCTTGGGAAAGGAAGTGTTCTGGCAGCATGTCTAGGTCTCATGCATAGAACAGGATAAAGCAAAAAAGAGGACCCCACCCTGAAATATACACATCTCATGATAGAATTAATCAGTTTCTGAACATGATGAACTTCCCTACAGCAGAATTAAAAGGAAACACCTTGCAGATAATAATGAAAAAGTGTAGTAGCTCATGCAAAAATCTTTCCTTTTCCCAGAGCAGGTCTTTAAGGATTTAGTTCTTAGTTTTTCCTCAAGAAAAACAAATTCCTATTACAAATGAAGAATAATTTCGCTAGGTGAAAAAGAAAAAAAGCATTCTAAAGCATCACTACTTTAAAGCTTGCCTTCTTACTTCATAAATCCTGACATAACTCTCCACCTAAATTTCTTCCCAAAAACAAACAAAAAAACCCAACCAAACCAAACCCCAAACCAAAAATTCTCTACAACGTATTTCTAGAAAACAAAGTTCTATTGCAGGGACACAGTTCTTATAAGATTTTACATAATCATTCTCATGTAACAGTACATGAGAGTACAGCAAATTTTAAAAAATCAATTTAACTGTGATCTTTTCTGATTTAATATGGTTTGGATCAGTAAGTAGTAATTGCAAAAGCTGTACATTTGTAATTAATGAGTACAAATTATTCAGAAGTGGAATGGGTTGAATGCCATTAGAAGTTTATACACATAGTACAAAGTTCTGTTCATACAGAAAATTAAATTCAAAAGTTGATTTTAATGCATGATGCCCTTCTTTCATTAGGGAACTCTAATGAAAAGCCAGTAATATAAAGACTATGGCCTGAAGTTCAAGATTGCAGTTGAACAGCCTCTAATCCCCTCTCTATAATAAAAAAGGCATTTTTGACAAGGCTGCATTTGGCCATGCTCGTGGTGTGAAGCACCACTCCAGAAAGATAATACTGTGGGACTCTGCCATCAGGCAACAGACACCAGGCTGTGCAGCATCTGTCGGAAAAGGCGAGTCATCCCATCCTTTTCCTTGCCATGGTGTTTTGGGACAGGATTCCCACACAACCCAGGCATGCAGGCCGAGGCTCCAGCTGCCCTCCAGCCATTCCTCCCCATCCAAAGGAGGGGTGGGATGAGTGTGCTCTGCTGCACCCGTTGCCGGCACTGGGGGAAGAAGCGAGATGCTATTGAGCGAGATTTGCAAAGCAGATGCTGAAACATCCCTTAAAAGATGCAAGCACAACGATTACTTTCACAGAAATTGTTTTCTTTTCTTGATAACTTAGTATATTTGATGCTAAAATTCAGCTGTTTGGGGATGCAGAAGAACCTTTATTATCAACCATAAGTAAACTGAAAGAGAAATACTTCCAGACAACTGGCTGAGTCACCAACTCAGGTGTTTAAAAGACACACAGAGGTATATAAAAGTTGTGCAGATATAGGCTTTAGGTGCATGGTTTATTGGTAGACTCAGCAGTGTTAGATTAAGGGTTGGACTCCCTTATCTTCAAGGACCTTTCCATCCTAAAGAATTCTGCAGTTTTATACTGAGCTCTAAATGGTGTAAGGGCTTGTTGATGGCCACTGAGTAGAAGTACATTTTTACCCTCCAACAGGAGCCAGACTGGCTCTTTATACTGAGTCTTGAATTATCACTCACTTTTCTGTATCTTGGAGGCAAAAAATGAACAGCAAGCAAAAAACCAACAAAACAAAACAAAACAAAACAAAACAAAACAAAACAAAACAAGCAACAAAAATCCCCCCCAAAAAAACCCCAAAACCAGCAAAAAACCCTAAAACCACAAAAAAAAAAAAATCCCCAAAACCCCACCAGTGTTAAAGAAGGTAAAAATGGTTCTTCCAGAACTGCTTAAATTAATTTCTATTTAGGGGGATCCTATACCTAACCTGAAACTAAATGGAACATAATAAATTCTGAGGAAAAAAAAAACAATGGAATTTGTAAATCTACAGCTTTTGACCCAAGATATTTCTTTACTGTTACAATTCTCTTACTCAATCACTAGCTCCCTTCCAGGGGGAAATACAAAAAGATGGAGGCATATTATTCTGTCAGTCTAATAGAGACATGCACATTCTGAGTTTAACAGGAAAAACCCTGGGATTAATTTTATGCAAAATATGTGTCTACAATACAAATCCAGAAGATTATAAACCAGAAAATTCCATATTATGTGAAAGTATAAAATTACAAATACAGATTTTGCATGAATCTACCAACAAATGAAACTAAAATTCATGTCAAATTTTTGGATTTAATTTGTTCAATTTGTAAGGCTCCTGAGAATTACACATAACAGGCACACGTTCTCAATCTGCTTGTTGATCTCACTTGGAAAATTGACAAGATTGGGTAGTAAAGCCCCCAGTTGAAGTTTTAAAACTAATCTTTGAGTGAAAACTATCCACATGAAAGCAAAAAAAGTGGCTATTTTCCTAATTAATTCCACTTATACGGAATTATTTAATCTCAACTGTACGCATTTTTAACATTATACTTTAACTGATTTGAATAATCAAGACTGGGTTTTTTTTGTTGTTTTGTAAACAAAAGATACTTAGCAAGTTTCTCTGTGCTAGACTCAATTGCTTCATTGAAACTGGAGGGATATCACATCATTCTGGAGACACTGCAAAATGCAGAACTGGGATTCAAATATCTGGCTAAACATTTGGCTTGCTGTTGATCACACAAAAGTGATGAAGATTTTTCTCAATGGGAAAAGAAAAAGGAAACCATTATTTGTTTACTGAAATATTTTTTGCATAATTTTGTATTATGGATAACAGACAAATCAATTGATAGTGAGCACTACATTGGCAAGTCAGTTTTTCAGCTACTTTCCTTCTTGACTACTAATTTTACTACTATTTACTACTTCACCATTTTTCTCATTCATCAAAGAAGCTATTTCTAACATCTCATAGCTCTACATTTCTGAAAGTATGTATGTTTTAATGCTGAGTTTATGAACAAATATTGAAACACCATTGAAAAAATATTGCCAGTGCCAACAGAGCACTGAAAGAGCTTTAGTTCTCTGAAAAAAGTTAATTTCCTCTTTTCTACTTGGTAATTCAACCTTCTCTGCAGCTAACAAAAAGGTTCTTATTGTCTTATTAAATTTAAGGGAGCAATAAAAATTAACTCAGTCTCAAACGTGATATCATACTGTAAGTAGCTAGGTAAAAAGGGAATGTAAAACAAATTACCTGTATTGCTTAGAAAACCCTAAATGCCCTAATTTACCTAACCATTTATCAGAAAATCTAATGAAAAGGCTCTTCTGTTCTTACAATGGATAAAGGTAGCCATTAATCTCTGAAATGTACAATTTTAACAGCAATACAAAACAAAAATCAGATCTTGGGAGTAAATATCAGCTGGACATTAACATAACAAGGTCCAGAGAGACATATCTAGAAGTTTCCACTTTTAATCCAACTCTGAATAATGCTGGATGCTGCTCTCTGATCCTTCAGAGCTCTTCTGCTGCCAAAATAACTGCAAGGCTTGCAAGTCCGAATGTATCGTAAGCCTTTCCCAAGGCACCCCAACACTATCTGAGGCACTGAAACTATGGCAACTGAATAGGAAAGCAGCTTCCATGATTAATAGATGAAGATCCCAGCGACAGTGCCTTGCTAGGCCATAATTCAGGAATGCAGGAGGAATTAGCATAGAATCCATCTCAATCTACCAATAAAAAGTAGATTTTGAAAGGCATCAACAAAACCACATCCTTTTTTCTGCAGAAAAAAGAGAAAAACCCACAAAAAAACCTCAACAAAAAACCCCTATGGAACTATAAACTGTTCAAAATCTCATTAACATTTCAATGAATGGCTGCCTCAAGAGCAAGTAATGGAGATAAATGTTCATGAACAATGGTGAAGGAAGCAACATACGAAATTTTTTATTCAAGTATAAAAGCCATATGAAGAATACCCAATATATAGAACATCTGAGTGAAACTGAGCAATCATAGATAGGAAAATAGAAATAATATTTGTTGCAGTCAGGAATATAGTTGGATGCAGTTTTTCCCATTGTGTTGGCAATTCCTATGGGAGAGTATTTTTTCCTTCTGCTGAATTGGAAAGTCCAACCATATCTATTATATACTCTACACATTTTTTACTCTACACATTATTAGAAGGTCCCTGAGTCTATCAGGGCCATTGCAAAATCAATGACAGTTAGGAATACCTTTTCTTTTTAAGCACATAATGAAACTTTTGCTATTACCACCAGTAAAACTACTAGTGTAGCAGTCTTCATCCAACTAGATGAAGGTGAAAGGGCATAAAAAAATATTGTTCATTTCTTTCCACTTTTCTAAGCATTAAGTTTTCACTAAAGGCAACTGGCTACAGAGATCATAAAAAACATAGGAATCCTTTTTTTTTTTTTTTTTTTNNNNAGGGTGCAATGCTGCAGTCAAGGCCCAGTTCTGCCTGGGAAGGATGAGGGAGATGATGCCAAAGGCTTCCCACCTGAGGACGGGGCCCATGCTGCCCTGTCACAGAGGTGCAGCAGGGTTGTGCACCAGCCACTGGAAATTCTCTAACTTCAGAACTGCAGGCATATTGCAAAAGTGTACTGCTGTGGAAAGTTCCTCAGTAGCAGTTTCCTCAATAGCTAAAAAAAAAAACCCAAAACAAACTAAAAACCTGCCACTAACAAAAATGGCATGGAGTAGTTCATGATACATGAATTTCAAGCATGTTATATAAATACTTTACATAGAAGTGCCTATTATTAACAATATTTTTAAAGGAAAGGTCATTACTGAATGTAGTGAATTACCATATGACTTCACTCTAGAGATACAGCAACTGAAGTTCTGTTAATAGCTGGTTTATCTACTTTATTTTACATCTCTATTTCAGCCACTAAAGAAACACTCTGGGGGTTGGGGAAAAACTTATTTCATACAAAAATGACTCTGTGTTCACATCAGCCATATTATGCCCCTCCTTTGGGCTGATAAATAATTACAGTTCTATACTAGGAAAGACTTCACAAGATTTTGCAGCAAATTACAGGAAAATTTATCCAGAGTTTTTCTCATCTTCTTCCTTTTTTGAAAGATGTTTTGTTGTGTTTTTTGTTTTGTTTTGTTTGTGCTAATTCTACAGGGTTTTTTATTAAACTCAAAATATAAATAGCCAGAATTAGATTTCAGAAGACATAAACCTGGCAGTCTCATTTATGTTTATCTGGTACATGAAAGCTGAGAACATGATTATTTTATGGGGGGAAGCATAAATCTCTTATCCCCTTCCCTATTTCCAGTGCTAGCAGTCTTTATAAGAAATGACAAAAACTGCAATTTTCCTGTGTATGACCGTCTTTCAAAGAACCCCTCCTAAGACTTCCAGAATATGCTAATTTTTAACTTCTTTTCTATTTTTTTCTCTCCCTCTGTTCCCCTACCACATTTAATTTTGAATCCTTTCACATCTTCCAGAGGCTAAAACAAAATAGGCAAACGAGAATCTTGGGAACTCCAGAAGACACACAGAAGCTGCAGTATCTAAAATTATAACACAGTAGGTGGCACTCTTCCCTTTAAAACCTAAAGCTGTGCTCTGGGCACGTGCTGCCATATTGACATGTTGCAATCAAGACCCAAAACCCAAGCAACCCTCACCATGGATAATTAGGGATCTCTTAAGGCTGCAGAAACATAAACACTCAGTTATTTCCATGGCTATGGGAAACAGCACACAAAGAAAACACTGCTCTGCCAGGTTTGTGCTTGAATTGGAGTAGCCCACTTTCACCTCCACAGACCCTATGTGCATCAAAGCCGTTCCTCACTCAGGGGACGGGTGCAACAGGACAAAAATAAAAATATTCCCTTAGAGATCTGTCAGGCTCAGGTCCAGGCTCTCCCCCAGCTGCTTACTTCTGTGTTAGAACGTTGCTCATAGTTGATGTATGCTGTTGATCAGCAGTCAAGCTCTCTGCTACTGACTTTATCTTACTGCCAAAATATCTTGTCCATCTAAGAATAATCCCAATACACAGAATATATGAACACAGAATGCTCAAATGATCAGCAAGAAAAAGTACTGTTTATTACTCTTATTTTTCTGTTGCCCCGTCAAATAAAGCCTGTCACAATTTGTTGGATGTGGCTTGCTCCATGACACACAGATCTAGGTCTGACTTAACATTAAGGATCAGTCCAGACCAAATGTACTCACTGGACAGCTTCAGGTCCTTAGGAAGTTTTCATTCCCAGCAGAGACAGTATTTTCAGTTTGGGGCTTAAAAACAACAACAACAAAAAAAAATCCACATTTAAGTAATATTTCAGCAACTGCATTTACTCTCAGAAAATTACTCCAGCAGGCAAGGCTGGGTCAGCAAAGCTTACTTGGGTGAATGAGACTGCATAAGGTGAGGGCCTAAGATTTACTTCATCAATAAATGAAGAGTAGAAGGTCAAATGCTGCAGCATCTGTATCAAATTAGGATAGTGAAAACTTCTGGCTTACTACAGTTCAACTTCTCTAACATATGCTGCATCCAATATAATTTCAATGTTGTTTTGCAGAATTTACTGGCTTGTTTGTTTTCAGCACTCTGCTATAGCGTATGGGAATCAGGTACTATACACAAAACATTTGTTTCAGTAGTATAACAATGTGTTCTTGCAAACAAGCTGGATGTGAGACATGTATTAGCTCAGGTCAATTTAATCCTAAAACGTCTTATGTCTCCCCTGCTGTAAACCATTCGAGCTCCTTTCATGTGTATTTATGTATGGCTCTTCAAAACAAGATGACAAATTTCCCCTTCCCTTCACAAAACACACACAAGCAAGCTCACAATCACCTACTTCCTTTCTAATGCAAACAATTCTAGTCTGGATTTCTCACAGGTCATTAATTTGATCTCTCTCCTTCTCTTTTTCCTTTTTCTCTTTCTCTGTCCTTTGTTATTTTTTTTAATTACTTTCAAAAATTTAATGAAGGTAACTCCTCATTCTTAGCCTGATCCACCTCCTTCTTCAGCCTTAAACACGGGTAACTGCAAGCTTCTATCTGCAAACATAAAGAAGGGACTATGGCTAAGACTCACTTTCATCTTCAAGCAGCTAGAAGTGCTAACTAGCCATCCTCCTCATAGATGTCAGCGCCCAATTATATTTTGGTTCAAGTAGTCTGAGTTCAGTTGATAAGGTTGGTTTGCCATGAAGTAAGAATATACAGTTTTCAAGTAGACTAATTGAGACCAGAACATCTGTGACTGCCTGGTTTGTAGTCTCTGAAAGTATTCACCTGTGCTTCAAGTGTTTGGTGCCTAGTACATGAAAAGCAAATGTTGTAAATACAGTATTACTTAGTATTTTAAATATTGTTTAGCATTTAGGCAGAAATCTCATCTGAGCATGCTGCTCCTGAACTAAGCTTCCATTAATGCCAGAGATTTTTTCCAGTGAAGAGGGGTGGAGAATGGAAATCAACTTTTTTATGCATATGAAATTATTTGGCTTTAAAGAGAGTTAGTTCTCTCTGTCTTCTAACTTGTGAGAAGCTGCCATACTAAAACCAGGCTCCTCTCAGATAAAAGGATACCCTAGATAGCAGTGAAACATCTTGGCAATTGTACTTTAATAGTGACAAATCTTCCTGGTCCTACTGAATCACATACTTGCTTTTAACCATGCTCAAGGCAATTCCATGAAGAGATTCGTTGGAACAGACCTGAATTTCCTCACAATACACTAGAACAGTCTCAATAAAAAAACAAACAAACAAACAAACAAACAAACAAACCAGCTAACTACAGCAAGATTATTTTGTGTTTCTAATCTGAAAAAAAATGGCAAAGGAAACCCTCAACATGATAACAGCTGCATAGATCTTACTATGAGAGACAGCCACAAAATCTCAATGAATTTTAAGAACTGAATTTCGAATCAAAAGAGCCTGATTGCACTGGACTTTGTCATATTGATGTCAAAGGATTTAATCACCAAGTAAAGATTACTTGGTTGAGAATGGTTTACTGGATGGCACTCAAATGAATGCACACCAACAGCAGTCACCGAATTAATTTTTGCAAAGACAGTGGGGAAAATCACACCTTTAGTTACTATCTTTGAGGTCAAGTTAGTAATTATATCGTTGCTGGATGGTACAAAATAAGTTAGAAGAATCTATGTCAGATAATAAGTCACTTCGTGCAGCCCGGTGACAGAAAATGGTTGTGGACACTTAGCCCTTCGTTATTTACAACACCTGCATGCTGAGCGTGTGGCTTTAGAAAATGAAATGGTTTGCAGCACCAGGAATTAGTAGTATCTTTTAGAGTTTATCACAGAGCTAACTAATGCCTTTATTTTTTGCTGTTCTATCAGTGAAGTAATTTTCTGCAGCAGCTAAACGTCCGTATTGCACAGGCGCTGGCACAAACGTGCATGTTTACAAACTTCAAAAGCAGCAATTAGCTCGGGAGAGGAACAGGAGAACAAATTATCCCCTGAACAAGCGGACAAGGCTAGCAAAAGACAGAGCCATTTGCCTAAGGGAAACCCAGCCTTGGACTCACCCCGACATGAGGCAGCCAGGACAGAGGCGGTGGCGACAGGCAGAAGGGCATCTCCGCCCCAAGTGACCGGGCTGCAGCCCCAGCCCCAGCCCCAGCCCCAGCCCCAGCCCTGCTTCCCCCGCCAGCTCTCTATCCACCCGCACGCCGTCCGGTCCACCCCCGGGAACGCCTCCCTTGGACCGCCAGGCAGGCAGGCACCAAGAAAGGGGCGGTGGGACGGCCGAGCCCTCGCAAGAAGCAGGTACTTTCTCGACGTGTGATGGAGACCCAAACTTTTCACCGCCCTCGCAGGCTGGGGAGCGAGGGGCAGTGCTGACCCTCGGCCGCCCCAGGGGCTGCCCGAGCCCCCGCCGTCCCCCGTGCCTCGGCACCGTGTCGCCAGCACCGCAAAGAGACACAGCCTCCTAAGGCACCCTGCGCTCAGCCGGGAGCCTTCCGTGCCCGTGCCGACAAGGGGACAGGGTGTGTGCGCTCAGGGTGAAACCCCTTCCCTGCTTAGCATCCCTTCCGCTCAGCATCATCCTGTTGCCCCTGCTCAGTATCCTTTTCCTCACCTCAGCATCATGCTGTCCCCTCTTCGGCGTCCCTCTCCACCTCAGCATTCGCGGCACGGAGGAGCCCCGGTGCCCGCTCCCGGTGCCCGCTCCCGGTACCGGCCCCAGCGCTCCGCGGTGGCGCGGGGCGTTTGCGGGGCGCCTCATGAACAGCGCGCAGCCCCTTCTGGACAGACATCCCTGCCACTCGCCATTAAAAAAAACTTTCTCTTTTTCGCCATTTCTCCCATTTGGCCCGGAGCCCGAGGGCGGAGAGGGGCCGAAGGAGTGACAGGGTGAGAGCTGGGCGGAGGGAGAAGAGTTGCGCTGCCTCGCACCGCTTCCCGCCCGCCGGCGACCACGGAGGGGTCTGGCCTTCGCCAGCCCGTCTGCTTGCGCCCCCCAGGCAAGGAGAAGCGGCTTGGCAGAGCCACTGGCCCGCGGGGAAGGGGCTAGAGGCGGCCGGCAGAAAGGGGCGGGGAGCATCCCTAGCCCAGAGCCAGCCTTGGCGGGGCTGAGGGAGGGCAGCCGGCAGCCCACCTTCATCCAGGCCAGGGCGGAGGAGAAGGCGGCCACAGTCCGTGGGGAGCGGGCGGGGGAGTGAGCCCGAGGCCCTAGCCCACGATCGCGAACAAAGCCCGCGGCTGCGCCTAGGGCTGCTCCGCGGAAGAAGTTGCCTCGATTCCCGGCCACTTCCCCCAATAAGCAGCGACAGCCTCGGAAAAAAAAACAATAAATAAATAAATACAACGGCCGCGACCCAGCTACACCCCGGGAACAGCGGAGACGGCGGGGTTCCGCCTCTACAGGGAGGGCACACATAGTTGTTGTAACAAAGACCCCACCAGCCAGCCCCCGACGATGCCCGGAGGCCCCGGGTCCGCGCTCGGCCGCAGCCCCGGCGTCCCGCGGCCGCCCCGCTCCCCACGGTGCCGGCGGGCGGGACCCCTCAGCCGGGGCTCGGGGATGGGAGCCGAGCAGCCCCGGCACGGCGCATGCAAGCCAAGCCGTGCCAAGGGCTAGAGAAGGGAGGATAACATGTTAGGTAATTGGGAGAAGGAGGGGGAGAAGAAAGAGGGGGGCAAATGAAAAAGGGAAAAGAAAGACGAAGGCACGAAATGCCGGGAAAGTGACAACAGCAAGCGCAGAGTGTGCACTTGCGGGCGGCTCTCCTCCTCCCTAGGCGCTGCAAACGATGTCGAGACAGAAGGCAGCAGCCCGCCTCAAACCACACACCACCCTCGCTCCTTCCGAGCCTGCCGGGCGATCCGGGAGCCTTCCCTTCCGAGCAATCCCAAAACACAGGGTAGGGGTACGGACAGGGGAGTACTGTACCTTTTCGGTGCATGTATCTGGGCAGCTAGAGGACAACTAGCTGATGTAGTGTCCCATTTAGTAATCCATTTTAGGGGATCTCTCTGGGAAACTGGAGCCACTCTCTCCTTTGCAATCCTTTGTCATTACTACATGTGTGCTTCCCAGGGGATGGTATATTTAATATTTCTACTTTCTGAATTGCAAACGCAATTTGTTCATTTCCAATGATGGGCGAAGAGGGGAGTGATCAGAGAGAAGAATNAAAAAAGGAAAAAAAAAAGCGTTCGCAACTCCTCTCCAGACCCAAATTCCACTACGGTTCCACTCCAGTAAGTCCCCTTCAGTCGAGGCTCGGGAGGTAAGTCATTTCGGGGTCTCCTGGTCCCTCTCTACCAAAAGTGCTCCTGGTGTGACGGCTGCTTCAGGAAAACTCCGAGGCTGCAGGCACTCGCTGTGCCACGGCAGGAAAGCGCAGTCGCTGCTCGCCTCGAGCTGCCGGGCATTGGACTGTGCGGGGCCAGGACGTGGGAGCCGCTGCCTCTCTCTGTGTGTCTCTGTGTCCCTCTCAGTCCCTGTCTCCCGCCGCTCTCCCGCCGCTGCCGCTCCGTCTCCCGCCGCCCGCCCGCTGTCCCCGGGACGCGGCTCCGCCGGCGGAGGCGGAGACAAAGCCCGGACTGGAGCAAGGCGGACGGGCGGGCGCTCCCCGCCCCGCCCCTCCTCCGGCCGGCGGGGCACGCGCGGGGGGCGGGCCCGGGGGCGGGGCCGCGGCGGCGCCGGGCGAGGCGTGAGGGACCCCCGGGGGCGGGGAGGCTGCGCGTCCTTCTCCCGCTCGCTGCCGGCGGCGCCTCGGGGCTGGTGCCGAGTGTCACCGGGCTTACGTCGAGCAGGTGTCTGCGGAGGGGCCTCGCCGCCCCCGGCGCTCTCCCGTCCCATCGGAGCTGTCGCTGCCTCCAGCCATCACGGTCGTTCCGCGCCGGCAGTGCGCGGAGAGGCGGCGAGGGGCGGGGAGCGCCGTGCGGAACCGGGGTAGCCTCCCGCAGCCCCCGAAGGAGTCGCCGCTTCCCCGCGGGATCTGTAGCTGCTGCGGAGCCCGGGGCGGGCCGCACCCCCTTGGGCGCATCCCCCAGCGGGGACGGGGGCCGCAGCTGGCGGCTGGCCGTCCGCTTGTCGCCTTTTCCCCTTCGCCCCGTCTCAGTCCCGCCCCGGTGGTCGCAGGCTGGCTAATCCCTGTCTCGGAGCCGATCCAGCCGGGAGCAGGAGCAAGCGGCGCTAATACATTAATCCCCCCATCCCCGGCGCTGCCGCCGGCGGTAATCCCCCCGAGCCGGGCCGGCCGTGCGGGGGCTGCACCGGGCGCCGCTCCCCGCCCGCCGCGCAGGGCCCCCGCGCCGCCCCTGCTGCGCTCCCGGGACCCCGCCGGGCGCTCAGCCCTGCCCGTGGCCCTGCATCCCGCCCTGCGCGCCCTCGGGCTTCCCGCTCTCCCCGGCGCCCTCTCCTCCCGCGCCCCGCTGAGCTCTCTGAGCATCAGGGCAGGGACGGACGGGCTGCGGGAGCGGGCTGCGTGCGCTGTAAACCCTGCGAAACAGCTCAAAGCCGGTGAGGTGGGAATCCGCATGCTCGTTTCCTCGACGGCGGCACGCTATTTCTCATGAGTTTTAACAGTGATTTCCACCGTCTAGATCTCACCGGACTTAAGGCTGCAAAGAGAGCCTTAGTTGTTTCAACGCGAAGTTATCTTGTTTCTAGGGGATTCATTTATTTGTGCAATTGCTTCAACGTGATTTATGCTTTTTTTTTCCTAACCAGATAAGTGAAAGGACAGAGTGCAAATAGTAGAATTGCTGTCAGGTCACAAAGTGTGGCATTAAAGTTAAAATAATTACTTGTTTATGACAGCTGGTTTTTTCTGCCTTTTATTTTCCGATAATGAAAAGACTCTAAGACATTGGTTTTGGTTCTGTATTTGATTTGGGTCTAAAATTAACCACACATCCATTCAATTTCTGGTTGTTAGATTACAAGGGAAAACGTCCATCTGTATCAAGAAAAAAATTTCTTTTTTCCTTTCTGACAGTTTAAACTGAATGTATGCTTAGGGTAATTTTATGACCAAAATAACCAAGACCTAATATGTATTTTCTTTCTTCCTTTCCCTGAAAATCTAAAACAGAAGTGAGTTCTGCACCAAACAGAGTAATTGTTGGAGACAGATAAATTTTAGTGAAACAATCTTCTCCTAGATCTGAAAGCAATTAGAGAAACTCAACTGGTACAAATAATTTCTGGGTACCCAAGTGCATGTCAGGGGGGTAAACCAGATGAGTATACCTTGATTTGCCAAGACCCCTAACCCCATTTCCACAAAGAGGCCCTTGATCATATCATGGTACTTCTGCCTCTGTCAGGAAATGAGAACAGAGACTGAACATAGTCAGGATTTGTGGGGAATACCCATTTCACAATAGCTAAGGCTGATGTTTGATCATTATATTATGTTCAATCACTGCATACGTTTTGAGGTGTTCAAACTGCCATCAACTTTGTTGTGGGTTTGAACTGGAAACAGATACAAGTTTGGTCTTTACTGTGTGCTTCAGATACTTCACAAATGTTTCTGCAATACTGAATGGTTTATTTTACCATTGCATTTCTTCATTAATCAAAAAAGCCTCTCTGACAGAGAATAGTTTCCCCTCCTATATTTAGGCTTTTGAAAAATACAGACCAGATTTTTATACAAAGAAAGTTCTAGAAGAAGGAACGCTAAAAGAATCCTGTTTTCCAGATACTGGTACTAGCTAAGGCATCAGTAACCAGAAGTTTTATGTTCTGTTTCTTTCCAAAATTGTTTTTCATTCATCCATTTTCCCATTGGTCTTTAATTTCCAAGCCTTCGCTGCCTAACTTCAGTTAAATCATGTACTGTAGCCCTTTTTCATTTAGCCCTCTACCAAAATGACACCCAGCTCTTCTTCATTGCCTTTTATTTTGTTCTGCAAACTCTGAAGTGTCTTCACGGCTTGAAAACCCACCCTCTTTTTTTACCTGGCTCCCTGTTCCTTTCTCTCTCAGTTCTCAATCGAATGAACTATTCTCCTCATATTTTCTGTCTCACCAATTTTTTAGTCTATTTTTGTGGAACTTTAATGTCAATCTCAATTCTTCATGCTGTCAGATTTTCTGGAAACAGAGACACAACCTTACTTGTTTTGCCTTGACTAGTTAACAATTGTGGGCTACTCATGTGGGCTTGGGGAAGGGAATTATTACCATTATTGATGGGAAAAGACATAATTTTTTTTTCACAGTCTGCTTTTTGGCAGCTGCAGCGGTAGAGTGCGGTGGGTTTTCCAGTCAGGAATTCTTGGTGAGGTCTCCATGGAGCTGTGCATTTTAAAATCCTGATTTGAACAATTCACACAGGCTGTAGAGAACTTCTCCAACTCCTTCCAACCCCTCTTCAAAGTAGGTCTTTACCAAAAATTTGACTTCAGTTCGTGTGAAAATGTTACCTCTACTCCTCCTTCCTAATCATGTGTGAAAAATGTGTTTGTGAGACACCTGGCCTATATGGAGGAAGGGATTTGTATCTCCTTCCCTGGCAGCAGCTGCCTCTTTGAGTTGGGATGTGCAAAGTTTGATGCTAATTTGTGTGCTGAGCCCCACATCGTATAGTACATATTTTCTACTGTACTGTCTTCCCAGAGCCATGTGATTGTATGAACAGCATCCTGTTAGATACCGCTCTAAGGAGCTGGGATACTGCAGGTGTGCAGTGGCGCCTTGTTGGGCTCATCCCCATTCATTACCTTCCTACACCAGAACATTCAACACATATGCAATATATGCAACATTCCCTGATTCCAGTTATTATTGTTAGATTGAGTTCAGCTTCTTCTTGCAACTATCTCAAAAGCTCAAAATGCAGCAGAGTTTTACATGAATGGTAGAGCTGAGGACATACAGACAGCTGTCTGAGAAATACTTGGGGGTTTTGCCCCAAGGAAGGTATGAAATAGTTTTGATGTCCAAGAGGCACTTAAAGACTGTGATCTTAGAAGGGCTTGCACTCCTTTTTCCTCTTTCCTACTTGAGCATCAGAGGAGATGCTTTTACTTGTGGACATATATTTCACCACAAAAAAACCCAAAATGTTGAGTACAGGCGCATCTTAATATAAAATAAGTGTTGACTTCTTTAATCTTATAGCAATACTGAAATCTCATCAAACTGCAAATATGATTTGTGTCAAGACAAGATTATTGAATGCCTGGCAAAGTAATTACTCCCACGCAGAGAAAAATAAGATCTTTCTTTTAACCACTTCAGGGAAATTCATCAAACTCAGTTGTACTCTGAAAATGTGGTTGAAAGTGGGAGAATTTTTTATCAGCTTGTAGCTGTACCTGGTGCAGTTGAAGGAAACAAGACCCAATTCTCAGCCTCTTAGTGTTAAGTGGCAATAGGTCTTTTGTCCAATTAGCTCATGCAGAGTCAGGCTCATAGTTTAAAGGTATGAATGCTAGACATTTTAAAGCTTTTTCTGAACATGGATAATGAGATGGGGTTAAGAATAATGAGTTTCCTTCATGGACATGATTTTCAATGGTTGGCGAATACTTGCAAAATTCTTTCTATAAATAGGGACCTTACCAGAAATGCCATATTTTTTTGATTGGTGGATGGCATATATAGATTTGCTTTTCTTAATCACTTTCTTCCAATATTTTTCACGTGGATACTCAGATGACTCTATGTTGACATGAGATGTGCTGAACAAGGAGCACCCACCAAACAGAATCACAAAATCACAACCCAGACTATTCAAAGTTCAGTGAAGTAGTTTGTAATATTCACTGGACATACCAGTGAAGGTTTTGCCTTTGCTGGGAACCCAAACTGTCTCTGTGCCAGTTCTGTGCAGGTTGGTCTTTACAACTATGGAGGATTTTGGAAAGCAAGCAAGGCTGCGGAGCAGATGTTTTATGCAGGAGGCTGCCCTGGTCAGCTCCTGCTGTATGGTGCCAGAAAAATCAGCAGAAATTCATGTTGCACTGTGAGCAACATTCGCATGTCACTGTGTCATCTAGTTCCCAGAAAAGGAGAGTGTTACATGATGGTGAAGTAAGCAGAGAAAACTGTGGATAGCGGCTGGACCATATGGTGAAGGGAGCGACTCCCCGTTAAAAAAACAGAGAAAACAACAGAGCATGTAAGATCAATATGGGAAAGTGATGTAGAATTTAGTAGTTGTTAAAACAAACAGAAATTTGCAGTGATTCATTATCAAATTACTCTAAACACGCGTGGGCCAAATCCTCCTGTTTAACATAATCTTATTAATGGTAGTGCATCCGTAACGATTTCTTCTGCTAATGATCTGTTTTGTAAAATTTCACTAGGAAGGGATTTTATTATAATTTTTAACTAGCCTGGAGAGCTCAACAGGAATACAACTGATCTGTTGTATTCCATAGGCACTTAAGTTCAAGTCACTAGAAAAATTATTTGCTATTGAACTCTATTGGATTTTCCATAAAGGGAAACTTAATTTCTTCACACACTGGATGTGGATGATCTCACATTAGTCTCTTGTAGTTAGAGTCTCTGAGAGGAAAATTAATCAGAAACTATGGAGAGGACATTTGAAGAGAATTTTCAAGGTTTCTTTCTCCTCAGTTTTGCTATGAGAGAAGACAGCACGCTCCTCTGTTACTTCATGGTGATTTAATTTCAAGTATTGTACCTGATGTTTTTAGTTCACTTTTTCAGAAGATCCACACCCCCAGCTATTCCGATGTTATTTTAAGTACTGCACCCTTTTTGGGTACAGGGAGGAGCTGAACAGAATAAAATGCTTCTATTAGCTGCTGTTTCTCTCTGTATGATAAGGTTTGATGCTACCTACTGAGTTGTCTGGTGAGTAAGTGAAGAAGTCTCTCTCTTTGAAAGGCTCTCTAAAATCTTGTAGAATGCATTTTGATTTTTGAAAAGTTATGTTAAATTCATAGTTTTCTTTAGGTAAATGCTCATTTCTCATTAGGACTCCTTTAAAGAAGGCTTGGTCAATAACTTAAGGATAACAGTGAAGACATTTATTTTTGGCTTTGCCTGTGTTCTTGCAGTAGGTAAACAGGTTCAAAGTGAAATATTGCAGTGGCTCCCCCCCAAAAAAATGAACATTTCATATCTTCATGGGGTAACTAAGTGTAAAATCATTACAATTGAAAAGACAGCACCGAAACAAGTAAATATTATAATAAAAATTTTTAAGTACAATTACAGCACCAAACTGAGAGCAAACTCAATTCTGAATAAAAAGAAGTACAATAATTTCACGACCATAAGGCGCACCTGACTATAAGGCGCACCCTCCGGGAGTCGGCAAATTTCGCAACTTTGTAGATCATATAAGGCACACCGGACTATAGGGCACACTTTTTTTTTTTGCAGCAAGGGGCTGCGCGGTGTGCAACAAAGTAATGAATTACTGGCATGTGCTCAATTTGCAAATATTTTTCAAAGATCGGTGTAGCCTTTAAATGCAGCCCCAAGTGTCCTCCCCATGTGCGGGGCCTTGGCACTCCTGCCCACCCCTGGCTGGCGAGGTGGGGCTCAGGGCAGCTGTGGCTCGCGGCTGCCGCGGTTCAGGGCGGCCACAGCTCACATCTCGGGGTTGCTGCGGTTCAGGGTGGCTCAGGGCCGCCCGCGGCTCAGGGGTGGTGCGGGGTGGGGCCGCCCTCAGCTCGGGGCCGCTCTGGGCTTGGGGCCACTCTGGGCTCGGGCCTCCCTGGGCTTGGGGCCGCTCTGGGCTTGGGCCTGCCTCAGCTCGGGGGCAGTGTGGGGCGGGGCTGCCCTTGGCTTGGGACTGCCCTGGGCTCGGGCTGCCCTCGACTCGGGACTGCTCTGAGCTTGGGCCTCCCTCGGCTTGGGGGTGGTGCGGGGCGGGGCCGCCCACTCCCTCCCACCCCGCGTGGCTCCTGCTGGCCGGGGGCTGCCCGGTCCCGCTCTCCCCTCATGACTTGGCTCACGGCTTGCACTTCCGGGTAAGCAAATTTCCGAACTTTGTACATCAGATAAGGTGCACCAGATTATAAGGCGCATTTCTGGGTTCGGGGGAAATTGTAGTCAAAAGGGTACGCCTTATAGTAATGAAATTACTGTAATTTGTTTAATAAATCAAAATCATTACTTTCAGTGTCCCTTCAGTGGAACTGAGCCCTTAGGAACACTCAGTAAATGGAATTGCCAGACAATACAATATTACCAAATAGAAACCAAATTACCAAATAGAAATAATGGATTCAGTATCGGAAATAAAGAGGATTTATTCTATCCTCCTACCCACCACACATGCACACAAAATTCATAGCATTAACTCTTATCCAGCTGATTTTTTTTATTTTCAGTTTTTTTAACCCTCAAATTGATGACAGTTTGCAGCTGACAAACCAAAAAGGAGAAGGACAGAGGGGAAAAGAGGAGCCAGGATAAAGTGGAAGAGTCTGGACAATGGCTCCAGCTAAGAAGATTGGTGAATGTGCAGTGGGCAAGAGAGAGGGAAACCAGAGAGGAGTGGTGGGGGAAGGAGATACATAGAGGACCAAAGAGAATGGAAAGCAAATAGTTCCTGTGTGCAGCAAAAGATTAGCCAGATAGAATAAAGCAGTGAAAGAAGAATGGGATTGGTCAGACCTTGACCATTGAGCAGCTGATCGAAAATTATCTTTTCAGTCAGGTTTTATCCTTCAATTCTGAAAGACTGCTGAATTAAAACAACAAGAAATGAGAGACTGAGTAGCTCTAGGTTTACACTTGCTTTTAAACAATATGAATATTTTTGCATAATAAAGGAGGAATTGATGTCAAGCACATTATGGCCTGCTAAGATACAGAAGAGTGATTGAAAATGTGTTGAAAGACACTGCACGACACAGTCTTTGGGAAGAAGCTGTGTCCTGCTTTTGGCAAAGCAGTTTTCATCAGTGTCAGTCACCTCCTAACACAGCCTGATGAGTTATTTGGACCCAATTCTGTGTGGAAAGAGTGACACAGGAAAACCAGGAAATAACAGTGCTCTAGGACATGGGGTCAGTCTAGAAAGGCAGCAGCTTGACAGTCGTCATTTCTGATGGGTGGACTGGATGGAGTTTGGCTCTTCTTGGCTCACAGCTGTAAGCAAGATGAAATCAGCTGGTGAAAGGAAACATCCTCCCTGTGCACCTTCCCTCACCAAGGCTAACTTAATATCCTCTCTGGTCTCTCACTGAGAAGAACAGAAGTTTATTTGTCTCGAATGGAAAACATGGGATGAGCCATAACTTTGTAGCACAGTGTGGTTTTTATGGGTTACAGTGGGGAGTTATGAGGTCTCCTCAGTGATTTCTGAGAATGCTGTCTATCAAAGACATTGTTCAGGAAAAAGAGCAGAAATTTAAGTTTTCCTTTATCTGCTTGTCCGCTATCCCTTTTCTTAAGAGGTGTTTTTAGTTCTAGTTCCATTAAATGGTGTAGAAAGGGCTCTCTTTTGGCTTTTTCCTATATAATGTTCGGTGGATTAAAGTAATAATAAAAAATTTTGGAGATGCACATTTGGTAGTCTGGATTTTTCCAGATGATTATCTGTACGCTGCCAATGGTACTTGTATTCAAAATGGTTTGACTCAGTAGGAAGTTACATTGAACCTCATGCAGGTAGGTGAGGAATTAGATGTTTCTTACTGCATGCAGATGTGATAGCCTCTGGCTCATCTGATGAGGATGATGAGAGGTGCAATCCCTCTCTTCTCCCTCCTTCTAGGCTCCCGGTAGTCTGGAGTTTCCTGGTGATTGTTAGAGCTGAAAAGCATTTGCTAATTAAGCCTGCACGATTAACAAGGAACAAGGGAAGGAGAGCAGAGACTTCCTGTGTTTGCTCATTCCTGGCAATCATTACCTAGCTGCTGCTCCCAACTGTGACTCTCCCAGGTAAATCACAGCCTAGACATTCCAGTCCTGCCTGAGTTTCAGTCACTCTGCTGCCCTGATACTAGTGCAACAAAATTGAGAGGAAGTGAGCAAAAGCCATTTCGAAGATTAGTCACTGTTTCAACATAAAGGACAGGAGACCATGCAGAAACTGACTGCTGGGAGAAGTCTAACTCACCATGAAAAGAGGGTTTCTACTGTTGGAATATTTGATTTATGACTCAAACCGTTGTCCTTTCTGTAACCCACCATACCAAACTTTCTACCAGTATTGTAGAGTGTACTTACCAGTGCATGTGTGGAAGTTTAGTACATGAAGAAGAATTCCTCATAGTTGGAGAAGTGCAAGACTATGCATAAAGAAGAAGAAACGTGGAGGAAAACTTCAGCTTGCATGCAATAAACCACAGGCATCCTCATTTTTGTGCCATCAGTAATGGAACTCCCACTAGCTGAAAAACAAATTAACATGTTATTGCCCAGGGTATCATTTATAGCAATATTCTTGGTGACTAATTCTTTTTTTTGGTCTGTCCTGAAGACAACATTGTTCCTCTCTTTTGGCAAGAACTTCCTGTGGATGTTTCTTGGACTGTACTTTCAGCCCTGTGTGGAATATGCATTATTGTTCACAGAAAATCAGCAGAAAACATATGTGCATTTTAATATCTACTAATACACTATGTCAAAGACACAAATAAAACTTGATGTTAGAGTATTACATTTTTTCTTGGGCCTGTGTTCAATTGAAATCTTTAAGTTGGGTGTTCAGTTAAATAAAAATCAAAGTATATTTATGAATGTGCTGTGTTTGATGTGGGTTAAAGTGCTTGGGGTAAAGAAATGGACTTAGTCTTTGGGAGTTTCGTCACTGACTTTCATGGGACCTCAACATCACTCAAAAGACAAAATCGGTAACATTAACCAGTTAATAACCATTCCTCCTAACTTTGTGAAAACAGAAAACGAGGAGGACCATAAATGTAAAATAGAATAAAAAAGATCCCTAAACTGTGAAGTCTGGTTAAAGTCTTGGTCTCACTTGAATAAGTGGCCAAACTGTAGCTGACTTCAGTGTAATGAGACAGCAACTTTCAAGCTCAAATCCTGATTTTGGGGTTGTTTTTGATTATGTCAGATAAGGCGTACAAAACCCACCTTTTCACACAATCTACTTCATGCTAATTAAATGAATTTATCATTCATGCCTTTTGGGAACTGTTTTCACAGTGACTTTACCTGTACCAATTGCTGTCAGGACAATATCTGACACCAAAGCGTAGTTGGGCATTTTGTTTGTTTGTTTGTGGGTTTTTTGTTTGTTTGTTTGTTTTGGTTTTGGTTTTTTTGGCATTTATGTGGGGTTTTTTTGGTTTGACCTGTCCAGAATTTAAAAGTGGACAAGACTCTATCAAAAAGTGTTCTTTTTTTCCTATCAGAGTTATAAAACCTTGTAAGTAGAGGGTTTGTAATGAGAACTCTGCAATGACCTTAGTGGTGGTGGCAGATTATAATATGCATGTTGCTAAGAGGTCTGGTTAATGAATGTCAGTAGGATTAGAAAATGATGAGTGTACTTTTTAAGGCTGCCATGCTGTGATAGATTTTTGTCACTAAGAACAATGAAAGGTGAACAGTAATCTATGGACACTGCCTCTTTCTTTCCTCCAGAAATCAGCACCGTCTCTTATTAATTAAATTGAACACAGAACAATATAAATCTCTCAGTGCTTATTCTGCTCATTTCATACATACTAATGAGGATGAGCTTCTGAAGCTGGTGGTTGGGATAATTTATTCAGTGGTGGGAAAAATAACATCAGGATTCAGACCCCCTGCTGACTTTGCACACTGTTGTGCTAGATTTATATTGGCCTACTAATAAGTAACTGAATACATTAAATGAGACGCTCGTCACTGCAAGAGTTACAAGGGACTCCTTGTTTTTCTTCCTTGTGTATTCTTTGGTGAGGAGATTAGGGGAGATGGGCCCATTATGTAAGTCTCTCCTCTTGGTATTTCATCCACCAGTTCAAAGCCCTCTTTTCCAAACAGAAACTATGCCAAAGCTCTCATCAATCATTAAAAGTCCCAGCAGTTACAAACTCACTGATTTTGATGTGAAGTGCAACAGTCTTGCTTTTTTTTCACATAAGAAAGTGAATCACACTATGCTTAACAGTTCAAATTCTACATTGCACAGTATGCATGATTAGTGAAGAGAGAAAATACAGGGCATTCAGCAGCCAAAGAAATGTCTCTTTAGAGCTCCTCTTTGGGAGGAAATATAATGAAACAAGCATGTTGGGTATTCCAGTGCTGCATATGTAGCTGAAGAAAGAGAGAAAGAGAGACAGAGAGAGAGAGAAAGAAATTAAAGGAGAAAGAAAGAAAGAAAGAAAGAAAGAAAGAAAGAAAGAAAGAAAGAAAGAAAGAAAGAAAGAAAGAAAGAAAGAAAGAAAGA
>PYHW01010398.1:104758-117112 GCA_013186435.1 Turdus rufiventris | reverse complement strand
AAGAAAGAAAGAAAAGAAAGAAAGAAAGAAAGAAAGAAAGAAAGAAAGAAAGAAAGAAAGAAAAGAAAGAAAGAAAGAAAGAAAGAAAGAAAGAAAGACAGACAGACCTGGGTGAGTCCTGGAAATCCACATCTAGTTTTTAACCAATAGACCCAAATTCTCTGCCTTCTAAATGTAGGATGGGAAAACAGTATGTACTGTGCTGCCAAACAAGAGTTTCTGTTGTAAACCTAAAATACAGCAATATGACCACACTCTATAGGAAATGCCCTATGTTCACTTGATGAAGTTTGACAGGGCAGCATTGAAAAAAGTGCCGTATGGCAACTGACAATAAATGAGGACTTTTCAAAATCTGTGGCTGCTGTATTTATTATGACCATTGGTTTTTAGAAGACAGGCAAAACTTACCAGATATTTAGATCAGTAGACTGATCCCTTCTATGGATGAGTTTACAGTGTGACTTTAAAAACTCAATTAGCCTTATTAGTGTAGCTTGTGTTGCTTCACAGGTAATTAAGTAAGGGTGACCACTTCTTTGAGAAGTGCCATCTGTACTTTGTGGCTGTACACAAGAATAGGAGGCACTTTTAATATGTTTCGTGAGCAAATGAACAGGAGGAAGACAACCATTTCTGAAGAAGAACTAATGCATTGAATGCAGATTGGTGCAAGGGGGACTTCTGTGTAACCATTACCCCCAAACTAGCTAAACAATTCACTTTTTTGGGAAGAAAGCGTTCCAGTTCGCAACTAAATGGCATTTAAGTTTTGTGACTGAAATGCCACGACTGAATTAGTGTAGGGGTGAATGAGGGAATAAAAAAAGGATAATGGAGACTAAATGTAGTCTTTTCCTTATGTACATTGTGTATGGAAATATATAGGTGAAACCCTGTAAAAGATTTAAATGTATGTTTCAATTTACTTTGCCGTGTACATATCACCCTCTGAAAAAAAAATATTTTCCATTTTACCGTGCTTCTTGGTTGCTATGTTTTCTTCCATCTGACAGCTCTTGTAGGTGACCTATTTTGTGAATGGAGCTACTCTTGCCTTTGAAGTTGTAATTTGTCTTGGAAGAATTACCAGGGAAGCGTGCTTTTATTGCTAGATCTTGAGTCAGGGTGGGGCTTGTTAGTCACCTCTGAATATGTGGTGAAATCACAAATGGTATCTTCTATCTCAGTAGCTCAAGTTTTACATTGTAACTTTTCTGGGAGAGAGATAATATTCTTGCACACTCTTCATTGTTCATGGAAGTGAATATTTCAACAGCAGCACTAAGCATGATTTATTTAGAATATATAGCCTGTCTAATGCTGGTGTCTGTAAATAGTAACTATGAAGTAAGCCAGCATTTGGAAGAATTTTATGAAATACCGACAGAAGTCAAAATCATTTTTCTATAGTGATAGGAGAGAGGTGTATAGGTTCTATACAGGGTGGGTCTTAGCTCATTGAATTTACCTCCCTTATCTCACAGATTTAAAAAAATCCTGATTTTTTCACTATTTTTATTGCTATGTCTTAGAATCAAACGTTTTATTTATATAGAGGAGACACTTGGTAACAAATAGGTCAAACCCATTACCTCTTTGTTTTAGCTTCAGTAGCTGCAGGACAGTCTCTGTAACACATCAGTTATAGGCCTACAAGAAAAGAAATAAGAATTCAAAAATCCTCTGTCACTTAAGGTCTGTTTGCTAAATACGCACACAGAGCCCTAAGATCTTTTCGTTCAACTATCCCTTGTGGTCTTAATGGTCAGGTGTCTTATGTATTTATTGGAAATATCTATGAGTGCATCCCCAAAGTTTGGGCAGAAGGAATGAATCAGCTGTATGGATGAGGTAGAGATGGAAGTTGCTATGGTAGGTCTCTAAGAAGTTGTTGGAGCCTGACGATCTTTTCTGGATGATATCCAACCCTGGGATGCAAATTTTCCTGGCTGCCGTTTACAGCATTCAGAGTCTAAAATTATGGCAGATACGTAGTGCTTTAAGCTACTTCCTACTCAAATGTATGATTCCTGGACTTCTGGACCATATCTAAAATTACACCATTCCTTACTGAAGATTATCATCCATTCTCTGTTCAAAGGGTGTTCATTAAAACTACATATGTTATCATTAATCACTTATACTTGCAAATCTTCTACATCTATGCACTATTTACATTTTGCATTGCAAATATATTGAGGAAAAATTATGTGTATTTGTTCAGCAAAATATCGTGTGTGAATGGCACAGAGTACACAGAGGACAGTTAGGTGGAGTCAGATCCTGAAAGGGTTGCTGTTATCTAGTACATAATTAAGATACCGTATCCACATTTCAGCCTCTATTTGTGACTCTTCATCTAAGCAAGGGACTGAAGCAGCCACGGTGATGCTGACTGTTGTCAGTAATATCTATACTGTTTAAATGGGGATTTAAGTCACAATGTTTTCTTGAACAAACAAATCACACTTGAGAGGGATCACACATAAAGAAATAAACTTAGAGATTCTGGAATTCTGTTGTTTAGTTCAGGAGCACTATAAAAGAAGAACTGAGTAGCAAAGTCAAGGTGCAGACCCAGTGCAAGTTTCCATAAAAGAATAGATCTATTCAGATAAACAGCTTCGATCAATTTCTGAACCTCAAATATGTTGTAATCATTATGAGGCAAATTTTTATATGGATTTGAACCCATTAAATTCCTTGGCATTATTCCCTTTTTCCACTTCTAGTGATACACATTATATTATTAGTGTCTCTTATTGGAGAAATGTTCAGTTCTATCTGCCTGCTTCTATTTTATGTATGTACAAATACAATATGATATCCAGGAGATGTATTCTTTGCTGTGTCTGATAGAAGTTCCCAACTCATTACAGTGTGACTGAATTCACCTGCTTATTCAAGCAGTGCACAAACCATCACTTGGCTGGTTTACCTCTCCCTCTTGGCAGCTGATTTCTGCCCTCTCAACACTCATGCACCTCCTAGAAGGCTGAGAGGCAGCTCTTCTCATGGCCCTCATCTCATCTGTCCGTTCCTCATGGAGCAGTAAGAACACACCTTGTCAATAGGCCTCACAGGGGTGAGGAGTTTAATCTGCACCACAGTGTTGTTTCAAGCAGCCCTAGGACCGGGCATGCTGGGGCTGTTTCTAACTCTGGTCATTTGGATATGACCACAAAGTAAGTATGTTGGGTTGATCTCCAGAAAACAATTATTAGCTGCAGCTAGTAGCAAAATACTGTCAAAGTTTCAAAGGATTTAGCGATGTTTCTGAAGGAAACATTTAAAGGGCCTTGTTAAATCAAACATTCCCATCTAGCTCTAGAGGCATTCCTGTCCCAGGTCTGCAATGTTTGGTTACGCTTCTATTGTTTGATGTAGAGCCTTAGATCTTCAATTAATATGCAATTCAGTGTTCTCTGAGACAATGGCAGGATCTGCTTAGCATTCTGGCAGCCTGTGAAACAGATAAACTCTAACCTTTGCCAAATACATAGGATGATAAAAGCACAAGTCACTTTTTTCCAGCTGAATTAAAATACACTGCCAATGTCTTTGTAGTTCTCATCTTTTTTCCTGCTTTATTGTGGTAACCTTCAGTTGGCATTGTATGGCACCTATAAAATACATACTGCAGAATTTAAATTAAATAGAATTGCAGGGGCAAGCAGAAAACCAGCGACACTGAGTTTGCTCTTAAACAGTTTTCATCCATTAGATTCAAAGTGTAACGTGTTGATAGATTATTCTACGCTGTCCCTGGAAACAGGTAAGGAGTCCAATGCCATTGCAATTTACCTTAAAATACCATTAAGTTCAATGGGCCAGGATTTCACCTGAGGTTGTTAAATAGGAGTAGGTTGAGATCATCATGGAGATCTTTCCATGTGTCTATCTCAGGGCTAAGGTGTTGGAAATGTCAAGTAAAAAAACTCTGTGAAAATGTATATTCCTCTTAAATTACTTGAAAATTAAGAACAGCTGTTTTATGCAAAGAAGAAAAAATTAAGGTTATTTTTGTATGGGAGTCAGTGGAGAGATGCGTTAAAAAACACACCCAAAAGCAAAACCAAACACCTAAAATGTATTCAAGAGTTGTAGGTTTGCATCTTATGAAAGCCTGCCTCTGTGTGCTATTTGACAGTCCATATGTAAAGCAGGACAGCTTATTTGTAATTATTTTTCTCTCTTTTTACCAGACTTGGGGAAAAAACAGAAGTTTCCATGACGTTGTATTTTTAGTCACTCACAAAGTCACTGCAGTACTACATTTCTCCTGCTTTGTGTAAGTGCTTTGTCTCCAAAACGTTTTGAGAAAGAATAGGTGTGAGAGGCACCCATGTGCCTGTTCAAACAGTGCTTATCTGCCTTAGACAAATCAAGTGTTAGGGCTTTGCCAGCCTGACAGGTCTATATTGAAACGTATTCGAGTGAGACTCACAGAAACTGCTTCCCTAGAAGATCGAAGAGGGTGATAATCCCGGTGAGCTGCAGAAAGCTGACTTGGGAGGCCTGGACTTGGCACAGGGTGATGGATGGAGTACTTAAAAAGTCAAGTGATTAACCACAGTCATTTGAGACTGTGCATCCGAAGGATAACACAGTGTGTGATACAGCCTGGGCAAGGAGGTCTGGAGGCTCAGGGGTGAAGAGAGGAAAACTTCACATTCTCTGCTTCAAATAGAGTGGAGTCTGCTTTTGTTGGGAGGGTTTTTAGCACTGGTGTCATTGCAACGATTCACTCATCCAGCAGTCTGGTCTGCTCGATGGCTGAGACCAGGCGTGGGTTCCATCCTCTCTGTCTCTTCCTTGGTTTTTTGGAGCCTACTTCGAAGATTGCCTGTTTAGCTTTAGGTTTGGGGGTTTTTAAAGTAAAAAATTATTTGCCAAGTTTGTAATTAGTTTCTGGACTACTGAAACCAGGGCTTAAATAAATGGGCTCTTAACTGGTTTCAAGGGTAAAAAAATATATCTGGACACAGTTCTGTTATTGTCTACTTCCTGTAAGGTGATCACATCAGAAATAACGTTACATGGAAATCTCTTTAAAGATATAGCTTATCTTTCTCTACAGAAATATGAAGTCTAAGAAACCATGTTAAGATTCTTTTTAGTCCAACTATGTGCATTAAAATGCTATGGTATCACTAGTGGTCTTCCAGAAGTACTTGCAGTAAGGGGAGTGAAGTTCACATCAAGTATCCATGATCAGAGATGCTACCTGTTAAATCATTGACCATTTAATTCTGTTCACCTTTCCTCTGTTGATTTGTTGCTTTAATTTCCTATGTTTGATTTCTCCAGTGATTTTAAATTAGATCCTCCATAGCTTAAAAAAAAAGGGCTGGATCGTCAAGTTTCAAGTGAGTTTGCTGACCAGAAAAATCTCTTAAGGGGTTCACAGTAAATCCAGTGGCACAGTACATTTTGTTTAAGTGCTTGTCATTATAGATTGGAGTGCACAGTAGAATTTGAAAAGAGTCTGGAAGACTGATTCAAGCAGAAGCATTATTTTACACATGAGTGAATCAAGAAAGAGCATAGAAGGTGATAAGAAAAAAAATTGCAACCATGGAAAAACTATAATTTCATGTTTTCATCTCCTTTTAATTAATTTGACTTCTTTTAGTCTCTGTCATTTACACATAGCTAGTAAGTCATACCTTGGGTCCCACTGCTTTGATTAATACAATGAGAAATTAATTTATAATGTTTGATTTCGCTTATATAATAATTATAGTACTGAAACTGGAAAAAAAACCAAAAACTGGTTGACTGATATGAACATATTTGACATCCACTGATTATCTTTTTCCTTTCTCCTGGTTGGTAGTGTCTGAAATTAGTCACTGAGCACTATCATTTCACTGTCTTTCATAAGAAATCTTTATGATAAAGCTGTGCAGCTTCCTGTATAAAGCTTTACGCACAGAGCTAGCACAAATCCTCCAATCCAACATCACACATTTTCACTGATGCTGACAATTTCTGGCACCAGCCTGTGTACTCAAGACGCTCTAAATCCCAGCACAGCACAGCACAGCCCAGCACAGCACATTACTGCTTGGAGGAGCTTAAGCTGTTCTTCTGGTGGTTTAAATGATGAATTGCTAGTGGGGCAGGCTTGATGTATCCTCACAGGCAGAAGTTTCTTTCTCCCCCCAGTCCACTGGCTCTGGTGCCTGTGTTTTTTTACACCTACCCAATGCTACTGCAAAGCTTGCCTTCTCCTTCAGGCTTGTGGGGGTGATATGAGCAGCACAGGCAGCCACAGCAGCAGACAGAACAGACAGACAGAACCACATCAAAACTGACACCACAGCCAATGGTTTTCACAGCAATGCCTTGAAGCTGCACTTTCTGTATCCCCAGTGGAGCTTCTCAGAGCTGTTTGCTGCTAATAAGTTGCTCCCTCAACCACTGCTTCTCCTGCCCTTTGAATGACCATTGTCTTCTTTATTTCTCTCTGCTCTCCCACTCATTCTTTCTCCTGGTATGTTTCCACATGTGGGAATACAGTGTTTTCCATTAGAATACCTCTTATCCACCTTTCTCTGACGGTGTGTTATTGCTACTGCTAGCCTTTAGCATGCCAGCTGCCATAAGGATTAAATGAAAGGCAATCTATTTAATAAGAAATGCATTAAATGTTTCCTTAGCAGTTCAACACTTCTCCCAGCAGAGCCCTACACTTGATGGGAAACACCCAAGAAGCTGGTGACTGATGCCATATATTTGTGTATATGTTTTATATAGTGGCAATTATGGAATTAAAAGAGCTTTGCTTTGTATCTAGAAGCATATGCAGATTGATGCTTCAGAGTATGAACTTTTACTACATGACAAAATGTGAAGAGCTTAAAGACTGCAAAATGGGTGGAATAATACACCAAAAGAAAGAAAAATAAATTTCCCTCAAGGTTTGCTATCCTTCTGTTTTCTGAATACAGCAGTGCAGGGTAATACAGCTGTCTGTGTTTCACCTTATAACTAACTGAATTATTGTTCATCATTTCTGTCTGACACAATTCCCTGCTTTGCAGCATTTGGTTCATCCAGTGAATCAGTAAGTAAAACCAAATGATCCAGCTGGACAGACCTTCACCAAATGAAAGAGCTGCTTTTGCCATGATGTCCCCTTCTCTGTTGCTGTCCAATGTGGATATACGATGTACTTTATGTGTCTATCTAATGGATGCTTTGCACAACCTGAAACAATTTTCAAAAGGCTCTTTGTTTGTGTGTTGTAGAGGGATGTTGTTACAGCAGGGGTTATAGTGATAAAGCTTGATATACTAGGAGTCCTTATCAGAGATTTTGTCATCGTAAAAGAGTCTTAAAAAGAGAGTTACACTGTTATAGGATGCAAATAATGACTAGGTACTTGGGAAGTGTTTGTGGAGCTAGAGCTGGGAAATTACTGAATAGGTGCAGATTTTCAAAAGCCAGATATCAGGAACTGATTTTATAGACAATGGTTCACCTATTATAAATCTTTTGAAACCAGAGCCCGTATACAGATAAGGCAAGTGGAGAAGGTGTTGAATAGGAGGCAAGAATAAACCTTGCACAAATAGCTCCAATAATGAATAAGAATATCTGCTGAAGCTTAATCTTTGGTTTATGGATATTAGCTCTGAAAATTAATTACAGAATCACTTATTATAATCTTATATTCTCAGATCTAAAATGTAGTTTTGTCATGTTATAGTTATTGACAAGGGCAATTGCCTGCAAGAGACAAACAGAATGGAGATAGTCTGCAACAGAAAAGACTAGGAAGAGAGAAGGTACACATAAATGATATGTTTCTACATTCTGATTAAAAATATTCATCATAACAAGAAAACCAAGATCCAAAAATTAGTCATCTATATGCTTGTCTTCAAGGCTTTAAATATGTCTTAAGAAATATCTGAAGGTTTAGCTTCAGATATTATCTTTAAAAGTTATATTTACATTAAAAAGTCAATGCTTTTTCATAGATACAGATCATTGGACATTTTAAGGACTAGAAAAACATACCATAAAGGAAGTTGCTTTTATCTCTGTCTTGTGAGTGCTGAATTTTAATAATCACTATCACAACTTTACTTTGCTGAATACCAATGATATACATTTCCCATTCTTTATTCAGTTTTATTTAAAACATCATCAATCCAAATAATCCAAAGAATCTCACTGGTTGGGGATTTTATGCCAAAAGATGGCACAGCTCTTAACTGTGAAAAGAAAAAAAATGAGGGACAGGTGCTTGGGGGACAGATGTGAACACAGGAGTGAGATGAAACAGCCCACCTAGAATTCACAAAGTGTCCTGAAATGCTTTAAATTTAAGCTGTGGTTTTCACGGGATAAGCACCTGCAATTAGCTGAGGCATTTGTTCGTATTTCAATTCCCTCTGTTGAAAGTGCAGGGGATTCACAAGTTTTTCTGTAGAAATGAGGGGCAATAATGCATTTGTGGCATGAAACCTGTGTCTCCCAATCAAGTGGCAGAAGAGCAGCAACTGCTGTGCTGTAGGTCCCGGAGAGAGCTGGCCTGACTCAAGTTTTGGGTCACACTGATGCAGCTATGCCAGCATAACTCAGATGAGGCCAGCCCCCAGAGCCTGCCCAGGCTCCACAGAGATGTGGCCTTGCTGTTTTTGTGAGCCTGTGTTTGATGGCTTGGGAGGACAGCACAGACACAGTCTTTGATGCAGAGACATTCACAGAGCACGGCTTGTTCAAGGAGCCTCCCAATTTCTGGGCACAGCTCTGCTAGCAAACCCTGCCTGCATTCACAGTGCATGCATGCCTGTACATTAAAAAAAACCCCTATGATGTAACACTTGTTTTAGATGATTACTGGAGAAAATGGGGAGAAAGTTTATTGGACCATTTGGAACTAGAAGGAATATGGATCTTAAAGCCATTCTAAAGGATGGCCTTTTAGACAGTCTTGTTCACTGGTCCGCAGATCCCAGGTACAGTATCAAGAAATTTAATAAGGCAGGCAGTTTTTACAGTTAGGCAATCTCCTGATAAGAAAGGTCAAAGTTACAGGGTCCATAATCCTTGAGTTTAAAAAGATTAGAAATCTAATTCCCCTGACAGTTCCAGAAAGCATTCTCACTCTCTGCCTAACACCACAGATGGTCTTATCTCCATGTAAGCCTTCCACTGATTCAGACAGAGATCTGAACAATGCCATGTGATTAGGAAGATTGCCTCAACAATGAAGGAGAAAGGTATTCCCTCAAGAATTTTGGCAGGAGGCAGTTGCAGAAGGTCCGGGTATTTTGCAAGGAACTTTGTGCTACGTGCAAAAGACCAGAACATCTCATTACTTCAATTTCTGTAAGTCAAATAGTCAGACATCTTGAAGTTATCCATCTTTGTAATAGCTATTTTCCTTTTCCAGGAGGATGCTGTGGTGGGGGAGAGGGTCTAAAATAGTGTTTCCATTTAAATTTGAGGAATAAAAAGTTCGCATGATATTCTGTGAAACATAAGGGCAAAGTGATAGATATTCTGTCAGGAAAAAAAATAGATTAGGTGCAACTGCCCAACACAATATATATTACCAATTAACAGCAGTGTTAGACCATGCCAAATAAAATCATTAATCTCTCTTTAATTTGCAGCATTAGTTTGGTGTCATTATTGTTTAGAGACTGTGAAGCCCATAAATTTCCAGACACACAGTGTTTTGCCGTCTAATCCAATGGACATAAAGTAAAATATACAAACCACTTAGATCAATAGGCAAAGAGATTTCACTAAGAGAAAGCAAAACAGTGGCAACTTTTTTTAGTAGAGTTTGTACAAAGCTAGCTGGCAAACCCAGTGTGACTTGTCATCTGCAGCAGTAGTGGAGCTGGTATCAGGAAATGACCAGGTGCTTGACAGTTTCTGCTGGCTGCATCAGGTTGTCTTCCTGCAGGATGCAGCTGTTCACGTATTCTTTAGTGAAAGCAGATGGAAAATTTATGTAGCTAATTGGTGCTACTGACATGGGAGTCAAAGAAATGTTGTTACATTTTTTTTTTTTTTTTTTCCATCACTTTGACTTCCTTTTCTTCATGCAGAGTATTAACATTCCAGATGGGGAACATTCAGTTATGTAGCATTTCAAACATAAAATGTTTGTAAGTTGATGAAAAATGTCCACAAAACCAATAAAGTCTGCTGGCACAAGGACACATGCTATCTCTTTATTCACTTATTAATAAAGTGCTTGTGGTATTCTTAAACAACTATGGGAGCTCTGACTAAAACATTCATTTTTAAGGATTCCTCTGTTGGATGAAGGGAAAATAAAATTCCCAAACTGAGTTGTGAAGAAATGATGCTTTGTAGATGCGGAGGTGCTGCTAGCAAAGCTGTGTGTAAATATGGATGATGAAGTATTTGTACAATTCTTTCTTGGTAGGACACTAAGAGATTATTTTAATCTGATGAGTTGAAAGTAAGACAGATTGCTTGATTACTCTTTCTGAGGAAATATGAACTTATAAATAATTAAACTTAATAAGTTTATTGTGTCTAGGACTAATTTATAATGCCTTCCTAGCTTAAATAAGCAGGATTATTAAGAATAGTTCTAGGAATTCTGTGACTTGTTTACCATTCCATATGATTTAAATACACAAAAATATTAATACCTTTTTTTTTCTCAAAATGTCTTGAGTTTTGATTTCCTATAGATTCCTACAAGCAGAAACAGAAATTTCTGAAAATCTTGGGACACATAAAGGCTGCTAATAACAATAAAAATAACAGATTTTTGTGTAAATGCTCTCTTAGCTTAAAATGCTGGCAACTGATAGACATATGAGATTTCCTTTCTTTAACAACTACTTTTAGTGTCATCAGTTTTCATGCAAAAATGAAATATTTGTGTACTAGTTGAAATGATAAGACTGGCTTTTTGAAGGCCCCCATTGTTTTCCTCCTTGTTCAGTTCAAAATGAAATTGAATAGAATTCAAACAGGAAAGAAAATCCTTATTTTTTATTTGTTTTCCCTTTTACTGAAGCCCAGAGGAAAAAAACCAAGCAGCTTCATTATTCAACAAAGCACTTGATTAAAATATTAGCTTTGCTGGCATGCTGTATATTTCTTCTGATTACTGGGAGTCATCATCAAAACATTGCTTTATCTTAGAAACCATAATTCATTTGCCATGGGGGGGGGTCTGCATGGTTCCTCTGAGAAAGCAACCTGAGTTTTTCTACCCTTGGTGAAAGTGTATCTCAGTGACCTCTTCCTGCCTTCCCCCACTGAATATGTTGGCTGTCTCTGCAAGAGAGGTGTGTAATAACAAGGCAGGGTGAGGCAATGAGTATGAATTGCAGCTTTTTTTTTTTTCCTGGAGTCTTCTTGCACTGCAGTTATTCCTTCAAAACCTCTGCACAGCCTAGGTTTACATTACTTTGATAAGTTCCTGGGAATAAAGGAGCAATTCCAATGTTACACTTCCCAGGAATGAGGGTGCAATCAATTACTGGAAGAGCTCTAGACAAATGTATATCTTACTGGGCACTTCTACAGATCTTAGAGAGAGATTTAGTGGCCATTTTCTGCAAGTGAGAAAACCATGTGGTGTGAAAACTCTGGTGAGGGTGGAAACCTTGGTCAGCCAGAAGAGTCACAGGTGTAGAACCACGATTAGCTGGTGTAAAGTTGGAGTGAAGTTCTCTGACAGGTTAGTGCAATGATGATATTATTGAGAGTGCTGGTGGCTTGGCAGAGTTTTAGCAGGGTTTCATACAACATTTCAAAGATTATTCAAACTTGCCTTCTCATCTTTGCATGTGAAACAGGCCTGTAAATTTCTGGAAATGTAATCCCGCTTAAGATTTTTATTTATCTTTTTCAATATTTTTTTAGTTTACTTTGGATAAATTTGGAAAAAAGAATCTAAACAAAGCAGAACAGTTACAGAAGGAAAAAAAAAAAAAAAAAAAAAAAAAGGTAACCAAAGCAGGGAATGCTGTGACAAGCACACTGTAGACAGAGTGATCTGATTTCAGCAAAACCAAGCACACCCCATCTTCTCACAATGGATGGACTTCTAATCACAGACATGAATCATCAGTCATGAAACAAGGACTAGATTTTGTCTAAACATACATTAAACTGCATTAAAAACTGAAAGTTTTCAGGGAGAGCAGACAGTCCAAGAGCACAATATATACCTGTACTACAAGAGCAGTAGTAAGTCTGCTAGCCTGTGCAGCTCACAGTAAAACATTAAAAAGTGTGTGAAAACTATCCTTCCTTCCTTCCTTCCTTCCTTCCTTCCTTCCTTCCTTCCTTCCTTCCTTCCTTCCTTCCTTCCTTCCTTCCTTCCTTCCT
>PYHW01010398.1:63324-104598 GCA_013186435.1 Turdus rufiventris | reverse complement strand
TCCTTCTTTCCTTCTTTCCTTCTTTCCTTCTTTTTTCCCAGGAGAAGCAGTTTAGTAGTGCAATACCTTACTGACTGCCTCATCAACTGGCATGCTGGAAACCAACATATGGCACCAGACATCCTGCAGTGCAGTTTTGGACTGATGTAACTGAATGAACAGTCTGAATATAGGTCACTGTAATCAAATTCCTTTAAGTTATTCATACCTTGAAAATCTGCAATTGGAATTTAGAGCAGACAGTCTGCCTTGTTCTTCCCACAAGGTGTATTTTACATTAAACAGCCATTTGATAAAATGCCTGATGTCAATACACAGGGACTAGTTTTAGTATGACAGATGGACACATTCACACTCACTATCTGTCCCCACTTTGCTTTGATATATTCAATAGCAAGTGGATCCACAACAGGAAATCCCAAGAATAAAGAAGCCCTTGTCTTACCAGGGCAGATGAGAGGGAAGAGAAGAGAGGGAAGGATCTGTGATCAGATGTAGGGTTTGGGATCTTCCCAAGTAGAGATGGAAACTGAAATAGATTTTCCATAAGCAACAGGAGCAGTGGTGTTATCCTCTCCATCATCTGGCACATTTGGGAGCAATGTAATGGCTATGCCTTTTGCAGCACCCCATCTGGAAGATGTGCTCCCACGGTTTGGATTTTGCCAAGCCACTGGTTAAGATCTGGACACTTGAAATGAGTGGGGCTTGGACATGAGACTGACAGTGCTGTGTCATATGCCAGGGCTTCCCAGTCAATTTAGGAATGACCAAATGTTAGCTGTAAGTCACTGCAATGCTGTAACCTTAAGCTCTTTGAATATTCAAGCAAGAGTTGGGTGACTTTTCTGAAGACTCCAATTTATATTTACACAGCTAAAGACTATCTTAGATCTCCAAAGGCTATCCTGGATCCCAGTATATGGTCTGTGAGACAGGAAGCATTTTTTACAGTGGGCTTTTACACAGCAGAACACCAATCTGACCAGGCTACTAGGAAGTACTTAGGCAAGTTGACAGAATTTCCTCAGTGCATGCAGTCAACAGAATGACTTGCAGACTATTTTTTTAATCTATTTTTTTTTCAAAGAGGAATAGATTATTTTGCAATTTTATTAGGTCTGAAGGAGAAGTAAGAATACATCTGAAAAGCAAAGCTTTGGAAAATCTCATCTATTTTCAGGGCAGTAATGGCTCGACTGTTTGAGATCTTCTACAGACTAGTTAATAAGTGCAGCTCAGTCATAAAACTCAATATGCTCCAGCTCAAAGGAAGGTATGCTTACACACACCTCTGAGTTGATTTTCATCAGTTTGCTTTTATTGCTAAGGAAAGGTATTACAGAGTGGATTACTGCTCTAATAAGGTTTTCTTACAGAGATTTAGAAATGAATGTGCTTTATTGAAATATTTGTTAATGGTTTTCTCACATTGAATGTTGTGTATCACATTAATTTTTTTTTTTTTTATGTTACAGATATATTTTGAAATCCTAAACTTTCATGGGTACTCAGTCTCAGTGGTCAGTTTAATCTGTAACTGAACTTTCAGGACCAGATTCTGTGCCACTCATTACCATTGAATAATATGAGATTAGTGTGAAAAAAAAAGCATTTTCCGTACAACTGTACAAAAATGTACAACTGTAATGTTTCCAGGACTCATCTCACTTGCATCCAGTACCTTGCACTGCATTTCCTGAAATGAAGCAACTTCAAGGCTGTTTGAGGAGACTCCTACAGGGGAGTTAGTTTGAAGTAGGTAGGTGAACATGAAGTAATTTGTGTTTTATAGGTCTTCATGGCATCTAATGCATGCACACAGAATTATAATAATACAGTAAGAAAAACATTTACACAATTGCTGGTAATTCCAAAGGTGTTGCAATCAATTGCCCTGTAACTATGACATTTTCAGAGCATTCCTCTCACACTGTGCAGGGACATATGGATAGCTCCACACTTGATGGATTACTAGGGGCTTTTATTTGAAAAATATTGCTAACAACCCCCATCTCTTAATTAAGAAGTTATCATCATGAAACATGACAGAGTTTCCTGTCTTGTAGTTTTCTATAGCTAAGAATACTTCAGCATTTATTTTGGAGTTAGGGACAGATGCTGTGTTTGCTAAGATAACTATTCTTGAATCTTCCTGAACACGTGTTGCTGAGCCAATGGAATTTATGGATTCTAGAGCAGCACACAGTGGTAACTTTGGTGATTTCACATCCTATGGGTCAACCCCATTTTTCATCTGTTATACTGAATGGTCTCCATTGTAAGAGGAAAGAGTTTTTTCTTTGACATGTGTTATGCAGCACTAGGTGAAGTGGAGATCTTGTGGATCTGTGTGGTTTAAAAGTGTCTTGCATGCTTATTTATACTTGACAACCAAAGTGGTCCTTTCTAGGTTCTGTGTTTCTACACGAAACTCAAATGGACATCCTCTTTGATACCCTAGGGTGGGAATTCCTTAAAAGTTCCTTCCTGCTCATGTAATGAGGCCTGTATCTGCTGTTTGACATGCTTATTATGAAATTATCATCTTGTGGGGTGAGGCAGGGCTGCAGCAAAGCTTAAATGAAGCTAGAACCGTCTAGATGCTTTTCTGTGTGTCAGCTTTCTCTCTTCAAAACTTTGTCCAACTTCAGTCTGAACTCATGAACAGAACATTTCTTCTAAGCTTCTAAAGATGTTCAAGTACCTTGCCCATTCCCATCTTTGGTCTAATTCACGAAGTCCTTGTTTTTCTTCATGTCAGAGCAGGCCTAACCTATTTGGAAAGATGAAACAAAGATATTGCACATCATCACATCCTTTCTTTTGGTTTTCAGGTTGTTTTTTTCCCCCATTTGAATTTTACAAAGGAAATGACAGAAGAATACACCAAGCAACATGAACTTTAAGCATTAAGACCTGGGACAATGCATTTCAGCTATATTCAACCACACAACCAAACTTGCAAATGTTTTTCCTAGTAGAAATTGTCATTGTGAGTTTCTCATTTAATATTTTACTCCTTTGCTCATCTGCAAAGAGAGTGCCCAGAACTTGGTTTAAGAGACCCTGTGGATCTTCTTGAAAAGCCACAGACACACTTAAAAATTACCATTTCTGAGAGAAAATAATAATCCATATCATTATATCATTGCAAGTTACTAACGCAGAAGCTCTCATAAAAAAATATGAACTCTCTCTTTTCACTTTTAGAATTAAAACCTATATTTAAAACTAGAAAGTGATTAGTCATCAGAAACAATATGCCAATACATAGTCTGGTTTGCTTTTTTATAGTGTTTGACAGCTTTTCTTAAAAGTCTTTCAGATTGATCTTCCTTTTCATTCTGGAAAAACACAGCTGCTTTCCCACCTTTGAACACACTAGTATTTGACAGGCAGTGGGAATCCACATCTCCGAAGAGGCTTTTATAGTCCTTGTCTCAGGCTAAGGAAAATGTCAGTTCCTCTGTAGAATTGTTCCTTATCCTGGTCAGTTTGTCCCCTTTCCCCAAAAAGTGTCTTACAGTTGCCTGCTGTACCTACCTTCACTTCAAGACCACCTAAGGAGAGGGCATTCACCATCCTGTCCCTGAGAGCTGCCAGCCTTACTGAGGTATTGGCATATGTTGATGTGCCTGCCGTCTCCTTGCTCATCCACAGCAGACTGTTGCTTGACTGGCTGCAAACTAGCAATTTTCCTACTAGTTCAGGCTTCCCAAGTGCTGGTTCGTTTAAAGGCAACCTGCCTTCTGAAGGCTGCCATCACATGCTTGCCATTTATGCCAGCCAAGCAAAGAATAAAACTCCGAAGTAAATTCAGTTGTTTGCAGGGTCCAATTACATCTGTATACCAAAAAATGATAAGCGTTTTATATCTGGAAGTCAAATGACATTAAAATTAGAGTCTATGAACATGGAGAGATAGATGGTGGCACCTGGACGTGTAGCATAACATCTTTTGCATCTCTGTTTTCCTTGGTTTAAACAAGCCAGATTTTACTTGACAAAGCAACTGAACCCTAAAAATGCTGTTTGTTTGATTTCAAACACTGGAGAAGGCACCTTCATAGAACTGGAGCTCGCTACAGAGCTGCTGTTCCATTTTGGGGTAATGTGTTCCCTATTATACTTATTGTTCTGCATTTATTCTATTGCCTGGTACTGTAATACACTGCTCTCAGTATGCTAATGGGATTTCATGGGGCTGCCATCACCAGCTTGATTTGTAACAGGAAGCCAGAACAATAAAGGCTTTGAGAAGAATAATGTGAGAAATGCATGCCTCTGTAGAGGGGCATCAATGCAAAATGAAAAACAACACTGTCTTCCATTGCTTGTTACTGCCATCTCATTTTCACCAGTAAATAACTAGTGCATTTCTCTCCACAATGAACACCAACAAAAGGAAGACAGCCTTTATCAACAATGGGCACACTATAGGACAGGACAGAGAGGGCAGCATTCCTCTAAGGCATTCAGTATAGTCACCTGTGATTCCTCACTGCTCCCAAGATACTGTGTCTAAAGAAGCTCCCTCAACTTTTACTTCACTGACAACCTGCAACTTTCTGTCACAAAATTCACACTCGGTTAACTAAGGTTCTGGCAATTTAGGAATAGTTTCTGATTAATGAACTCACGAACAGCTTTTAGTGAAGATGTTTTGTCTACTGCTGTAACTCAATTGATAATCTGCATTTGGTAGCAGAGTGCACAACTTGCTGAGCAGAGCGTATAGCTGGCAGCAAAGTAAGGTGACCTTAGGAAATGGTTTCTTAATTTTCAGTGGGCATACATTACCATGACATAAGTTGGTCCAAAGTTACTTGCTGTTTTCTAAGTCACATAGTGTTTTTGCATTTATTTAGAAATTCAACAAACTAAAAGAAGATAGGCATTTTTACTAATTTCTGTCTTATCTATTTGCATTTCAATTGTGTTGTTATTTCAGTGCGAAAAAATACAGCAGGGGATGGAGATCAAAATTGGGACAATGATTAATATGAGGTTATTTCCCTTGTCAAAGCCCAGCTTAACCTTTCAGGAGCCTTTGGCAGGCCACACATCAATTGCCACCTGAAATATGAAAACAGAACCATCTGGTACGGCATGCGTGCAGAGGCAGTGCAGAATGTATTATATGGCCCAAAATCTGCCAGGAAAAGGTTGCATTAACATGCAGAAACCAAGAGTAGCCCAGAACAGCTCCTCAAAAACTTAAATAGTCCTGGAATCTTTTACTCTCCCTTCCTCCTTGGAGTGCTGCAGCTTTGGGGTGATGAAAAAAATGGCTGTGGTGCAAGCCAATTGTTCTGGACCAAAACTGTTCCTGCTTATGTCCCTCCCCAGCAATTCTTGTGCTCTGTAACCTGCAGATTGCATGCTAGGCACTGCTTCAAAAAGCACTTTTGCACCACTATTTTTGTGATAGTACTTTGACACTGCTTGGGAATTTTTTAGCTCATGTACCTTCCATGCCATCCTTCTGTGCGCTGACTTTGGGAAGCCCAAGGAGCCAGGCATTAGCAAGAGGCAGCAGCTGTACCTGGTACACATCTTCCTCATGTCCGTATGTCCAGCAACATCAGAGTTTACTGACCCAAGGCACACAGCTCACAGGCTAGCTGGGGTTTGCTAGGAGGAGGGTCTGGCTGTGGTAAGTGCAACAGCATTTCTGTGCAGTGCCTGTGCATTAGCATGTAAATAATTGAAAAAGCATGTAAATAAATAACAAGTAAATAAAAAATAACTGGGACAACATTTCTGCCTCCTGTCACAATGAAGAATACTGAAAGACTGCTGCGGGTCTGTGTGTTGTTTCTGGTAACAATGCAGTGTGTTGAGGTGTCTCAATTCTTATGTACTCCAGACAAGTGTTCACAGTAGCAATTCCTGTAATCTGCTGTAGTAGTTCTGCTATGAAAATAATAACAAAGTAGCTACTTTATGTTGTATTTCTTCACTTAAGTCTGATAGAGGGGCTCTAAATTGATTTAAGTGTGACTTGGTTAAACTGTATTAAAATCTAAACCCATTAAAATATTATCAACTGATATGCCTTGCAGGAATTTTACTTCATGAACAAAACCACGGCTTAGAGATTACTTTTTCCAAAAGAGTGATTTTATCTCATCTTTCCCTTGTCAGTCTCCTGGAATCTAGACTCCAATGAATGCATGAACAAATAATTCAAATCTGTGACTGTTTAATTGTTCTCCTCTGTAGCTCTGCTATCTCTGTAGCTTTCCTCCCTTTTCTGCATGACTGTGCAGATGTGCTTGACAGCTGACTGCCACAGACTTAGGAAACTTCTCTGATTTGGCAAGGGTGATACAGAGATGACAAATTTTGATGGCAAAACCAAGGGGAGGTGGGATACTAATGATGGAGTTGCCTGTGCAGAACTGCAGAACTTTGTGGGGCTATGTACTTGAGGACTAAAATTACAGATGAAATTTAACAAAATAAATACAGACTGATGTACACAGGACATGGCCTTGCTCTCCTTTCCCCCATTAGTTTATAGGGAAAATATAAAATAAATGGTCTGAGCTGGCAATAATGAGTCTGGACTTGGAGTTAGATTTGCAAGAGAAACTTTCATGACAGAATCTACTTACTGATCAGAAAAGCCTACTAACTTTCGGTAAATATTAGGAAAGGATGCAGAGAAAAGAATTTTACTATCATATAAATCTGTAATGGGTCTATTTCTTTTGCTTTCAGAAAGTTTGTCATAGGTTTAGAAAATATCCAGAAAAGGGCAAGTCAGGACAATCAGAGGAGATGGTTCTTGCATACACTATCGGTAATTACACGGTGGAAATTCTTCACCACAGGTTGCTGTGAAACCTAACATTTCCCACCTAACATTTAATTTCATTTTTTTAATGAAAATTAAACAAGCTAATGGAAGGTGAATACCTGAAGCCTTCTCTAAATTGTGAAAAATCACTTCTCACTCAGCAACCCCACAAGCTGCAGATTCTGAGAACCCAGAAAAGATTTAGGGAAGATTAACTGTATCCTTGCTTCGCTCTGAAGGCACCTCTTCAGGAGATAACTTTCAGCCCGTCTTAGTGAAAACAGGCGATAAATTCTGACTGACCCAAGCAATTTTTATAATCACATGATACAAAATATGTACAAATAAACTCTCTAAAGTGCCTCCTGAGAAGGAGGGCACAAAGTTGGCAGAAAGGCTTAACTTTCTGCTTCTCTGGTTGCAGTAAGGTTTTGAAGGTGTATAGGAACACACATAAGACTGAGATTCAAACTGGACATAAACCACTGATAGTGTGTGAGGCTCTTGGGACAAGAATTGCTCTAAGTGACAACAGTTGATTGAATATTGTGGTTCTAGTTTGGAATTATGAATCTTGTGTGTAATCTAAGTGTTTCTCTTTGAAAATATTAAGTAGTCCCAAGTAATTTAGCTGATAAAGATTTTTCAAATGCTTGTATTTAAGTGAAGGGAAAAAGTACACAATGAAGAAAGCATAAGCATGTTGAAAGAAGGACTTTTGGGTTGGATTTTTTTGTTTGTTTGTTTTGGTCTTTGTTTTGTTTTAAACTATTCACAGCTAAAATGAACTCAAGGTTGTATTAATCTTGTTGTCTTGTACTTGCAGGGAGTTTTGGTTTTCTGCCAATTTGTTTCCAAGTGGTTTTTGGGCAGAGAATATTAATAAATGGAGCTCTAGTAATTGCATGTTCTTTTATTTTTTTAAACCATGTATTCATGGTAAGTTCTTTTTAATCTACTAATAATTATTTATGTGGTTTCTATTCTCCACTGTATATAGCATTTTGCTTCAAGCCTGCAAAATTTTTAATACTGAGATCCTGAAAGTAATAATAATTTGCATAAAACTGAGGAGACAGTTTAAGAATTCTATCAATGAAGAACACTTTTCTGTTACTTTTTTTTTTTAAGGAACAAAGAATATTTCCCTGTATGTGCCTATTTTGACATAGTCTGTTTCTTCAGTGAGCATCTGTTAATGGACATCCCCCATTTTGGAAGGACAATGGCTATAACATGGTTACTTTTGTCCTAGAGTTCCTGATATGTTTGAGTGTGCATATAAAGCATAAAATCTAATAAAAACATGTCATATTCTCTATCTTGCTTTTTTAAAGATCTTGCTTTTAAAAGGTCAGCTATCTGCAAAAATCAGTGGTTCTATCTATTAGCTCACCCTAACTGAAAGATCCAATTATCCATGTCAAGATTAAAGCATGAACTATGCCAAAAAAAGGACCTTCATGGCTAAAGTAGAACTAGAGCGGAGCTACCATGGAAGTGTAAGACTGAGGTCTGTAGATACTGCCTTTCAATAATAGCCCTGGGCATAGGCTTCTTTGACTTAAAAGTCTTAAAAGAGCTCTGATTCAGGGATCCTTTTGCAGCTCTCGGTGCTTAGCTCTGAGTCTCTGCCTGATGTGATGTGCTATCCTCCAAACTTACGTGACTACTTGCTGTCAGGATCAGATTCTCATCTAAATGCTGATGTGGTCAACTCGTTTGTCTCAGGAGAGAAAGGAGCAGCCAGCATTCACTGGATAACAAAAGCATTCAGTCAACTTCTGGGAGTCTTGAGTTCAGTCCTTCTCACAGCCTGAGAAAGCCCGCATGCAATTTCCCACTCCTGTGTATCCAAAGCGAGAAAGAAGAATGATGATTGTCCTCATTGTCTTCCAGACTTTTAGACAAGAGAAAGGAAGCTGCAAGTGGCAACAGCAGAGCTCTGTGCTTGGTGAAAGCACAGGGTCCCTGTCTCTGCACAGCACTACATCACCTCTTTGATATCTGAGGCATTCAGCACTGGAATTGCACTGTTGTGCTGTGGTGAGAAACTTTCCATGCTGCTACGAGGAGTAGGAAACAAGGAGCTACAGGGAGGGGCAGGACATCCCTCACTGCCTTCCAACAAAGCACAGGTGGAGTTTCACCTGCTTGCTAAAGCCAGGCTCAGACTGGAGCATGGAGAGGTGCCTGCAGCCCAGACATGGGGGGGTCACAGGGACTCCCCAACCACTTGCTCAATTCACAAGGTGTCCAGACTGCTCTCCCAAGGGATTTTGACTCCCTTGGCAGAATGTATGGAGCAGAAAGCACCTAATTCAAAACTGTGGATCTCACCCTGGACACCTGCATGTTTCATACCATTTATTACATCTAATGGGCTCCTTACTGATTACTGGCCCATATGATAGTCTACATACCGTATAAACTTCTGTTTTCTGAAAGCTGTCATACAAAATGCAACTTTATAGTTGAAGTTTTACAGCCCCGCTCTGCTGTATGGTCAGTGTGTTATCACTGTTGGATATGTATCACAAATGCATCATTTTTTATTATTACCAAAACTACTTTACATAGAAAATTTAATGAAAATTAACTAAAAATAGAACAATACAGCTACTGTGTAGCTGTAGATGACCACTAGGCTGTGGTGCCATAGTGCAGCAGCCGTGTCTGTAATCAATCAAACAGTTCATTTACACCACAAGTGTTTGGTGAAGTTGCATTTTTAAAGGGTAGAGGTTATTCAGATCTATGGAGTTGGCTCTTCTTTTTCTATAGGTTAAAAGAATTGGACTCAGTTGACATAAATAGATGTAAAAAAGTAAGTTTGTATATATCTGCACATGCCAATGAATATATTAGACCTAGCACATGGGTAAGATACAAGACTGAGCTACCATGTCTATTATGCATCACTGATAGGTGATTTTATGTGAGGTTATTTAAAAGGTGGGGTAAAATAATGTTCTACCTGATGAAATCTGAAACTTTTTGTGTTTCTGCATTTTACTGCAGTGAACTGATTGAGCCAGTGTATAAGTTTATATGAGATCCATTTTCCTCATATGAATTATACTTGGTTCACTGTGTTAACTGAGGGTAACATGGGTTGTCGCCATCTAGGAAGTAATTCAAACCAGGTACTAGGATAGTTTGCAGGGAAGCTGGGCTCACTTTACATGAACTTCAGAGGATGTTCTCCTCAGTGCCACCTGGATCGTGCAAGAATGATGCCCAGTATAGTTATTACCTACACCTCTTTCTGTGCAGCTCTTCTTACAGAGGAATGCACTGAAGGCACGTTAAAGGCTGGAAGAGGTAAGTATAAGGGATGACTGGAAAACCATTTTCTCTTCATATCCTGAGTATCAGAACGTGTCACAAGTTACAGACAAAAGGAAACACCAGGTTACTTCTTTGTGCTGGGCTGGGGTTGAGGGGCTGTACTTGGTAAGTAGGCAGCCTTTGAGACACCTAAAGTAAGCTGGAATTAGAGAAGCTTCAAGCTCTGCAGATATGTCATTGCCTATATGTCCCTCTTAATTTCAGGGATATGAAAAGTATCTCTATAAGAGATAATGCCCAGTAATTTAACACTCTTCCCAATATTTCTTTCTTTAAATTTTAAAAGGCCAGAAGAGGAGCTGCCTGTTCCACACTGGTGTAGCAATCAGATATTGGTTTTGGCTGTAGCTCCTTTCATCCTTATGAAATGCCCAGCAAATAACTATTTCTGGATGTAATATGTCTGGAAAATGTCGACTCCATTGATTCAGTGCGTGTGCTCGTCTGCACAATCAGCACAAAGCACTGGTGCATCACTGTTCTGGGAACAGTGTCCCTCAGCATGCCCTGGTATTACTGTGCCTCACTTTGGCTTGTTTGGCTTTTTGGGGTATGAATCTGTATTCTTTCTAATAATGCTAAATATATTGGTACAGAAGAATCAAAAACAATTTTGTGATTTGGAAAGACACCCCAAGGCAAATATAATGACAGAAACAAATATCTTATGACAAAATGAAATCAGCACTTTGATGCTTGTGCTTTGAAAAAGTTGGTTCTAAAAGACTGGTGACTCTGGCAGAAGAAGGTTCTTTACAGAGTACATTCTTCTTTACAGAGATAAAGGGCAGGTGTAGGGTCTATTACTTGTGTCACACTTGACTGGCATCTTACTATTTGAGATAGGTGCTAATCCAAGAGAAGGTAAAATTGTATGAGAATGTGCACTTTAACACTTCTGCCTCTGTGGTGAATTCACCTTGACAGGCTTGTCAGCTGTCCTCCAACGTTCTACTCTGCTCTATCACTCACCATCAACAGGACAGGGGGAGAAAATGTGGTGAAAGGTGCATGAGTCACGCTAGGGGCAGGATGGTCACTTACTAATTACTGTCAGATTCTGCTTGGATAAATTAATGTGATACATCATTAATTATAACAGACTAACATAATGAGAAATAAGAATAAAACTCATAACCCTTCTTCCTAGGGTCAGCTTCTCTCCCACTTTTTCTACTGCCTCCCTTCTACAAGCGTGGGAGGGCGAGGTACAGGGGAAAGCTCATAGCGCTTCATCTCTGCCCCTTCCTCCTCATGCTCTTCCCCATGTGGTCCCTGATATAGGACACAGTCCTTCACAAAGTGCTCCAGAGTGGGTCTTTCCCACAGGGTGTGGTTCTTCAAGGTTTCTCTAGTTTGGTTTCTTACCACGAGGTGTAGTCCTTCAGGAATGGTCCGGGTGGTCCAGGAATGGTCCAGGTCCAGCGTGGGTCCCCTGCAGAGTCACATCTACCAAAAACCCCAATCTTTTGTGAGCTGCAGCCTCTTTCAGGGCATGTCCACCTGATGCAATATAGATTTCTTCAGGGGCTGCAGGTGGATCTCTGCTCCACCATGGACCTCCATGGGCTGCAGGGGCAGAGCTTTATTTAGATATAAATATATATACACATACATACATATATATATATGTATACTGATTTTAGGACAATTTTGTTTGTAATGGAAAGGAGGTATTTTACTAGCCAGTTCTGGTTAATATCTGTAGGAATCTAGCAATAGGAAGGTATAAAAGCAACCCTTATGAAAATAAATAAGGAAAAGAAACAGAAAGAAAGGATTAGAGTTGAAAGATACACAGTCACCACCCATTAATCCAGTGGCAAGAACTGATTGTTTCAATTTTGATATCCATTGAGTGAAGTGGGGGTTTAATTCCCAATCTGTCTGGGGTGTGGGAAGTGCCTGAAACACAGAATTCAATGTGTTAATGAGTATGTTCAGGTGGGAATGCCCAGGTACCCCTCTTGGGGATCACAGTCCTCTGGTGGAAGGGCTCAGAAATGGGTCTGGGGGTGCTTGGGGGTCTTTGGTGGTTTATGACATCTCCTGAGACATGGCAGCTGCCTCTCACGTCAGGATGGCTGAACCAGTGGTGCCCCATCAGAAGGGATGAAAACCCCCAGGTTGTGTGTGAACGGTCACATCCCAATAAATCTCCCAGGAGGCAGTTTTACACCTGAGCCTGTGTGTGTAAGGGAGGGCATTGGAGTGGTGGAAAGCACTGTTCTGCCTCCACAGGGTCTATTTCTTTTCCCCCATGTGGCTCAGAACCTTTCTAGCTGCAAGGCAGAGCTTGGTTTGTCATGGTCATCCTCTGTGGGTGCTTGCCCCTCGCACCTGGGCTGTCCTTGCACAGGTCAGAGGTTTCACTGCACCCCCAAAGGTAACCCAAATGGACTCTAAATACATCATGGAAGCGAAAAGAAAGTACATCAGCATGAAGTCATGCATCACCACTGAAGGATGGCCATTTTTTCTGGCTGTCATTTTGCATTTAATTGTGATGATCCAGCCTTGACAGAAATCTTTTTCTACACTGAAATTCAGATTTCACATTTTCCTCAGCGGACAAGAGTATGCCTGACACATTTTACCAGTTTCTGTCACACAGCAGATTATGTTATGGCAGATATTTGCAATAAATATTCTAAATCATGCCAAAAGAAATGTTCTGTAATTTATTATCCATTCCAGGAGCAATGCTGTCCCTCCACCACAAAGAATTTCCTCATAGACCACATTCTATGAGTATATTCATCATATAATGTATATTTCATATTAGATTTTAGGTCTATCTACCAATGCATGTGCAAGGCTCGTGTTTCCTCTTACTCCTCTTTAAAACAGTGAATACATTATATACGGGTTCCAAGGCTCAAATAAAGCTCCTACAAGAACTACAGAAAAACTTGTTTGCCGACTATCGTGTTACTGTCACAGTTTCCACCTTCCTAAAGTCACCTAGTTTTCATGAATTACCAAATGAACTCATAATGCAGAAATCTTAGCAATTGACTGCTCAATTAATCTGAATTTTTGATTCAGATTCCTTCCTTTTCTCCAGTTCTTGAATTTTTAATGCACTCTTTCTTACTTGAACAGAAAGGTTTAATATGTCTTAAACAAGACTCTTGGTGGCATTTTACCATTTGTGTGTTTCCCTCCCACACCACACACAGCTTTCCTGTGGGCAGTCTGGGTGATTTCTTTCCCTGCTGAATGACACACACCACAGAAGTGGAATGATCTGAAACATGTGTTCAGTTATAATTTCAACAGCAATAATGGTACTGAATTACTTCAAGCCTGGTTTCTGCTCAGTATTTTCGCTGACTAAATTGCATGAAGTGGTGATATGCTGGTGTTTTCTCCTACAGGTAACATTATATACTTTATATACCTTTAGCTTACTGCTATTCTCTTACAGAGCCACATTCTGTGGGTTTACATACTTCTATATCAAACTGACTGCATCAGTCCTTGAGGCCTATGTTGCACTTTAATGGTATGGTTAAACACAACAACTTTTGTGTGTAGACAAACCCTCAGGGCTCAGACAGATGCTAGGTTTACTGTAGCTCAACGAGTTAGTGCACATCAGCAGAGCCACAGTAACCAATCATACACATGCACTTTGTCTGTCCCAAATGTGAGGTAAAATATAAGTGCTTACAACTCTCTTGTTGAGTCTTTCTTTTTTCTTACTTTAGCCAATACTTAACATGTGATAAACTTCTGTACAAGTGAAAAACCAAGTCAGACTGAATTTAAAATATATAGGAGATCACTTTAAAAAAGCTGAGGAGGACAGAAGTTCCATAGGAGACAGAACTGATCCATTTAAAAACCAATACTGGAGAAAAAGAACTGAAAGTTTCCTTTAAAATGAATTTACTGATGTTTTCCTTCTGCAAATGACTTAAAGCCCTGGGTGTGGGATGCACAACAGTTGATGCATGAGGATGCTGTATGAGACATATCCTCACCTACACTTTTGGGGAGGACAGCTTATTTGGTGCTTAGGCTTACATGGAGAGACAAATCCTTTGTCCCCAGTTTTTTGTCCTCCCTTCTCCCCCCACCAAATGTAGGTCGTCAAAGCAATTTTAAAATCAATGAAAACTCTGAAAAAGAGCCAACACCCAGTCCTTCATGATTACTGGGATGTGCTGAGGCTGCTCACTCTCAGTTAAGACTGACAGCACAATACTTTGCACGATCTAGAGTTTAGTCTTCTTAATGCACGAGCCATAAAGTAAAGCAGTGCAATTGTCTTACAGATCAGCCTGTGATGATAGATTTGGCTAAATCCTATCTGATGGCTGGGGATGACACACCAGACAGACAGGTCAAGTGTAACCTTGCTTACCTTTTGCAGACTGAAGAGGTAATGTGCACAATGGGGAGGGACCTCCTGACAGAGTTTTATAGCGGGGAGCGGGATAAGTGAGCCACAGTTGTAGCACTAATGACCTCTGAAACTTAGAATAGTCCTAATGGACCAGTGATTTGGATAAATAAAGTCCCGTGCTGGTAGAAACCTGCCCTTAGGCTGGTGTCAGGCCAAGTCTAGTGCTGCAGAACCTGAACATACCTTCTCTAGCTGGCCAAGTGTCATATCAGCCTTTCTTAAAATCAACCAGAAATGGGTTTAGAGCAAAAAAGACTTCCACAAAAGTATAGTTTTTACAGCGTCTCACTTTGTCTCATGTTCAGGTTTCTGCTTAAAGCCTTTTTCCCCAGCCCCTCACTGTCCTGTCTTGTGACTGAGCTTAATGCAAACAGTGAAGATAATTACAGTTATTTCACGATTACAAGCCGCACCATTTTGACTAAAATTTTGCTCCCACCCTGGAAATGCGGCTTACACTCAGGAGCGGCTAATATATGACAAAAGTTCAGAAATTTCCAAACCCGGAAGTGGAAGCCGAGGTGCCGAGCCAAACACCTGCCAGTAAAACCTGGGATTGCGCGATTGTTACAAATTGGTTACTCTGTTGCGCGGCGGGTGGAGGCAGACTCTGTGCTGCAGCGCGGGAGGGAGGTGGGGGCTCCCTCCTGCCAGCCCTGCTGCCCGAAGGAGAAGCGGGAGGGTCTGTGCCTGCCCGCCAGCAACGTTGCAGGAGCGGGTGGGGGGCTCTGTCCCCGCCTGCCACCATGGGGCAGCGCCGGGCCAGGCCAATCAAGCTTTGTGGCAGCAGTGGCAGCTGGCCCCGAGCGGCCCCGCTGAGCAGCGGCGCTGAGCTGGGCCACCTGGCCCCGTCGGCAGCCCCAAGCAGGCTGAGCCCACCCGGCGCCAAGCTGAGCCAGTAAACCCCACGATCCCGCAATTCTGTTACTATTTGGCAGCTTTGTTGCATGCGGGTCCTCGCTGCAAATAGAAGAACGGCTTATAATCAGGTGCGGCTTATATATGGACACAGACCTAAATATTGCCAACACTCGGAGGTGCCACTTATAATCAGGTGCGGCTTGTAATCATGAAATTACTGTACTGTCATTTGCAGCAAAGCCAGAACTGTGAGCTGCAGGGTTTTTTTTGGTTTTTGTTTTTTTTTCTCTACTCACCAAGCCTGTTCTATGTATTCTAGGAGGATCCTTTGATAGGGTGTATTAAGAGCTGCTGACAGTCTCAAACTGAGATTATACAGCTAAAAAGTAATGGCACATCTTCAACATCCTGGGCTCACTGCTACTGTGCATTCCCTGTATACAATGCAGAAATTTCTAGCCAGAGTTTTCAATCAGTTCAGCCTATTTTTAAAGCATTTTAATTTTTCTTCTGTGTTCTTCTTTATACATTCAGACATTCTGAGGTACTAAAGCTTTAATACATATTCATATGACAACTCCAAACATTATGATGACTTGTTTAGAAATTGAAAAATGCCATTTTGAGGCTGAATTATCAGTATTACTCAGAAAATTACTTGATGATGTTATCTGAGGCTGACACATCAGAGTTGTTGTTTTTGCAGAAATGCGGGTTTGCCTAATACTGACATTCAGTATTTCTTTTTTTTTTTTTAATATGAGGGAGCAACTGAGTGGGAATAAAGAGAGTAGGGTAAATATGATAAAAATGCAAACATGAAAGAGATATCTATTGGTTATGTGTAGAAGCTGTCTATTGGTTGCACAGTTGCAACCAAATATCAAAATAATTTCTAGCCTATCAGACACATATTTTGTGATGGAGAACAAAAGAAGTGAAAGAAGTCTCACATGAAATTAGACTCTTACACAGACCACTTGATGTCTTGACAATTGTTTTGTGTCAGCATCAGTGTTGAAGCTGAAATGCATTGGTATCAAAAGCATGGAAGACTCTATAGATTGCACAAGAATAAAATCTGATCATTCTCCTATGAGCCTAAATGACTTCAGGCAGGACTGTCAGAAATGGGAATAGTAATGAATTAATATTCAAAATTACACAGGGGCATATGGGGATTATTTTGCAGTAAAAATCACTTCAATTTATTAAAAAATTATAAGCATGAGAAACATTCCATCCTAATGATGATCATTACCAGGAAAAAAATGTGGCTGCTGATTTAGAATGAAATAATTTATGTGTAGTATATATTTACTCAGTCTTAATCAACATCACAGTAATATAAATCATTATTAAATATTTAGGTGAAAGCTTGAGGTCATGGAGGGCTCTGTTATACTCCCTTTCAAGAACTCGAGGGACAAACAGGGCAAATTACGGCAGACACAGTCATGCGCTGCTTCCCTTCTCCCCTCCCCTTCCCACATGCCAATATGTCCCTTGGGGACTCTTCCCACAGAAAAACAGCAGGGCAGGTGCTCTCCACATCCCTTCCCCGACTGCCGTGACCTCCAAGGCAGCAAGCCCCAGGCAGGCCAGGTGGCAGTGCTGAACCGCGCATCCCCTGCCCCAGGTCAGGTACCGCTCGCTCAGGGGGTGCCAGCGAAGGAAGGGTTCATCTGAGGTTTAGCAGGAGAAGAGACAAACCGTATTTGCAAAAGGAAAACTGGAAAGATTTTTATTCCCCTGATATTAAAGGCAGGGAAAGTTTTTTTTTGCTAGTTTTGGTCTTTCAGTGATTATAGAAAGCACAAGCCTAAGGGTGGTGGGAGCAAGAAAACATCCCACTGTGGAATTATATAGGATAAAAATAAGGGCTTGAATCTGAAACCATGGCTCCTTTTGCCTCTTCTCCTACCTCCCACGGAGAAATGGCCAAGTGCAGTAAGCAGAGAGAGTGTATCAGCTATTGCCACCAGAGAGCTGCCAGATGTCTCTTCGCAATTGGAAAACAAGGGGAAAAAAAAACAACCCAGCCCAGAGACGGGGGTGGGGTGGTGGAATCTGATAGTTAGTATCAGAACCCAGGAAAATTAGCTAATGTGTATGTCGGAACAAGAAATCCTCCCTCCCTTGCAATTACTCAAAATCTTGGCTTGCCATTGCGAATGCATTTTAGAGCCTGGCATAATTAAACGGAAAGCAGGAGCCAAAAGGGAAAAATCAAACCATAGAAAAGAAGAGCTAAGAGAGTAAAACCATTCCTCATTTACATACTTTGCCATAATTTCAGCAAATTGCATCAGACCAATTTGATACTGATATTAAACAGCAGCAACTATACAGGCTTAAGAAGTAATTCTGGACATATTCTCTAAAACTGAGCTCAGAATTTGGCCCAGTGTTTGAAGAGTACTTTGATCATACCTAAATTTCCTGGTATTACAGGAGTGGAATTTGCTGAAAGGCTTGTGACTGACCACCTTTCAGGCTGCTGTCCTGTCAGGAGGAGCTATTTGTTCAGCAAGCACAGGTGGACTTCACCCTGGTTTTTCTCCGGTCTGGTGACTGTCAGACCAGCACCAGGAGCACAGGGCGGCCTCACTGCACATCCCCATTGTGCTGCTTACTTTTAATTTTATCCCACTGGCTCCCAAGTTACTGTAGGAACTTGGAAGGCGGTGCAGTGCATCTGCATCCAATCCTGACACTTTGGCTGGGAGAGAGAGGAGGGAGGCTGGGCTGCCTCCTCTATCTACCAGCCAAGAACTCCCCAGGGCTGCAAGAAGCCTTTAGTCTGTTTTGAGTTCTGCATTTAGCAAAGAGAGCTTGGCAGAGAGGAAACTCAGAGAAACTGCAGGTTTTCTGTGGGTCTGACCCCAGTTTTGGTTTCATAAATCTGATGCCAAAGCCACTCCTTTATCAGTGCTTGGCCATAAGATTTAGAAGCTCCTATGAAACTCCAAGGAATATTTTTAAAAAATTAAAAGCCTATCATCTCCTGCAAGACAGAAGCCTAACATTTCTCACAGATGTATTTAAAAGTCTCACTGGACTGAATTTAAGGGTTACTACCTTAGTTACTACAAAGAACTTAGCATTCTTTAGATCCTGGGGCTGAAAAGGTTAAAAAAGATCTTAACCAAGTACTTTGCAATGTGAAAGATTTGCTCTTCACCCACTGATGGTTATAGCAGATGAGAATTAAAATGAAAGTTTACTACTGGCATTTTTTCATTGCTGATTTCAGTGCTAGAATGTGATTTCTTTCTAGTTTAGCAGCCTTTCATATTTGTTTAGAGTACTCAGAGGGGAAGTAACTTTTGAAATATTATAAATGTCTGACTTGTTGCATAACATATATTTTCCAGGCCCTCTGCTTGTTGTTGAGTGTTGAAGAGATATTACAACTGACAGAACTGTCTTTCTTACAGAACTGAAATGAATTAGTAAATGTGATGTAAAAATGGTCCATTTTGTGGAAATCTTAGAAGAAGAGGAGGTAGACAAATTGTCTCACCAAGAACTGAGTATAAGGAGAAAGAATAAGATGTATTTTCATATCACACAATGAAAGCTCTTCAGTCCTACAGAGTATTTGTTGTTTGTCTTACTACAGTTAAATGGACTTCTATTTTTTAATTCTTCTGGTCAGTATCCACTGAATTGTTATTTTTGTACAGCTGCAGCTTCAGAGCATTTAGTGATTAAATATCCCCTAAGGACTTGTTTTTGCAAAGCCTAGAAGTCTAAGCCATTTTTCTTTATATCTTTGGTATAATTTGGCTGTTGCTAGGCTAATGGGAGGGTTACTTTTGTATTGTTATTGTGCACATTGAAGAACAGGTATAGGATCTCTAGTATGGGGAATTAGTATGTGAAGTATTTTAGTCAAGATACAGCTGTTATGGGAGCAAGCTCTACAGACAATCATCTGTGTCAAAAGGAGCTGCAGTGGGGGAAAGCTAGGAAAATAAAAAGATGGTCCAACACACTTCAGAGACAACACCCATGAATGCAGAGCCTCTGTCCGAACACAGGAAAAGTGTCACCAGGCCTTTGGCCTCATGGCTGGAGGAGAGGGAGACCATGACTCAAGTCTGAAAGTCCAAAAGTATTCTCTCCAGTAGGGCCCTCCAGCTAATCACAGAGAGACCTGGGGAGTAAGTGGGCAAAGGCACAAGTACGGTGAAGCACTGCACTGTCATTCGTAAAAGTAATTTATAAATAATCAGAAGACACAATTGTTCACTATTTGTTGGACCCCTAGAGTCCCTCTGGCTTGCAGGACTGTCGCAGCTGGGAAGTCAACCTTCTTCCTGAAAGTTTCTCCATGCGCAGTCACAAATGTCACCAGATGCTAGTAAAGAAAAGAAGTTCTGGGAAGGAAATCCCTGCACCCTCCTTTCCCATTATTGCATTTGCCTCTGAGAAAGGAAGTGAGCTCCAGCATAATTCAGAATATTTCAAAATGCTCCTCTATTTTTCCATTATAATGCATTGTGGAAACACGTAAGTCAAATGATGCTACTTCATTTTAATGTGTAAAATTTCTCAAGTAATAGTTGGGATGAAGCAGAATCATTTTTAGGTTAATAACTGAAATCACTATTAACTACAGGACTTTTCATGGCTCCTTCATCTGCTGCCTGTAGTACCGTTCACAAGACAGGATACCTGAATACAGAGAAGTATCCCTGTATAGTTTTCTCTACCTTCATATTTATAAAAATGGTTGTGCAAACCCGCTTTTTACAATCAGATTTTCCACAGAAGTGGTAACTGCAGCGTATAAGGAGACCCTCTTAATTCAGATTACATGGAAATAAAGCATCAATAAATGTACCACAAAGAATCAGGCCTTTATAAATAATGTAATAAATTTTTTCAGGATCTGTCCCAAACTATGGGATCCTCATTAGTTTAGGCAGCCCAGGGAAGATGATCTCCTTGGTTTTTAAACCAGCCTTTTAAACTGACTGTGAGACACGTCTCATCCTTGAGTTTATTGATCCATTGAGCTTTCTGTGACTCCCATCTGAGGTTTAGAACTAGGTTCCTTTTCTGTAGAAGCACAGCAAGAAGTTTTGGGGTCTGAGACAACATTTATTTGAGATGATGTTGTGGATGCTGTGGTTTTTAAGTTCTGCTGGAGATGCAGACTTGCCTTCTCTCAAGTAAGAGGCAGGTCTTTCCAATGAGTGATCTAACAGTGCTCTGAATCGCCCTTCTGAAGAGCTGTGTCATTACAGGCAAGCTAAAGACTTTGCTGAATGTGTAAAGTCATGTGCTGATTTCCACTTTCAGAGCTGACAAATACGTAGACATGTAGAATCAGCTACTCTGCGAGGAGCAGGGTAGGTCAAATCCTCTGCCACACTCAGCAGACAACCATTCACACCTGCCAAAAATGCTGGTGTGCTTCTGAGAGGAATGTGGCTGAACAGGATGGTCAGAACCAGTATAGGTGTGTGCTGGGCCAGGCTGGAAGCTGTTTTATTACCTCAGCAATTAGGAAATGGTGCATCTCTGTCAGGAGACATCATTCCATGCTAGCTTCTTTCAGTTGCTGCCCCAGCTCTGTGGTCAAGAGCAGCTGAGCCTGGCTCCAGTAAAACAGTCTGATACTCAGCCTAGCGCTGGCCACAGGCAGACTGTGCACATAGTGCAGTGTGACATCCCCTGGGAGACAGCTCGCTGCTCCCTACAGCTTCCCTCTCCACCAGCTATTCTTTTCCCTTTCAAGGGGAGCATTTAGCAGTGGCAGGACTGGAGGGGACCAAGCACCAGGATACCAAGCCTTCAAAAGTGGAGGAGGAAAGAAGTAGTGATGACTTTCCCATCTGCCATCCCTGCTGAATCCTTCTCAAGTTCACAGTTCAGGGATAGGTAAAGTGGATCCTGTCTGGTAGAGGACTTCTCTCAGTTCCCTCAGAGGAATAAGAGCTCCATTAAATCTGGACAAATTGAGGATCTGTCTGAGAAAGTTATTTGCTTTCCAGCTTCATGTCAGCAAAATTTTCTTGGCCCACACTGCTGAGGAGACATGAAAAATAATTCCATGCTTCAGTGGTGGGCTGGGAGAAGTTCAGGCTGTGGACCAAGCCCCCAGCCATTCCTGTTGAGTTCTGTACCCATCTGGAGAGATGAAGCACCACAAGTGACACCTCTTTGAACTTGTAGGTGGAATTACTTCTTCCCTTTACCTATCAGCCTTCAGGCCAACAGGCTCAAAGCTGGAAAGTCAGGTAGGCATTGCTGGGAAGAAGCCACACCCAAACTACCTCTCTGTACCATGGTCTTTGCTTCACTGGGGTTTAGGATGAGCTATCTGGCTGTGGTGGCTGCTGGTGTGATATCGCAGTGCCCTTGGGTGTGGGGAAAGGTCTGGTGGATCACCAAGTCTGTGCAGAACAAGAAGTGGCAGTACTGAGATCACTATTAAGTGTCATGGGGAGCTATAATCAGAACCATTTGTGGTAATTAAAATCCTCTTGTAATACATGTGTGCGGTATTTAGGATGTGCTTATGAAGTCATTGTGAGTTTTACATTCAGCTAGGACTGGTCTGATGGGCAGCATGCACTAGTCCATGGAGGGTCTGCTCCAAACCCAGTTCCCTCCAGTGGTTTTAGACGAGGCTAAAATAAATTTTCAACCTCTGTAGACAAGAAGAGAAGAAAACCATCTTGCATTAATTTTACACAAATTGCTCAATATGGAATTTATCTGCAGTAGGACAAAAGTCCTTCCTTTTGTGGAAAAAGCTACAGGACCACCAATGAACTCTATTTTAATACTCATTTAAAAATTTAGCACTGCTGTGCCAACCATAGTACTACAGCTGCCCTAGGCAAACAAGCACATCCATGCTAACAACTGGACAACCTTCTCCCACAGGCTTTTAAATTGCTCAAGCAATTCTGAGAATCAACATCTATCTCACATCCACAGCTCCCATACAAGGAGGAAAAGTCACTGTTCAGTTTACGTCTGTGTGCTGCATCTCTATGGATACCTCCAAAAGCTGCTGGGAGGTGAAAAAAAAAAAATCAAGCGTTTATAATAGAAGAAAGTGATAAAAATATTTAGTTTGCTTTCTAGGAAGCAAAACAAAAAATCCCACGCATCCCTTGCAATCCTAAGAACACCACAAAGTAATAACACAAAGAGATAATGCTGCAAGGTTGCTGCTAATGGATTAGATTCCCAAGAATTCGTGCAATACCAAGGAAGAAGATGATGGAAGCTTTTACTGCATGTGGTACCTGTTCTCTAGGGCGTGGACAGTATTGAGGAGGGCCAATGCACAGTTGCTGTAACAAAAAAGTGCTTGCCCAAAGGAAATGGAGGCTTGCATGATCTCTACATGGGTATAGACCATGTACACCATGGACCTGCGCGTGATGTCTGCATGTAGCTGCTCTGGGGTGTGACTGAGATACTGAACGGGCAAAAAGGTCTTCTAATGCAGGTGAAGTTGTGGAACTGGGATCCAAGTGGCCAAAAAGGTCATGAGAAGAAAAATAAAATGGACATCTGCCTACGCATTTTATTAGCCTGACTTCCTAAGGAAATAGGACTTGCATAACAGTATTACTTGTCCATTTATTTTTTTCTGTCCTGCCCTCAAATAACTTCTGATGCTGTTGGCTTGTTTCAACTCAATTTATCAGAGAGGTATCAGCCTTAGATATTTTCTGTTCCTCCAGGTTTCATGAAAACTGGCAGCTAGACAGGGAAAAAAACTAAATAAGTACTCCAAATGAGGGGAGGGTTTCAGCATGAATTAAATAATTACCTGTTGTGTTTTGTCTGCCAGCTGGCCAGCCAACGTGGTCAAATGACTTCAAGCCCATCAGCAAATCAGTGAATCATGCTTTTTCCAGTTTGTGTAGAAAAGAACTGGAAAGGAGGTAAGAGGTAAGTATATGGTGCCTGAGGGGAGGTGTAGAAGAAAGAAACAAGAAATATTAAGGAGGCAGTGGGGCAGGGGATACCTGGAGGAAGAGGCAGAAGCGTGGGCTGAGGCAGGGCTAGGAAGAGAGCAGGGGGAGCTGAGGTTATGGAAGTGAGAGAAGGCCATGGTGGAAAGACTGGGAGTTATTGCAGGGCAGGCAAGTGTGAACACAAGTCTCCCTGAAATCAGACCAAATTAGTGCTGCCGCTCACAGGATGGCTTTACAAAGCCTGTCATGAACACATTACTCGCCTGCTTTCAGAAATGATGAGCACCCCTATCTGGTATGGATTTCAGAGGGAATTGTGGGCGCTCAGCATCAGTAACTCTCAGGTGCTGTCCATATAATTTCACTTAAATTTGCAATAGCTATACCTAATTGCCTTGCAGCATAAGAATTATCGGATCATTACACCTTCTTATATCCATCACAGTAAAAGCAAATCTGCAGGGGGTTTTAATTTACATTCGCTGGTAAAAACAGAGAAAGAAATGTACCACATAAACTGTCATCCCAATTACCAGAGGTCTGCAGACTATATTGTTCTGCTAGATACTCAATTCTTGTTTCCTCAGTTGCTGTAAAACATATATATAGTTCAAATCAATTAAAAAGAAATGTTTGGGCAAAATCAATAGTGTGTCAGCCACAGCAAGATTTAGCAGCCACAACTGAGTTGAAAATTTTGTGGAATCTTAAGAGCTGATTCACACCTTACTCAAGTTTTATGTTGGAATAACTTCAGTGAAGCATAAACTAGAGCAACAGAGAGCTCCAGTTTATATATAGTTTTATATAGTTTTTTTAAATAAAGCCAACAGAATGAATGAGCACAACAAGAGACTCCAGAAAGGACTTTATCCTCTGTGCTGTTGTTGAAATCTGTTATCCCTTGAGGCAACTGATCAGGCATCCACATCAAGGCCTACACACTTAATTTTTGTGTCTTCTTCAGGAGATATGCAATCCTGTAACTAACTTCAGAGTTCTAAAATGAAATTCTGCTGGAAAAAAATTGCTCAGGACTTGGAGGTGCTTACTGCAATTTTGCCATCAACTAAGTTCGGACTATCCCTGAGCTATATCTCTCCCTCTCACAAAGTTAATCTTCCTCTGGTTACATCTAAAAGATTCTTGACAGAGAGGATTTATCCCAGGCACTTGGATTCTTGCTGTCATATCACTCACATTATCACTTATTTAATGGGTACAATATTTCTGCCCTAGAGTATTGACACTCAAACCTGCCTTTACCTTATGTGTAGAATGCTAGGCAGTATAGTTTAGTATATTTGAAGGAATAATATGTTGTCATTTTCAGAAAATTCTGCTTGGGCTACATTTTTCAAAGGGCTTTGAGGGATGAAAAATTGAGTTATGAACAGTTCTCTGTACACCTCTTTCTCTAATTATTTTAATTGTCCCTTCAATTACACACACAGAGGCTATTTTTCTGATTTACTCTTGCATTTTAATTGTGGTTTTAAATTCCTCCCATGGCTGAATTCTGAAAATGAAATTAGATCTGCCCATATTGCTTGATATACTTGTATTACACTAGCAAGTAAGAGGCTTCTGCCTTCAGAAATTTACTCATTTAACAAGTTGTTGTGCCTGCTTTTCTGTTGAGAGAAAGTATTTTGGACTTTTTCCCCCCGAGTAAATTTCCTGGATACACATAGTGTATGCAGCCAGTTAAGTATGGGAGTGCATGGGAGCTTCTTTTTCAAAGTATTCATCAGCACATCATTGTTTAAAAGTTTCTTCTGCTAAGACATGTATGTTACCAGACACCAAATACAGAGCTGCAATTTATGCTGCAGACTGTTTGCAGGCAACCTAAAGATGCATAGTTTTGTCAACATTTTAAGCTGCCTAATTGAGCTGCTCTGTGCCACAATGTTTATCAGCAAGCATGTAACTCTGGTAAATTTTTACTACATCATCTAACGTGCTGAAGCAGCAGTGGTGATACTGGATTCTTTGTTGATTCTTTGTCTCAGAGGCTTCTAAGTGATGCAGGACTTCTCTAGGGAGACAAATAATAATAATAATACGTACCCTTAATGTATGAGTAAGCTCTGAAAGGTGAAGTGTCATCCCTGAAATGGCAGACCTGTTGATGGACAAATACGGTAAGAGAACCAGTGATTCAGGCTACACTATCTTGTGTGATCTCCATTAAGGGGAAGAAAAACAGACCGCAGGAGTGCAGCTTGCTAAAGCTGCACCATCATCATTTTCAAAGTGACTAATGCCCTGGCAGAGCACAGGCCAATCTGGATCTCTGTAAAATTTTCACAGAAGAGATTAAGATCTTTATTTATACCCAGCTTAGACTTCTGAAATTCTGAGGTATTCTTAGCAGTTCCTGCTTGAGAGTAAGCAAAATCAGAATCGGGTGTGGAGACTGCAGCTGCACCAATCTCTTTAAGGCACCTGGGAGGTTTTTCAAGGGGCAGTGAGGTGTATCCTGGTGTGGATGCTCCACAAAGTCCCCTTTAAAAATATAAATCGATTGTGTCTACCCTGAAGCAGCGCTGTTCTTAGGCCTCCAAGCTGCCTGCAGCTGGGCTAAGAGCTAGAACTAAGACACCTAGGAGTAGCTTTAATTATTAATTTATTACTTTACTGGGAAGACTGTCACAGAGATACAGGTGCTTTCTGTGTAGGCCACCAGCCATTAAAACATGCAATGCACTCCTTACAGCACTTTGAGGAGGAAGCAAATACAAGCTGACTTGATTTACATAGATCTGGAAAGTGAAGCTGAAGATATGGATCAGAATCTCAGCTCTCACTGAGGTTCTCTGATGTATAACAGCCAAGGAGCTGGACATGAAGATGTGTTCAAGTATATACATGAGCCCCTTACTGCTCACATGACTCTCAGCAAGTTTCTAATTGCACTTATAGCTCCAAATGTCTGATTTTACACCCAGACTGCATTTTGAGAGTCTTCCTGTTGCAGTTTAGTTATCTGAATCACCCATTCAGGCAAAAATAAACAGTATCATGTACTTTATCTAACTAAATGACAAATCCTCATTTCTGAATATTTGCAGTGAACTGTTTCTGAATGGGCTGTAGATTAAAAAATGATTCATGGAACACATCATCAAATGCGTTTGCCTGCTTTTGAGAACATAACTCCTGGTATACAACATCTAAGCAGAAAAGAAGGAATATTATCAAAATAACTAAAATTTTTAAAAATCATTCTTCCTTGTCTGCCAAATGCGTGCTTGCAGAAGACTTAAAAGAATGTACTCACTATAGGTCAAAAGTGCCTCAGAGCCACATTTTAAAATTATTTTAAACTTCTAAAGAACCCACAGGTAACAGGATTCTTCCTGTTTTCAAAAATATCTACTTTCCTGCTTTCTATAGAACTTGGAGGCTTCTGAGGGTTGAAGATGTTCTGTGATTTTTATATGCTCTTTTTACCAGTCCATGAATGAGTTACCAAAGCCCTTGTGTCCTCCCAAATGCTCTTGCAGGCATATTCTTATGCTGCTAAATCCTGATTTGTTTATTCAGGGGAACCTGTATTTTTTTGTATATTTTTGATCATATTTTAATTTCTGAAATAACATCTTCACCATTTCTGAAAATATTACCTCATTTTTCAAATTTCCAGGATTTTCAAAACAGCTCAACATTCACAAAATCATTTCCTCATCACATTAAATACTGAACTCTTGTGAAAACACAAACAGAGGTACCATGCAGGAACTGCATTAAGCCCTGAATACTCTTAGAAAATTCAGCTTTCATTTTGATGTCTGGCTTTTCTGAGAACATTTACCTTACTAGGGAAGCTGTGTTCCTGCAAATTTAATCATGTAAAGGCTTGTGGCTTAAATTAATGGGAGACATCATGGCATTTTTCCTTCTGGCTAACAGAAATGTAATCTTTCTAATGTCATGAGGTCATAGTGTTCATGACACAATGAACTGTATGTGTGTGGCTATGTTAGTCTAAGAGTGGTGGATGCTGGTCTTATCACTTTCTTGTTGTTTAATTATTTGTGTAACTGAACCAAAGAGCATCTTGTGCTTAATCTGAAGCCTATTGTAGTGGAGTCACTCAGTACTTTCTACATGGATCTCAATAGGATGACTCACAGAGTTACTCCCAGCTGTCGTACCATAAGACATAAGAGGAATTGTACCTAGAGGGATTATCTTGTTAATTGTGGTCCGTATCAGATACAGACCCCACCTTCTGCAAACTACAGATTGCATGGAATTTACATGGAATTAAACCAATCCCAAGAAAATTCACAGTTTCATAGGATTGCAGATATGACAGCTCCTGTTTGGTTAAGAGTAAGGGCAACTGCATGTGACACTATACTGCATCTCATGGTTTCATTCAAGTCCACTGATATACTGTTGGGCTTGTTTTCCACACTATTTTATTTTCCTTTTTGAACCTTTTCAGAAAGTTCTACAATAAATTTTTACAGTCATCAGATTTCCAGAACATGAGGGAAGGAAGAAGAAAAATTCAGGTGTGGTGAAAGAGATTCCCATGCACATACCTAAACAGTATCTGAATTTTCAACCAGTGTTATAAAAATAATTTCCCAATAAAACAAACTTCTAATTTATGTGGTTACAAAAGGAAATTAGACAGAGTGCAAAAAGTCACATCTAAACAGGACTTAAATAGATAATGACTGCTGGATATATTTTGTGCTACTCTTCTCAGCCCCAGAGAGTGAATAGCTGTGGGGTGTTACAGACACCAAAAGGTGAATGCTTCATAGGTGTGAAACCAGGGTGCCTAATCAATGTCTCAACGTTCACCCTGCCCTCAGACGATGTCCTTGGCCCTCCCTGCAGCTGTGTGTGTCCGTGCAGCCCGTGCTGCGGGAACTCGGGGCTGGGGAGCAGAGCAGTTCACAATCCATCAGCCATGGAATATCCCTGCCTTGCCAGGAACGCTGTTTTCGTCTGAGGCTGCCAAAAGATACTACTGGCTAAAGAGTCGCTCTCTCCGAGCCAGAGGCAAATATTCACTTGAACAATGAAATAAACAAATGACTATAAAATGTATTGTCTGTTATATTGGAATATGTTGTAACATTTCACAGTCTAATTTTCTTTTGCATTCCAGTAACGTATGGGGTATTAGCTCACACTTGTGTAATTTCATGTACAGGACTACAGTGTTACAGAAGGGGAAACAGGAAAAAAAAAAAGGCATGTTTCAATGTCACAAAATGATGAAATGCCTGTGTTGTTTATACTCTAAACAATGACCCTCTTTTTTACTATTACATTATATGTCTTAATACAAAATATGTCTTTAATTTGGTTCTTTTTTTTTTTTAATGGAAATAAATATGGAAATAAATTCATATTGTAATTCCATAAAATAAACTACAGTTTAAATAACACAGAATTACCAGCTCTAGAACAACCTGGTGACAATCAAGCCAGTCAGCCCACTCCACAGCAAAATACTCTGGTGTTTGCTAGGGTATGTCTGAAGAAAGCCACTGACATCTGAGCCCTGTGGATTTTGGTAGAAGGCAAAACATATTTTTACATTGTGAAACAGTTGTCATACTAGCCCGATCCTCTGAATACTTTTAAAATCCAGTACTACAATTTCAGGATGAAATCCTAAAGGAAGAGAGAAACACAGAAATGCAAACAGAGCAAGATGAAAACATCTTTTCACCTAAGTTTTGCATTTAGGCCTCTGAAGAATGCAAGAATGCATGTCTTGCTGGGCATGGGCATGTTGTGTCATGCACGCCTGCTGCAGGTTCCAGTGAGAAACACCATGAATCTCAAGCTTTATTAAATTACTCCTAAACTCCAGTAAAAGAAGTGATCCTCATCAGCACTACCTAAATTGTGCAGTGTGACTCTTCCTAACAAGAACTGTCTTCTTGGTAAGTATTTGTGCAGGGGGCAGTACGTAATTTATGAGTGGGCCCTCAGGCTCAATAATTTGCAGGGCAACATCAGTAAAAGTCAGAAGTTCTTTCTAGGCCAAAGGAGACACAGAAGTGAAATTTCTCTTTTGCTACTGGAAGCTGCTAAGCACATTTTAGGTTAAGACAAGGAAAAGGCAATAATAAATACATTTGAAATCAGGACAGATGCATCAAAAACTTGAGTGGGATTAGCAATGCTGGCTGAATAGCTTGAAAATTTCTCTAGAAGAGATTCTGATATTTTGGACCTGAATGAGTAGAAACAGTAAAGGAAAACAAGGTAAAATATTTTCAGCAACTAAGGTTTTATATTAGATGCAGTCTTAGTTTCTTACTTTAACTTCTTAGTTTATAAAATGGAGATAATGGGACTTGCTCCCATCTCATGGGCAGTACATGGAAGTTGTTTTAAAGATTAAAAAGTGGCAATATCCTGTTCATACTGAGGATGATGATTATGTATTACTACTAGTAGTTTCAAGAAGTATTATTATCTAGTTTAAAAAATATTAAATAGGAGTCTTTCCATGAGCTGTGACTTTCAAAAGCTGAAATCTTAACATTAATAGAGAAAAGTTAATGGAATCAGTTCAAATGCTTAGTATTTAGATATGCAAAATTCTACCTGCATAAAAATCCCTGGTTTCATAATTAAATCCTTGTGCAAGAATAAGGCTTCAGATACCTGTATTGTGAGAAGCAGTGCTTAGCTGGCAAGCCAAATGCTCTTGCCTTCATGTGTTGACATCTACTTCCCACCTGAGCCACACTGCAGTTAAAACAAAAAACATATGTTGGCTTTTACTTAGGTGTGGCTCATTAAAAACTCTTACCCTGCTCCGCAGCCTATGGTGCCCAGAAGCCTTTAAATTTCTCCTGTTTGCAGGGAAGCCTAGTTTGCTGTGTGCTGAGTGTTCTGCAGCCCTGAAAGAGCTCTGATGCAAAATAATTCGACAAGAGCAACTGGACCAAGTACTTTCAACAGCTCAGGTGGGAATAGAATTTCCCCTCCCCCTGCCTCATCTCCTGAAATTTTGCCATTGGGTCTTTTATTACCCTATGACATCTCACACAGAGATACGAAACTAATGTGAAAGCTTCTAGGTTTGAGAAGAAAAGTTTAACCAGAAGTTAAGGAACTAATTATGTAAGAAAAACCTGCAGCTTTGCTTGGCTTTCTGAGGTCAGGGCACATTGTTTTTATTTTATTGTGTTTTGTTGGGGATTTTTTCCACAGTGAAGGAGAGAAAACCAGGATTGAATTTAATTATTCAATGACCCCAGGTGGCCTACACTTCTCCATGCCTGTTAGCCACTGAAGGCTATCAGAGCTGCTTAGCTGAAAGCTCCCTTTTGCATGTTGATGGACATTGCAAATCCTCCTGCAGAGTTGTCTTTCATGTCAAGACAATATCAAGCACAGCAAAACATCACCATATGTCCTTCTCTTCACTTCTCCCTGTGTTTTGCAGGTTGTATTCTCTTTCTCTGCCACTCGACAAATTTGCTTCCCTGGTGATGAGAGTGTGTGTATGTGTGTGTTCACAATGTCATATTTCGAGGGGGAGGGGTGGGGAAGAGGAGAAGCACAGCGCCTTTGCTCAAGATCCTCTTTTTTAGCTAAAAAGATTAGCCACATCTGCTGCTTTGTCCACAGAGTGTCTACTCTAATTGTCAATTCCAGTTTTGATTTATTAATATTCACATCCTTAGCTACAGAAATCCTTCTTTCAGAGCAGATGAGTGACTATTTCCCACCTTTTCCCCTCCTGATTAGCAAGTGTCATAGCATTCTTGTTTCTTGCCAGCAAGAATTAATCATGCCACAGAGCCTGATTCTTTGGGGGAAGGAAGTTCTTAAAAGCTCCAAGGAAAAGATGGAGAGAAACAAGCTTGGATTGCTTTAGATTCCTATTATTAACTTGATCTAATTTTGGACATGAAAATTTCCTACAAAGTCTAATTTTGTGTTACTACCAAAATTACAGATTAGAAGGAGGTGAAAAAAAATCCCACTAGAGAGCCTTTAAAAGCTTCTATTGAAATTGTGTTAAATTTTTTATTTCTGTCCATTTGACCGAAAATTTAAGTAAATTTGTGTTTTCTAATATACAGAATTTGTGCAGTTTATGGCCTCAATCCATGCTGTCTTTAACAGAAAGGTAGTAAAAATGAAATTAAAGGAAAAACATAAATATCAAAATCCTATGATGACACATCTTGTAATTATCACATCTGCTGCAAAGCTCCTGGAAAATAGCTTTGGAAGCTTGCCATGTTGCAAAGAACTCACACAATGAAGGGGAGCAGCACAGTAAAGGACAATTGATAACAAGATTTTTAAGTGGATGTTTAATGTTGTAGTAGGACGTCTTACCATTTTATCCCTTGTGACTCCTTTTCGATTTTTATCTAAAATAATATTTTCCCCTTTCATGATACACTCTTGGATGAGTGGACACTTAGTGATGCCCTACGTGGAAATATAGCGTGGCAACAAATTCATCAGTGACAAGAAGAATAGTGGAAAGTAGTGAGAACTAAAGAGAGAATTAATTCTTGAAGTTACTGCCTTGGGAAAGCATCAGCTACAACTTCTGATGGCCTTTGTCTTTTCATTCATCTTCTTCCCAGGGTTTATAAACTCATAGGTTTATTAATGTAAGGCAGTGTGACTCTAGGAGCAACTTTGCTTTTTCTTATATCGTGTTCACAGTGTGACTTACTGCAGTAGCAATACATTGTGACTCAGTAACCTGCAATATAGTTATGTGCTGAAAAGCATAGTTGAAACAAGTTGAATGCAACCTTGAAGGAAACTTTTGATCACAGTCCTTGATCCTCAGATTAATTATCTGTGGGGAAGCCTGTATATTTGCACATAATTGCATGTTCAGAACATCACTGCAAAGCATTTTTGTTCTCAAATGACTCATCAGTGCTTTGGCCTCATGCTTATAATTCCTTTCAAAGGCAAAAGATTGACAAGATAGTAAAAATAATAATTCACTCCAGTAAAAATAGTAATTCACTCCTCCAAAATAATCAGTTGTTTTCAGTAAATTTTTCTGTACAGGACTTTTTGTCTTTCCTACTGCTATCATTTGGACACCATTAGGCATAGAATCATAGTTTGTTTTGGAAGGGACTCCAGAGATCAACTAATTCAGCCCCCAGCCTTCTGCAAGAAGGGGGGACGCCTTCTGCAAGACCAGATTACTCTAAGCCCCATCCAGTCTGGGTTTAACTCTTCCAGGGATTGAGCAGCCACAATTTATCAGGAAAATATTTTCCAGTATTTCCCCACCTTACAGTAAAATCACAATTTATCAGGAAAATAAAAGCTTCTCATCACCCTGGCTGTCGTGAAGGATGGGGTGAAGTGCTTTGCAGAAGTCTGGGTAAATTATGCTGGTTGCTCTTCCCTTATCTACCAGGGCTGCAACCCTGTAGTAAAAAGCCACCAAAATTTTCAGGCATGGTTTTTCATCAGTAAAACCATGTTGGCTGTTACCAATAACCTGGTAATCCTTTCATCTACCTCAGTATAATTTCTGCTCCATTACCTTGTCAGGTGCTGAGGTTAGACTGGCTGTCCAGTAGCTTCCCATAGCTTCTTAAATATCAGGGATATATTTCCCCTTTTCTGGTCATAGGACTGCCAAACCATCTCAAATGTAATTGTGGCTTAACCTGCAGTTGTCTCATCAGACCCCATGGACTTGTGAACCCGTAGGCTCATTAGATGTTCTGATATCTGATCTAAGTGGGCTTAGGGTCTTTGTTCTTCCAAACGCTGCCTTCACCTTCTGCATTTTCGGTGGTGTGGCTGGAGAGCCTAATGGTGAACCTTGAGGCAAAAGAGTCATTGAGTACCTCAGCCACGTTCTGGCTACCTAGATCTTCTTCCCTCTGGAGAAGGCCCACATTTTTCCTAGTCTTGCTTTATCACCAGTGAACCTGTAGATGCTTTTCTTGCTGCCCTTGATGTCCTTGGTCAGATTTAATTCTGTCAGTGATTTAGCTTTCTTAATATAATCCCTGGGTATTCAATCTCTCCATTTTCCTCCCTGGCTATTTGTCCTTGCTCCAAGTCTCTGTAGGCTTCCTTTTTGTGTTTGAATCTGTTCAGCAACTCCATGTCCATCTGTGTACACTCCTGAGGTTTTCACCTGGCTTCCTGGGAGGCTCCTAGGCTCCTGAGCCTAAAGGAGGTGATCCTTGAACATTAACCAGCTTTCTTGGGGTCTTCTTCTCACCAGGGTTTTATCCCATGGCACTCTACCAAGCAGATCTCTCTAGGCCAGGACAGCTCCTCTGCGTCCCAGGGCTTGCTTTGCCCCTCCTCACTGTCCTAAGGATCTCAAACACCACATTTCATGGTCTCTGCAGCCCAAGCTGTCCTTGAGCTTCACATCCCACACCAGCCCCTCCTTCTTGGTGAGGATAAGGTTCAGCACAGCACCTCTCCTTGCTGGCTTCCCTATCACTTGGAGAAGGAAGTTACCATCAGGGCATTCCAGGAAACTTGTTTAATGCCCTGCTGTACTGTCCTTCCAGCAGATAATAAGGCGGTTGAAGTCCCCCATGAGGACCAGGGCTCATGAACATGAGGTTGCTCCTACGTGCATATAGATGACTCATGTCCCCTGTCCTGCCAATCCTTTAATCCTGATCCATCACCCAACCCCAGGCAGAACTCCATGCACTTGACAGGGAGGGTAACATCCTCTCCTCATTCCCCCTGCTTGTTCTTCCCAGACAGCCTGTATCTGTCCATTCCAACACTCCAGGCACAGGAGGCACTGCACCACATCTCTGTGAATACATGAAGAAACTGAAGCACTTCTTTTTCACCAAGACTGGAAAAATTAAGCTGCTGGGAGTGGAAGGGCTGGGAAGGAGAAAACTTGTAGAAGGTATCAGCAGAGGGCCAAGGTTTATTAACAATATTTTCAATGTGTCCCACGATGAACATTTGTCTTCATGTTATTGGGGGGACCTGGCCAGCTAGCTCAGCATTTGTCAGGGCAGGCAAAAAATCATCTGAGGTCAAAACAAAAATTTGTTTTTCTTTGGTTCTGGCATGAAATTTTGATTTGTGCCTCAGAAAAGCTCAGGAAGAGGTAAACAACCCTAAGAACAGAGCAAGACTTTTACACTGAAAGCACCTAATAGGGCCTGGGGGAAGCCATGCAGTAAAGAGAGTATGGAAAAGCAGCAGTCAAGGGAAAGGTGGTACAGCTGAGTACTAGACTACCCACAAACAATACAGGGACCAAATGGAAAGTATGGTGAGAGTATACACGTAACAGATTTATCATAGTGATCACATAGGTGAGAGACTGGTGTTTCTGAATTTTGGGTCCTTGTCTGCCCAACACAGGGTTTGCCTTCAGCCTAGTCTTATTGTGATATAGCATACACAGCAGTTGCATATATGACCTCCCCTCTGCCTTTGGGATGACAAAAAGCAGCATTTAGTGAAACAGAGAAAATCAAGTTCCAGTGTACAATGTGGGCTACAATTCTTCACATCCTTCTCTTGGCCATCCCAGGCCACCACTCAACCCTGGAATACCACTGTAAGAACAGTTCCTGTGATTCCCTCCTTGGGATAACTACAAATATAAAAGTTTCATACAAATTCACACAGGCACTGCCATTTTTCTTCAGAAACCTCTGTGCTGTCTTGTTACATTTCTGACCCAAATCTTTTAATATAGATTTGTTCTGTGGATTTCATCTGAGGCATCTGAAGATATTACTATTTCATATGTTGCAGTAATCTGCAGTCAGTCTGTAGTAGATTTCTGTGAGGGAGACTGGGAAAACAACTTGCTTCTCTATTGCGTCGGTCTCTTCCTATTAATATCTTGGATCATTTGGGCAATATTTCTAAATATGAATAAAATATTAATCTGCAGATTAAATACTAAGACCTACTTTGAGCTTAGTTGTGCTACAATAAATCAGGTAGACCAAAGAACTGCTTAGTATCTATGCCATATAATTTATATGAGAATCTGTCCAGTTCTTACACTCTTCTGTTGGAATTAAAGTGACTCTATTTTCTCTGACAGGATAACAATGGTGTTCATGATGAGCTGTCACACACAATTTCAAAGACTTTTTTTTCCAAACCTTTGCTCTTCCTGCAAATAAAATAAAAATAGAGACCAGACTTCACTGCTTTTACAATGTATCTATTGGAGGAGTTCCTGCTTTTCAGCACACAGATCAGAATTTGAAGTCAACACAGAAACAAACCCAGAAATATAAGAGAGCCCAAATACAAGCTCTGTGTTCCTTTCTTGTCCATCATAGCGAGGTAGTATGGGGCCCCATGATACCCTCTCTTCTTGCAGCCTTGTATGAAAGTGCATTACAGGGTACCATGGCTGCAATTCTGTGAGTGCAGAAGAGATTTAACTATGAATTAACTGGGTTGTTGCAGAGTTAAAATGCAGACTCACCAGAGCTTCTGTGGTCTTCCCTTATTTAATTTTAAGTTACTGTTTAACTATTAGATGGAGCACAGATGTGACAACATTAGGAGAAAATCTCAAGAGAAGTGGGAAAAGGTGTATTTGATCAAACTCTGAACTGTTAGACTTTTGAGGTCCGATTAGGGGCTGTCTTTATACTCCAGACTTACGCAGGGTTTAGCACAAGAACTTAAGTCACTGACTGGGGCCTCCAGGCAGAACAGCAAGGTGAATAATAAATGGTAACAGCAGTCAAGCAACTTGGGGGTTAATTCATAGCTCCAACTAATAGACCCAAAGTTGCAAAATAAAATAACAAGGTCCCATAGATGTTGGTGCAGGAGGATGACTTTCTGCCTTTTTTTTGGTGACCTTTACTTTTTCCCTTCTTTAGCTTTTTAATGAAAAATCCTAAAAGCTAATTTTTGAAGCTGGATAGTGAGCAGGAAGAGAGCCAAAGATGTTGCCCCATTCCCATCAAGTGGTTTCTTAGGAAACAGCTATAGGAGTGCTTTGAGCTCAAGAAATGACAGAACTTACAACATTAAATTGGAAAGCAAAAATCCTGAAATGGAGACAACTCTCTTGTTCCTTTTCTGCTGGAAACACCGAACTCCTACATGCTAATAATGATGACTTGATGCTGCTAAACTACAGAGGAGAGGTGAAAACAAGGTCAGCTCATCGATGGGATAGGAGATCCATCCTTCTGCTTGTCAGACAGACATCTTGTCTTAATTCTGAGGGTGAAACTGCAGAAAATCTTCAGAAAATGCTCTTTTCTTCTTGTTCTTTATTTTTTTCCCACAAGAGAGTGTTGTAATCACACAGTGACTTAACTGCTCCTAGGTAAGCTGGCAATTGTGGAGCACTAAAAACATGCTTGATGTTATTTTCTGATAGGAATGCTCAGGTGTATAAATCATTACTTACCTCAATGTTCATTTAATAGGCACAATATAATGAGGAAGAGATGAGGAATAAAAGGCTGAGGCTATGTTGGGTTTTGGAAAACAATCATAATCCTCCTCCTCCTCCTCATCATCATCATCAAGAAAAACTGTTCAAGCTAGTCAGGTGAATGAAAAATTCATATTAAGTCAGAAGTATTCCTAAACCCAAGGAACAGAGATGAAGCTCTGGTAAGTTCTGTGGAGGTCATGTTTTACACTAACTTCTCTTTCAGGTGTGGTTAGTCCCTTTTGCCCACCGAGGATGCAAATCACAGATGCTGGCACCGCAGTATTTCTGAAAATGGTATAACCTGCTACAGCTTTGTCAGTAAAACACAGCATCTGTGACCGGGCTGGGCACTTTGTAATTCCTTCCAATATGCCCAGAACAATTCAGTTCTGCTGGCCACCCTCCTCTCTGCCTTTCACTTGGTCTCAAAGAGCTGGAAACAGCCCAGGCTGTGCTGCACAGGAACTGTGCAACCTCACCTTCACCTATTGACCACACTTACACTTTCTACTGAGTTTTTCTAGAAAGTTAAAGACAGCTAGCAAGAATATAATCAGTTAAGACAAGTTTTAGATGTAAGTCACTGGGCACAAATGGGATTGCTGTTTTTACTATCCACTGGAGGAAAAAAGGGCCAGAGATGTCACTCCTTCCCTCTGTGTCGCAGCTCATGGTACAAGTTGTTGCTGGGTGATTAAAGCTGCTCTCTGCATTTTTGCACACCAGCCAGGGCTGGCATTTCCCCTAGCCTCCTGCCCATCCGTGGCAGGTGGGGAGACCTGGCTGGGAAGGGGAGCAGATGGGCAGGAGCACCGTGGCTGCCAGGAGAGCCCACGGGGTAGCATCAGCACAGATCAGCCAACAGCAACTGAGCAGCGCTGTTTCCTAACCTTTAGGAAAATGTGGCTGGCAGGCTGTAGGCAATATCCCAAGGGCTAACAGCAGTCTCTGCTCATTGTGCCTTTGGGAAGTTCGTGGGCATTTCAGGACCCGATTAGCCTAAGTAAGTTAATGCTGTGCTCCCTAATGTGATGGTCTAAACTTTGCTAATAGGATAAAGATGTCATGAGCACATCAGGAATTTAGGGGGTAGAATGTCTTCAGGGGCACAAAGCACTAAAGTCTTAAGGAAACTGTAACCCTTTCTCTGTTTTCTCAACCATAAAATCATTAGAATTTAATAAAACAGTTTTTAGAAAAATTGCATTACTTTCTTTCTCAAGAGAAAGCAAGAAAACTAAATTTTATTGTCCAGATAGCAGACTGGGTTTTTGCTGTAATTATTTTCATTGAACCCAGTAAATGAATGTGTATCTATCCGTGTTTTCTGTGCACACAGTTTCACAGCCGTATATTAAAAGTGCTCTAGATCACTGTCCAAGATGAAATGCTGTCCCAGTACCAGACCATGTGGCCTCTTCCTAGGGGACAAAGCTGGCATTAAACTTCTCTGTACTTCAGACCAGGGTATTAGCATTGCCAAATGTAGAACCTGAATGACTGCTCTGCACTTCCTGTGACCTGCCATCCTACCTCATCAACCACCTCATCTATATGCATCAGGAAATTGTACTTGTTTAGACTGACTTTTAGAAGATTTTATGTGGGATCAGGAGAATTAAGTACTTTAATTTTTATTTTTATATATGTTTATCAAAATATTTGCCTGAATTTAGCAACACACTTAATAGGTGACAGGAGAATGAATCTGACCATTATTTACATATTAAAAAGTCCACGTTATGCACTAGCACTCTCTCCTCATCTAGGATTATTAAACCACCTTGCCTGTTACCATCAGTTATGGAAACTCTGATGAACACCTATATTTAACTGTCAAATGCTATTGAAAGATAGCTAGGAGATAAGATCCCAATTTTATTTTCTGTGCCCCCATACAAAAAACCTCAAGACATTTTCTTCAGTCTTGTGTCTTTGTTCAAGTATTTGTTACAAATCTCTAAATCTTTCTTCTTACAGCTTCTGCTGAAACCTTCTGGTCACGGGATGGCAGAGCAGATCATTGATCTATGATGCAAAAGTGTTGTATTTTTAACACCCAAGAGTCTCAACACAGAAGTTATAACATAAAGCTGTTTTGTCTTTCACTGAGGGTCCCCTCCCAGCATAGACAGGAGTTACATTGGCAGAAGATCACACAAAGTCTCCACGAGTGGTTCCTAAAAAACTAAAAACTAAATTTGTGCAAATGACTTTCACATCGTTACACCACAGCTGAAGTTACATGTCCAGGAGGGGTCATAAAACTTGTGATGAATATAGTATCATGGGTGATTTGGAGCAGACAGACCCTAATCTTGGCTGTTTTGACGCATACCCTGGAAATGAGACCTCTTTGCAATAGAAGTGATATGCTGCATGGTCAGGAGAGATAGCCACCAAAATCTCGGATGCCCTTGGACTGTTTAGTCCCTTCTGAACTTCTACAGCTGCCTCAGTAGGTGAAGACATGACAGTCCTCCCAAAGCAGCCGACTTTGAGGCAGAAGCAGCCAGGATGCTGCACCTGCATGCTGCCTCAGGGCCACCTGGGCATGCTGCAATGATTCCTGTAATCAGCCAAGGCAGCAAAACCATCACAAACAACACCACCTTGTGCTTTCACTAGTCAGCACGGTGTGATTCAGCCTCAGAAAACACAGGTAAAGGAGAGAGACAGAGAGGAATTAAATAAATCAGCAAGTGAATAATCACTTCTGTTCTGAGGACAACAAAGCCTTTCCCCTTCACCTGACTCAACAGGATTGGTTTGGGCCAAATCTGTTTTATGAATCAGAATAAATTTTTCATGATCATTTTATTACATCTCAGCAAAACAGAAATGTTTCCTTGCTCATTTTTATTTATAGTGTGTCTTCTCCAAATTATTTATATCAAAGGTGCATTTCATCCGTACACCACCAGAAATGTCTTATGCCTTTCAAAGTACGTATTTTGGTATAAAAATAATACAGGCAGCTTTACATAGCAGGTTAAACCTGTCACGTGAAATTTCTTGGGCCTGTAGATCTTAATTTTAAGATTTATTCATTAAAAATCCCTTATTTTACACAACACCCCATTTTCTGAAAAAAACTTCCCTAGTATTGTCCCTTAGTTTAGGGTTGTCAAGCTTTCCTTATTTTTAGACATTGAATAGCTCTTCATTAAAGCAAATTATTCAGTAATATAAGGCAGCAAAACACCAGATTAAGTTGATGTATGAATAATCTAAAGTAGATGTGGAGAAAGGCTTGAAAACTGACCCTATTCCTTATGCCAGCTTGGTCTGTGTGTGGTCTCTCTGATCTATTTCTTTCCTTCTGTTGGTGAGAGGCTGTGACAACCCTTTTAGAGAAAAACACCCACATAAACCAGTGTGTCACATCATGCATAGGCTCCAAGTCCTTTCCCATATTGCTGCACTGTGCACCCCGCGCAGCAAATTTGTTTTGCAATTCTGTGCTGTATCTAGCACATAATCCCTTTCTGAGAAAGTTTATCAGCCTTTGCAGGCTGATTCCGGGACTTTTGGCAAGTTTTGGCCCTGTGCTACCTCTAATGACATGGTGACACTGTACAAAGCGTTTTTCTGGTATCTTCTCACCAACCATAGCTAATTAACTACAAGCTGGAAAAGCATTACAGTACTGAAATTGTCTAATCCAAATGGCATAAAAACAAAACAAAGGAAAACTCTTCCTCATAACATCTATCATTGACACATTTCTTCAAATGAATTGTTCAATGATTTGTATTTTATATGTATTTGTTCTGTTTATTTTACCCTAAATATAGAAACTTCTGCTTGGATTTTTTCACTGACCGTGTTCATTCCCAAGTACATCTCTATATATACATAAGAAAAGATCAGTAGATGTTCTGCTGGTTATACTCTCATTTTCATGTAAATGTCGCTCCTAACTGCCTAAATACATTAATTAAGCTGGAAGCAAACTCAAAAGCCAAAAGCTAGTTAATGAACGTCAGCTTCATTCAATACATGAGAATATCAGAAAAGCACTTATAGACATCACAGACTGTCAAAGCAATGACAAAATAAAGCTTGGAATCTAGATACGAAGTCTTTTTCATTAGCAAGAGATCTATTAATGGATTCTATCCCCTCAATTTACACCATCAGGAAAAGACTCTTTTTAAAGCATTTCCTGGTGTCAAATTACAGTAATTTCACGACTATAAGGCACACCCTTTTGACTAAAACTTTCCCCCAAACCCGGAAGTGCGCCTTATAGTCCGGTGCGCCTTATCTGACGGTCAAAGTTCGGAAAATTTGCCTACCCGGAAGTGAGCGCTGTGAGCCTCGGGGGAGCCAGCAGGGCCATGACTGCCAGGTGGAGGCAGGGCGGAGCCCCAACAGGCATGTTCCAATCCCGTGGAGGGGGGGCGGAGCCCCAGCAGGCATGTTCCAATCCTGTGGAGGGGGAGAGGAGTCCCGGCAGGCT
>PYHW01010398.1:32678-56502 GCA_013186435.1 Turdus rufiventris | reverse complement strand
AAGGCGCACCGTTCTATAAGGCGCACTTCCGGGTTCGAGGGAAAATTTTAGTCAAAAGGGTGCGCCTTATAGTCATGAAATTACTGTATATCACAGACATAAATGTATCATTTGGTCAGTATCTATACTTTGTCTAGAAGCTGTTTCTCAGTTGACCAAGGCTCACTTAATTAACTCTTAATTATCAGAGATAGAGTGCAAGTAAGCACTTTAATTAGGATTACCTTAAAAAAGTAAATGGAAGCTTCAGGTAACCAAGTTTGCAGCAATCCAGCATGTAATACACCACGCAGTATTTACTACCAAATCCATTGAATCTATGAAGTCCAAAATATCTGTAATACAAGTATCTTTTTACTGTCCATCATAATGGTCTCATTTTGTGGAGTGCTGCCAGTAAGCCAGTAAGCTCCTAGTGGTTGCTCCACTCCTTGGGAGGTTTGCAGCTCCTACATTTGGCATGCTGGAGGAGTCAGAGCTGTCTGTGTGGCCTGACTTTTATGTAACAGCTGCCACAAAACCAAAGAGCATGTGAGGTGTGTGTGTGTCTAAGTGTGCTGTACTGGCTGTAGGGGCAAAGACTCCATGTGGACAATCTCATTTACAAATCCATCATTAACTTTCTAAATAAATGTCTTGATTATAAAAAGAAAAATACAAATCAATAAGCTTTCCACTACTGCTACCATTATGATGGAATTTAACAGAGTAGGAGTGTCTGTCTTTAAACACTTAGGATAGCTCTTTTAATACCAGTAGGTCTTGAAGTAACCAAACTTTAGTTGGCATTCAAATTCTTCCTGCAGCTTTGAAAAATCTCATCTCTAAGTTTGCAAGACGCAGACTAACAGGTATGAGACACTCAGGTGCCCAGAGGACATTGTTTGAAATCTTTGTAGTTCTATAAATTACCTAAGCAATTAGGAGTAGCACAAACCTGAACTTAAAATAACCTTCACGTAACACAGTCTTCCTGGTTCCTCTTTCCTTGTTACACATGAATAAATTTTTCATTTTCCCACTTGGGGAAAAAACCCCAAGTCTCTAAAATGTTTCTCAACCACAATCTACACTGTTCTGTCTATTTTGGAAGGAGGAAGAGGCTGGTTTTTCATAAGGAATAGTGACTTCAGTGCAGAAAGTGTTTGATATACTTTTGAATGTGTTGAGTGACATTTTATGAAAGTTTTCCCTGTTAAATTTCCAGCAATGCCTAATGATTCACCAGTTCATTTTTTACATTTGTTAAATTTTTTACATACATTCTGCATTTCATTTTAGCAGGTGAAGAAACAGAAAGATAAGTGACAAGACAGAACTGACACAAACCTTCAGACAACATGATAAAGCACTAGAGCCAAATAATGGGCTAGTAAAACTGTACTCAAGAATGATTCCACAGGGCTGTTCTTTGACCCACCACAAGAGTTAGATGTCTCATTATCATCAGAGTCTTTGCTCTTAAACTAGATCTTCAAAGATTAGCAGGGAGAATGTTTCTGAGTCTTGAACAAGAGAAGATTTTGAATATGCTAGTTCATCACTGACTCTTTAAGTAATTTTCCACTCATCTTGTCCAAAGCTGCACTTATTCTAATGATGAAATGTCATGGGAACAAAGTCATAGTGCCTACTCTACCAATTTTTAAACTGCAACAATGAAGGATATATTAATGAGGTATTCTGGAGACTGTGGTCTCTTGCTGCTTCTCTCTTCACTTCCAGTGTTACCCTCCCTCATTCTCAAAGACCCTGCTTGGCCTCTCCGTATCTCTAGTGTTTTCCGCATTTGGAAGGCCTGGGTGAGAGGGGAGCAAACACAACTACTGTGTGTCAGGGAGGAAAGCAGGAGAAGGGAGCTTCCTACCCTGTGCTCAGATTTTGTACATGGCCCGGAGCTGCAGCCCAGTGTCCTCACTAAAGCTGGGAGAAAGCTGGAAGCTGGAATTTCAGTGGCGAGCCTTCGGCAGCCGGTGCACATGGAGTAACAGCTTGCTCTCCTTTCCCAGGTCCCACAGGGGTCCTGAGTGCAGATAAATCACCTGTTCACTCCCTGCTCCACTCCTGCAGACCGTGCTGAGTTACAACACCTCCTGCCCCACTGCTCCTGGGTAGGGGCTGGCTCAGGGCAGTGCCATCGCTCCTGCAGGGCTGTGCATGCTGCAGGTCACTGCAACCTGCACACAGCCTGGCCAGGCAGGCTGGGGGCACAGCAAGGACACTTTGCAAAGAGAGCTGTTCAGGGGTTCAAGCAGCTGGCCCCAGAAGTGGGTGGTTAATTTCTTTAGAAGTAATAATGCACAGGAAAAGTGCAAAGTGCACCTGAATATTAATTTACAGAGTAATACCCTCAGAGAGTGACCTTTTATACCCAGCCCTTCTATCCCCTGAGTACAAGAACTGGATTTCTGTTTTGTATATTTGTCATGCTAGAATTAGAAATGAAACAAATGTACTGCTGGCCCTGCACTGAGGCTTAGAAAAACAGCAGGAGGCTTAGAGACAATGGCAGCTAAACCAAGCTGCTCCCAGAGCCAAGCTCTTCTGCAACAGCATTCAGAACAATGTCTGTCCAAGTGCTCAGAAAGGATAGCTAGGACAAGGTGAAATTATTCCACAGAAATATCTGTTCAAGATGGTAATGCTTACCTCTCACAAAATTTTCCTTGACTACTATTTTAATTGTTTTGGTCATAAAATGAGGGAAGAACAATTTCTTGATTTTATGTAAGTTTCTTACAGTTCTGGCTTATGGGAGAGCACAGCAAGGAATATACAAGGCAGGTCAGACACAGGCATTCAAGGATGCTTTACTTCCTTTCTATATGAAACTGTGATGTGCCTTGCTGTGCTGTGGGTGTGGTTTCAATCATCAGGCTGCTGGTAGAATGAAGTGTAACAAGGGCTGGTCCAAGGAGGGAAGCAGTGCTGCTGCCTGCTCGATGAGCTCGTATCCACCTGGCAGGTTCCAGCTTCTCCAGGCTGAAAGGCAGACAGCTGTGACAAGCCTGAGTCCCAGGTGACCTGAGTGTGTTTTGAATCCAGGATTTGGTGGACAGTCAGACGATGACAGTGTTTCTAAAAGCATTCCTGCTTTATTCCCTCTCCCTCTGGGCTGGATGGGCTGGTGGAAGGGACAGCAGTTGTAGCAGCCTCCTGTGCATTGCATCACCCAGCCCAAGTGCACAAAGCAGTCTGAGCCAGCTCTACACCTTCTGCTCCAGGCAAACCCGAACGACCTCAAATGGATCTGGCAAAAAGGACTTCCTAAGGGCAGCAATACCAGGTTTTAGCTGCCTGTGAATTCCCCAGTGCTGCCCCTGCAGGAGTCCTATTGTCCATCAGAGTATCTGCTATGTCCTTTTTGTAGTGACATCTGTGCAATGTGGCATCAGCCAAGCAAAAATTGCAGCCATTCTTAAGATTAATTTTCTTTTTAATTTTACAAACATCATTCATCTGTGCTTTACCTCTACACCTTTCTGCTTTATCATTGCACCTTTCCCAACAGAAGGTGGCCAAGGTGCCTGTAACCAAGGAATCGAAGGACATTTCTACCCTTTACTCCTACTCATTTAGAAGGGAAACTCAAGAGCATGTCCTTTCTCAATCAAGAAACCCTGACAATGGCACAAAAACAAAGCAAGTTGACAGTGACTGCTATATACAGAAATTGTATTAGATAAGGATCTATGGTTAAAATACCCAGAAGGATTATGAAGCCAGATCTTTATCCTCTCTGGTAGTAAAAACTGAAATTCCCTGCTGGCTCACTAGCAGAGTTATGTGGTGCCGGCTGTCAGTCCCTCTCCTCTGAAGTGTGCCCTACTGCTATCTAATTGCAAGTTATAACCTTTGTGAATCATTGCCACCAGTCTCACCGAGGCCAGTGGCTTAGTAGGATTCAGAGAGTAATTAAACTTTTATGTAGATAATTAGGCAATCCACAGCTACATTAGATAGGTCAAGATTGTAATTAGGGATAACTCTTCATGCTTCAAGGTCTTCTAACCTCGATCCATCTGATGGCATGTGTTCATGCAAGCAAACAGGTAGGATGTTTCAGTCCCTAGTTTGAAAAAGAGTCCTCAGTAATTGTTTCACTCAGGCACCCTCAGCCTGGCTTTCCTGATGCATTTCACAGCTTCTGGCTCCAAGATTGCTGTCAACAGCCCAGATGCTGCCTCGAAAACGGGAGGGAAAAGAGAGTCTTTCAGACAGACCGTCCACAATAGACTAGGTTCAGATCTCAGGCTCACTGATGCAAATTGAAACAACTCATCAGGCTTTAACATTCAGAATTATTTGGCTTTGGAGCAAGGCTGCTGAGACCTGACTCTGACTGAAAGGGTACAGTACTTGGGAGCACTGAGGATCCAGAAGCTGAGGCTGAGACGACCATGTGCTGCCATGGGACTGTAGAATTCCTCTCTCACAGATGCCAGAAAAAGTTTTTTTTAGATCCACACTCCTTTGCCATCCTAATGGGAACATTCAAGCTGAATGATAAAGAGTTTTTCTTCATGGGAAAACAGCATTCAGTTTGTGAACTTAGAGGGAATTGTTTGCTGCATTTACTGTGGAGGTGAACAGTTCACTGGAGCTTTCATGCTCACCCAAATTCACCCACATGGTATTACACGGATTACTAACAGCAATTCTTATTTTTTTAATTGTGCATGCACAAACCAGACATTAGATGTTCTGCTATAAATCCGAGACTGAGAAGAGAGGAGACATTTTTTAAATTCATGGTGGGAAAGGTCAGAAAAAGTTTAGCATTTTACACAGAGAGGATTCAGACTGACTGTAAAACAGAAAAGAAATAAAACTGTTTCCTTTTTCCCTCCCTCATCTCAGTGTGCTATAAACCTAAGGAAATCCTATGATGGTTTCAGGGTTTTTTATGGCTCTACACTTCAAGATGTAAGAACACATGTGACTCTCAAATATGGGGGAAAATAATTTCTAAACTTGTCATCATTGTTTCCCGTCTTTCTTTTTTTGTTTGCACCTAAGGTACACTGCTAGTTTTGTGCCCACGGTTTTCAGGAAGCTTATCAAGAAAGATAAATGTGCAGATTTCTGTCGAAGGCAAACATGACTTTTGGACACACCTGTGTAAATCCAGTTATAATTTTAGAGAGATAAACAGTGGAACTCCAGCTTTTCACCTCTGCAAATGACGCTTGGAACTGTGCTGTGTGAACCTACTTGAGAGGGGTGGTTTAAATAGAAGATCTTTTGATATCACCTTTCTTTCCACATACAACCTACACGTGTGCCTGTGGATTTATAAAGCCCTGATGGGAGGAGCAGAAACTGCATGACAGCTTGTGAGGAGCGACCCTCTGCAGAGACACATCCAGCTCGGCCAGTGAAATCTATCTGTGTGGCACCTGTTAGTCACGCACAGCAGGACTGTCCATCATCCCTTGTAGAAGCTCTGCATTTCCATAGCACACTGCAGCGCAGGCAGAGGAGAAATTACTCTCTAACTATGAGACAGTGAATGAAAAATTCCTGTCCCTGTTTATGCTGTCAGACCACCACTCAGGATGCTGTACATCAGCTGGAGAGGGGGAAGGGAAGTTCATTTCACTGTCAGCTGACAAAGCTCTCAAGCATTTATCTCTGCTTTCTACCTTATAAAATCCTGTAAAAATATGTTGTTGAATGTGAAATGTTGAAAGAGAAATGTGGACTGCCTCATACCATTTAAAAGGGAAAATCTCCACATGGTGTAAAGAGAGCTTGTGGTAAAACAAAGAGTATACAGTGTCTATCCATTTTGTGATCTGCTGCCCAGATCACAAATGGAGAGACAGCAATTTCCACTGCTGAATTGTAGCAAAATATCCTTGGGAATGCTTGCTTTGACTGCTCTTGTGTGAGGATCAGAAGGAAGAAAAGAATATTGAACACATGGAAATATAACAGAAAAAAGCTATCAGGTTGCAGTGGCTTGGAGAACTATTCTTTAGTATCATAATAATCACGAGGAAATTTGGAAGACAAGACACAGTTTTATTGTGTATTTCAGAAAGAGATGGCAGAACTTCTCTCAGAAACCTTCACCATGCCTCACCCACAAGACCATTTGAACAATCCCAAAATTTTGCCCATCCTGCTGAAACATTCCCTCTTCCATTTTAGACTGATCACCACAGCCCCCTACATCTCAGCCCCTCTTTACCACACCACACCTTCCCCTGATCATGGCAGACTGTGACTTCAGCCCCTGGGATGACCAGAGACTCGTTGTGCTACTGTGTCACCTCAGTATGAAGAGCTGATGAGTTCTTGTTCGGTTTTCTGTGGCAAGGCAATCATGGTTTCATAGTCAGTTGCTCCTCTGTAGCTGAGTGATAACTCCATCCAAAATCTGAACCATTAATCCAGCAGTTATTACTGTTAATATGTACTGAGATTCACTACAGCGGTGCACTGTGAAGTGGACCTCAGTTTAGCTGCATGTCCTGAAGGAAAACAAATCTCTTTCATTTGCTCATTTCATTTGTTATCTCTCTTTCATTTGCTCTCATGACTTTGTGAGGCAGCTGTGTGTTGCTACTCTAGTAAATACTAAACTTCTCAGGGAAGTGCAATATTCCTATTTACCACTGGGAACTGAAGCTCAGAAAAAAATTTGAAGCTAAGCAATATACATGCCTTTCTCTAATCTTTACTTTTGACCCAAAATGAGCATCTGAAGGGGGTCTAGAATAGAAATTATGGAAGCTAGAGAATATTCCTGAGAAGGAAAACGTAGCTTCAAAGCAGTCTTTCTATGTTTAGCTCTTAGCTAACCCATATGTCATGAGTCAATGCAAACACACTTTGTTCTGTTATTGGAAGGAAACTACATCTGTGTCACTGGGAATATTATCTGCCTTGAAATCTCTGATTTTCTAACAGATAATCAAATATGCAAGCAAAATGACTGAAAAAAAAAGGGGATTGCAAAACTGATCTTGCTACTGTTAACTGGTAATTGTTAATTGAAGTGTAGCAGTTCTATTAATATCACACATAAAAGACAGCAAAAAGTAATACAATTTTTGAAATACAAAAAGCTCTTTTGGCAAAATTAAATGCTATGGTCTTCTAAGCTATTTTTTCTGTGGCTGCTGAATAAGATGATGTGAAGCTTTCAAGTACGAAAGGAAGCATGCAGAAGGAGTGAAAATGCTATAAATAGCCACTCAGTGTGATTCTGATAGGAACCATCAAGTTTTAACCAAAATGTTCAGAAAAGCTACTCAAATTTGCAATTATCCTTACATGCTCAAAGCATTGCTGGGAGAGTTCCAGCAATATGATACCAAAAATGAAGGAGGCATGTGATAAAACTTGCATAATGTTTTTCCAAATGTAAATGTTTGTATCAGCTGGTTTTTTTTTCTTCATATCTACTCTGAGCCATATAAATAAACTATAAATAGACACCTAGAGTGTATCATTAGAATGCCTGTGTGTCTCTTTTTTTCATTTAGCACTAAATTTGAGTTAAAATTATACTGGCTTTTTTCTTGCAGCTTATATTGTCACTATAATCCCTTGGTTAAAATCCGAATTCCTATAATTCTGTTGTGTATGTTTTTTTGAGGAAGTCCAGAGCTAAACAAGTGGCACTCTCATGAAACTGCTTGAATGCTGTGGGTTAAAAAGCCTGATTTATGCATTGAAAAGGAATGTCTATTCTGATAGACCTTGTCCAAAGCTCTTACTTCTATGCTACATACAGCCTTGGAGAAAACAAAACAATAAACTTGCTTGAATTAGAGCAAGAAGTATTTGTAAAATTAATGTGAAAAAATACTCTGAGTAGTTCAAAAGCTTTTAATTATGCAAATATTTGTTGGCAGACCTTTATTATTATGATTACTGATTCTTTCCATATATTTACCAGGTACAGAACAAAGACATGAATTCTCTCTCCACAGAATGCAATATAAAATCTAAAAAGTATCAGATAATATGATCACTGAGGGTGGAGGGCAGGTGTCAGGCATTTGAGCTGAAGTTGCAGAACTGGGACTAATTTGAACCCTACCAGATGGAACAGAGGGTAAAATAAAAGAACAAAAATCCTTTCCTCCTCCCTTGTCTCCTCCATACAGACATAGCAGAAAGAAGTCTAGGAGCAGCAGAGCATGAATGAAAACAAAAAAATAGATTACTTAGTCACTAAGGAGAAACTAGTGTCACGCAACAAAAAGAGTGTTGGCAAAAAAAGCATCTTATAAACATTACAATAAACAAGTAGCAATTTAGAAGATATTTTGAACACAGAAGAAGAATCAGTGGAAGAATATTTAGTCAAATCGATATATAACATTTTTTACTTGCACTGGACCATGAATGAAGAATCAGAATCCACTTACAAGGGGATTTTTTAAAAGCAATTACACTTTAAAAATTGTTAAGACATTTAGCAGGATTTTCACACTATGAAAACATTTGCCTAGGGAAAATGAGCTGTCCTATTTGTGCTTAATGTGCACAAGGGACATATTTTTCTTTACAGTATATTTTCAATAATGAAATTAATGCTTAATTGCATATGATTGATTTTATCCTCCCAAGTTACAGAAGGTACTAAGGACAGGCATGGCAGACTGATCTCTATCAGTCTTCTCTGTGACTGTGGGCACTCCTGTAATGATGCATGGATAACCAGCTGTAGCTCAGTTACAGCTCAATTAGATGCCACTATTAATCTAAACTCAGAAAACAGGTTATCAGCTGTAGCAATATTTAATGGCAAGAGCTAGTATAAAATCCTTTAATTATATTTTGTTCTGTCATATACACCAATTAGCAACCATATACAGGTACACAAGCACTTAGCATAAAAAATACGAGATGTCTCACAGTATGCTGTTCATGCATATAAAAATACTAGGTTTCTGTCTTTGGTTCAAGTGTCACTGTGACTTCCTCTGAAAACAGTGAAATACACCCTCACCAAACGATAAAATAACAAATGCCCCCCCTATCCCCTCCTTTCTCTTAGCTTTTATATTGAGCAGATGTCATGTGGTGTGGAATAGTTCTTTAATGAATTTGGGTCAGCTGTCCTGGTTGTGCCCCTTCCCAGGGTTTTGCCTATTCCCAGCCCACACATGGCAGAGCAGAATGTGGAAGGGACAGGCTGGTGCTGTGGGAGCACTGCTTGGCAGTAGCCAACACACTGATGTGTTACCAGCACCTTCCCAGACACCAGTGCACAGCAAAACTCCATCAGAGCTGCCTGTGGAGAAAGTTATCTCCATCCCAGATCAAATTTTTCTCTTGGATTTCAAGCCTGCCTTCTGCAATAAGGGTAGTTTTGTACCCCTTTGGTCTTAGCCCTTCTGTTTGCCCCAGATGCTATTTCTCAGGGCTGACAGAAGCAAAGCAACAGGCATTGCACCCACAGTCCTTGCAGCTCTGGTGATACTGACCCAGAGAACGAATATTTAACATCTGAACATCACCTAACAACACCTATATTTTGGATCACATGCTGACTTGGTGATGTGGGGCCCCTTCTCTGTGTGATTTCTTTTTACACAGCAGTGCTCTGTGGTACCTTACCAGATTCTCCAATTGCACTCAGACACATCACTGATTTTTTAAAATTCTGTTCACACCAGCCACTTAGAGTGTGTTTCTGTGGTACTGCCAAAGAGAGCAGTCTGGAGAAAACTCTGTGTGTCACTGAGGTTTGAGAAAGTTTAGCCAGAATGACTGGGAAACAATAGGGCTCTGTTTAAAAAGGATTGGAGATGTGAATTTCACTCAGTCACCTCAGCTATATACCTCAGCTGAAAATGAGATGAAAAGTCCCATTCTGAGCCTAACTGAATAAGCATAACATTAAAGAACTCACCACATGCCTGCAGTGAATGTAAACACACAAAGTGTATGTTTATATATACATATATATATACACACATATATGTACATTTATATATATAAAATATATATGTATACTTCATTGTAACAGTGTTGCAAAATATTTTTGAAGTGGTGAAAAAACATATCGAACCAAACAATCCATTAATGTCTGCTCTGACAAATATTTACTACTAAAGTCAGAAGAGAGATGAATTAGTGTAACTTCCTGTCCTATGTCCCAGTAGAGGTCAAATTATATGATGTAGAAATCCCACTTGGTCTTAAAATATATGACTTGAGCTCAATAAGATTAGAGTGATTTAGATTACCTGAGGATTTGTCTCTCTGTCTTCGTTAGAACTAATTCACCACAAGGTATTTTTTAATTTCTTCTCCCTCCGCCCTTCCTTCCATGCTTGTTACAACTCAGTAGACAGCTTGTTATGTGCTCTGATTTATTCTGTAGTCAGAAATATTCATCCAGAAAGTAACTCTTTTGCTGGCCCAGCCTTGCTGCATGATAAGCATTTACTATTCATAAGCAGACTGGAGTAGCTGGTCACTTAAATCACATGGTGAACGTGTGCTAGAAGCCCTTGGGAGAAAATGCGTGCTCCAGAGAGTTGTTTGGGCAGGATAGCCATTTCTGAGAGCTGCCCATGGCTACAGCCTGGCACAGCTGAATTTTCTGCACCCTTCCTGTGCCTGTCCCTGAGCAGCCAAGGGGGTGGCAGGGTCTATGTCTTGGAGCTGGAGACAAGCGTCTCCCATGCTATCCCTGCAAATGCCCAGACGTGGAGTGCTCCATGGAGGCATAAATGCCACACCAGCTGGCAGGATGCTGGAGCAGTCTGGATCAGGCTTTCTTGACACGGAAATTAGCTGGAGAGTGGATGGGGAGTCAGAAAAACTAAGGGACTGTAAGATAGCAGAGCACTGAAATTACAGAGTTCCTAGAACTGGACAAGCAACACCCATCAGACGTGGCAGAAGAAGGGCTCAAGCTGTCTGAACAGAGTGAGGGACTTGCTGTTTGGGGGCTGGGAGCATGGGAGGAGGATGGGCAATGGCCTGAGGTGGGAGATGGTCTTAAAGTGATCACTTCTTAAAGCAGCTCTGGTGACAATAATTCAAATGTGCTACCCTCTATCAAAGTGAGAATAAAACGTGTGATACTGAAATAAACTAGTATGCAGCTCTGGGAAAAGTGATTGTGCATGGCGGCTGCTGCAGAACAAGCAGAAACTAAAGAGAAAGCATCAACATAGAGGGCAAAATGAAGAAAGTTGTTTGTTAGACTTGAACGCAACACAGGCAGGTATAAATGGCCGTAAAACAGCTCACAACAAGGAATTTATTCAGGAATGTCAGAAATAGATTAGAAGAACATGTCATTTCCTGTTTCTCTGAATTATGTCAATGTGTTTTTCTCACTAGAGGCAGTAAAAAAGTTCATTTAAAAAATATATCGATATTGTACCCAAACACTTTTTCCCCCCTGCTTTCCTGCCCTGACTTTAATTCAGTGTTTGTATTCCTCTTGCTGTTTCAGCTGGAAGTCTGTAGCAGCCCTGATGGAAGAGGGTTGCTCTCTCTGTGCACCCTTATACGCACCCACAGAGACTGCCACTCCACACACACCCTAGGACACAATAGTTTTACGCACAGGATGCTCTGCCTGAGCAGGGCAGGTCACACAGCCCTGGCCTTGGCAGCATCAGCTTCAGGGAGCATTTTAAGGAATAGGTTAGCTGCTATCACTCAAAGTCAAGTATCCTGGAAAAGGAAATCACAGTCCTACTTTTGCATCAGGAAGGAATCTCCCATCCTGAGGAAGAAAGATTAGCTTAGCTCTGTGTGCAATTGCTCAGGAAAAACTTCCCAAATTACAATGCATGAAAAGATCCCAATTTAGTACATTATGGGAGTCAGAGGACAGGGCTGCATGCAGATTAAAGCTCACATTCATTATTGTTATTAAGCAGTCTAATTTTAGAAAAAAACCCCTATTTTACATTAATCAAAAGCACAGCAATGTTAAAATACATTAAGCAGAAATTTGAATAATAAAGGTCGTATCTGTGTATGCCTCAGAAATAATAATATAGTGTGATGACAATATGTGATTAAATATGAAAGTGTTCTGTGTTGACAGAGCCTGCAACTGATTTTATTTTCTTATATCTTCATTGGATAAACACACACATACAAACAAGATAACAAACTGTGTACACTGGACCCCAATTTACAGGAAAATTTGTTGACTTGTAATTCTTGCAGTAATGGGTAAGTAATTCTTGCTGATGAGTAAGAATCAGGTACCCTATGTTTCCTCAATAAGTTGGAAAATCTTGGGAAAATGGACATGGAAAATTTATGAAACGAACACAGAAACAGTGGGTGGTATAGGAGAAAGTTCATTGCATAAGGAAATTGTTGCTCAACAAAAATAGGAACACTACAGAGCAAAAGGGGACACAAAACTTATTTATATTTTAGTCCATTGAGTCTTATCTTTGTAAGAACAATAATGAGGTTGTACTTCCTCTTCACCTTTATTTGGTTGAACTTAAAATGAACTGACTAAAGAAGGACTAAAAGCATGAAATGCACCTCACATATAACCTCTGCAGCAGCAGGACTTCCATATATCTATGCTCCCTTCCCGTTGTGGAGAATTCTTCAGAGAAGAGCTGAAAGAGATCAGGCTTTGTAAACAGGCACATGGGCGCACCTCACCAGTCAAAGAGTGAGTGAGACCATTTCCTCAGCTCCTCACAAGCTCTCTTTTTTTTTTTTTTTTTTTTTTTNTTGTGGTGGGGTGGTTTTTTTTGTTTGTTTGTTTCTTTGGTTGTTTTTTTTAAATCTATGAGAGTTCAGAGCAGCCACTGTAGTTCCAGTTCAGACAGACTGGCAAAGTCTGTTGTGATCAGACACAGTCATGCACACATGGCACCACGACACCAACATGTGTGATCAGACCTGAGGGTAGTTTCTTTCAGGAAGGGGATCACTAGTCTGCATTCAAAAATCTTACTTTGCCATTAGCTACCAGAAAAGCAGGGAACAGCATAAACCAGGGGTTATAATGCTTCCCACAGTGTTCATTTTCTGAAGAACCAGCATCCTTGTTTCCATGCTGAACGTTCAGGTTCCTGGCCTTATCCTTCAGAGGAATAGGCTCTGGTTAAAGAAGCAGAACCCTTGCCTGATGTCTTACTCTGTTCCCAAAGTGTGTTTATTACACTACAGAATGTCAGCACAGTCCTCCTTGGGTTCCAGTCCCTTGTTTGCAAAACATGAGCAATAATCATAAAGTGTTCTTCTTCCTACACTTCCTCTCACTCCCTATCTTGTCAAGTGGTCTGTTATACATATCTTTGGAGAAACTAGTACAAAAGTCCCTGATCTTGTCCAGAGCTGTAAATAATATGTAAATTTACTTATTATATTATAAATGTAAAGATTTGTAAAGAAGCTCCCTCACATCTAGTCAGATAAACACTATGAAAGCCACTTCCAAAGGCGTTCAAGGCCAGGAATACACTCTCCTTTTGCTGGATAAATGACATATTTGTTCAATGTGAGTTCAGAATCTCCCACAGAGTCTCCTTTAATTTCAGAAATTGTATTTTCTTTCTCCTTAATTAGCAAATGTTAGGACAAGAACTTTAAGATGGAAGGTATGTACCTAATGCTTGTAACAGAGCCAATGGCTATTAGGGTTGTCTGATTGAAGAAGCCATAATGCTTGATGATAAATTGCTGCAAGTCTGAGACGAGGCAAAGGCACCTCCAAAGAAATTTTTCATGGAAGAAGAAGCAAATCTGAGAGTGAACATTAAGGATTGTTATTGGATGCTCTTTTTAACCAATGGCAGAGGAAATTTATTAATTGTTTTTTATCTGTATGCAGTAAGTTAAATCAGCTGGATCTGATGGGAAATAGATGCATGAGAATTTGGCTCAAAATTGCTAAAATAAAAAAATCCAAACCACAAACAGGAGGTATTTTTACTAGAGATGATGTCACAGTATGCTACCTGCAATGACTGTGTGAAAATTAAAAAATGAACGCAGTAGCTAAACACTGCACAATTATTTCATGAAATGTCATTGAAAATATGCTTTCTGCGACATCACCTTTGGAAATAACTCATATTTTATATTAAAAATAATCAAAAACTGGATTAAAACTATCCTATAATTTCAGATGGAAAGAAGGAATGATCTGATGGAGATGATGATGCTGCAAGTTGTAAGAAATTAAAAGCCTAGTTCCTATCATAAAACCTTAAAATCGGAATTTGTGCTGAACTGGATCAGAAATCCCTTAGAGAGATGAAGCAGGTAGAAAAGGGCATATCTCAGACTATTTCTTATGATTTCATGCATCATTCATTTTCCCAAGAGACATAGTTAGGAAACACAGTCCCTTCTGTGAATAACTACTTAGGGAGTTAGCTTCTCCTACTTCTCTTCAAATGATTGAATAATCATTTTTACCTTGATAAAGTATGCACAGGACAAAAAAAAAAAAAAAAAATCAAGGTCTCTGCTCTTGCTACTGGGCAACTTTTATATGTGATTTGGAAAGTCCCAAGCAAAGCAAGGCAAGGCATAACCAGGTTCTTGTCATGAAAACTTCAAGAAATGAAAAGTCATGTAGACATATTTAATTTCAGCTGTGAGAATAACATGTTGCAGAAATATTATTTATCCTGCTGGCTCACTTGTGGTCCCTTCTACCAGCTGCTGCCAGTGTTTAGAAGGAAGTGTTTCTCATATTTATAATTTTTAATGAATTAAAATTATTTTATTGTATGGTAATATAGATATGAAGGGACTTTTGGAGGTCTAACTGTCCTCTAATATCAAGGTCAACTTAAATAAGGCTGCTCAAACCTTATCTAGCATTCTGAATCACTTGATATTGTTCTTTGGGTGAAACAAAAAAAGAACCCAAAAAAACCCAAAAAAAAACCCCAAAACAAACAAACAAACAAAAAAATTAAAATCAAGCAATATTTGCAGGTAAAAAAGAAAGCAGAATTAGAAAAATTAGAAAACAAATATTTTTCTTGGTTCATAGTCAGATAGTGTATCTGTGTTAGTGTGCACTTTGACCATTTCCATAGATAATGCTTTTGGCTGTAAATGAAAACATTTTTGTATGCAGTCTGCTAGTAATGCATGCACTAATTGTCTAAACTGATATGCTATTTACCTCTGTATGTTTACATCTTCCATAACTAACTAGTTTTTAATTTTTCCTGTGTTTGAGGCTGTTTGTTGGCTAAGAGCTTCAAGAAGAGGGGGAAAAAAAAAAGGAATTCCTGTCTGGAGTATCTTCTTCAAATAAGTAATTTTTATAAGAGACAGAGGGGCACAAGACCTCGTCAAGGCTTCCACTAGAAAAATGGGGTGCATTGTGAAGAATTTCAATCTTGTCTCCTAGAAAGCTGCCTAGGGAAAAGTAGGCAGAATGTGTCCAAAACAAAGGAAAAGTGATTATTTTTTTTCTGGAAAAATCAGGTGATTTATGAATAAATCAGTGAATTTTAAAGTTTTTTGAGGAGGAGTGATCCAATAAATCAGAATAAAATATTGTTTCAAATGGGAACCTTTTGGTTCAGATATAGCTTTGCTTTAGATGAGATTAAGAAGCTTAAATTCTAGTCTTTCACTTCAGCTGACACTAAATTTTATTCATTAAAACTGATATTCATTATATTTGGACAATGTCTAAGCTGTAATATATAAAAACAGCACAATGCTTCTTATGAGAACTCCCATCATAAAATACATTATTGATCTTCTTCAGCATTACATATGTGCTAATATAATGGAGCTTAAGAAAATAATTTTTCTAGGTTGTTTTCATTTTTGAGCTGATTCTGCCTTGAGAAAATGATCTCCTTTTCTGGGTAGCTGTCTAATGACTGTTTCTAGGTATATCTAGCACACCCTGGTAAGGCACATTGCTAATACAGCCCTGCCCTGTCGGTAACAATTAGAAATAGAACAAACTAGCAGCAGGAATCCCAGGATCATCAAGCTCTATGAAAACTAATTTCTGTATCTGCAATTTGTTCCTCCTTCTAGTGACAAGTGAGCAATGTCCTGTGTGTTCAACCTGTTACCAAGTGTCACTCAACCAGAATGAAATGCTTGCCTGAGCAGAGAGCACGAGCAATAAAAATCCATCCCTCTTGAGCTGCACTTAACCCTCAACTAAAATTATGTGGGATTTAGGTGGCACATGGGCCTTGTGACCAGTGATGGACTGCAATGCTAACGGAGCTGAAAAGGCCGGAGTTTTCTGGGGAAAAGTCTCCATGACAACTTTTTTGTTGTAGTTGTTGTTGTTGTAGTTTTTATTTTAATGCTATTTTATTCCCTGCTGCTTTCACCAGGGAAACAGGACCTATGTAACCACATTGCCTTTTTACTCTCCTGGCATTCTGTCACTACTTACTGGCAGCTCTGAACCCATTAGCCAATTTCTACCAAGCAGCCAGGCATTTGAGTTACAACATGTAAATTACCACAAGTTTCCAGAAAGTCAGTGACAGAGTTTTTTCAGTTTGTGCTTGGTAGCTCATTCTTCTGCCTTCCTCTTCCTCATTTTCTTGCACTCTCAATTAGTAAAATAGGCAGACAACATGCTTAATAGCACAAGTCAGCAAATGCAGATACCTGTAAATTAAGTGTGAGCCTTCCTGTCGATTTGGCAAGCAAGCAGGCAGGAGAGCTGTAGCTGGGTGTAATGTGATTTACATCAGGAAAGGGCACAGTAGGGACACTCTGCAGTGAAGAGCAGCTCCACTGGTTCAGAAAGAACAAGCAAAGGTTGAATGAGGAAATTTTCACATTAAAGTGCTGCATCTCCTACAGGAATTGATTGCACCGTAATATGTATTCAGAAAAGAGGTTGTTGTTGTTGTGTGGGGATTTGGAACACTTGTACAGGATCTGCTGTAATAACAGGCGTGATCTGTGACAGCAGAGTTGTGGTATTGGCCTCAGGATGGGTCCTAATTTTTGTTGCTCTTTGAGCATGATGACCCATGGGTGGCTCCTAAATTGCTGATGGGGCAAAGATTTCCAGTGCCAGCCACTGTACCCACATATTTAATAATCATGAGACATTGAGAGGCTGAGAATGAGTCACAGCAGTAGAAGCACTGCCATTAGTAAAGAGTTGAAGAGCATTGTGGTGAAAGTGCAGTTTTTGCTCAACTGTAAAGGACAAGCAGTGAATTCCCCACAGTGCTAGCTTGTGGGTTTTCACTCCTCAAAGTCCTTGTTCAGAAGATCATCCCCCTTTCAACTCAATTTTTTTCCTTTCAACTCCTTTTTTCCATCCTCGGTGGAGGGATTGTTCTTATTTTTCAAGAAGTCAAGTAGACTCCAATCAGGGCTTGGGTATGGCTTTGCCTGTGAAGGTGTGCTCTTCACGCCTTTGAATCAAACACTTCTCCCTTAGTGTTCCAAAGCATAAGTGGAGCATAATTAAGCTAAAGTAAGCTCTCTTTTCGTCATGAATCTGGTGAACTAGCATATGCCATGCAGAAAAAAAAATAATTACATGTATGATTAATCTGTGTTTTTATGATAAAGGTAACCAATTTTCTTTGTATCAGCTACAGCAAAAAAGATTATGGATCTCACTGTTTCAGTTGAATGTTCTCTTGCTGACAAACAAACCTGTGCTATGATGAACAGCAACTGTATAAGCTCTACAAAAATTAATATGTTGCATAATTTTCCTTGTGGTTTTATTAAAAGGGCTAAAAATAATTCAATACCTTACACCAAAAATTTATCACAATTACTACATTTTTAAAAATTTCCACCTAGACATATTTACTGTCCTTTGCACCTTTCCACTCTGTTCCCCACAAATTCAAAATGTAACGTTACATAAAACTTTTTCAGCAGGTGGTGTTCATCGCTGCACAAAAGGCATAAGCATATAGGGCCTTATAACCCTGGAAATGTCCACCTGAAGGAGCTGAAAGTTGTCAGGTTAGCTACCTGCACAGAGAGCAGGGGAATATTTGTGCCCTGTGTACCAGTGTGCCCCCAGTACTTCTTTCATTGTATGAGAACTGTATAAAGATGGACAGTCTGTAGAGAGACAAAGGAATCTAGTCCACAAGAATAGGAAAGATGCTGCATGTTTGAAAGACAGGTGGAAATTCTGATCCTACAGTATTCAGTAACTCTAAAAATATCCTCCACTCAGTACAACAGCAGAGCTTCCTTTCTCTCAGATTAAAGAAAAGGTTTTAAGTTGCTCAGGTAAAAAGAATTATAGTGATGCTTTCCTAATCAGAGATAAATATCAGCTGCTTCTGATCTCCTACATTGTCAGCTAAGTAATGACTCATTTTCTGCATTGTCCTCAGTATGTGAAGGACAACAGGAGAGCAAACCTTATCCACAGGTTCCGGTTACACTTAGGCATTTCCTGCTATCAGAGGCAGGCATTATGAAGCACAGTTAGTGCATTCACAAATTAAAAGCAGAAACATAGTCAGCAATTACAAAGGCTGTTGATACACTTGATTATCCCACAGCTTTTCAAGGCTGGATTATCTTGATTGGCTAAGACAGGAAAGAGATGTTATAAGCAGGTTTGCAGGTTGATTTAGTGCCTGAAAACTAGTTCTTTTAAGATGGCCCTCTTTTCCCTTTACTTATACACAATTTGCAGCTTTTCCCATGACAGGCAGGATAGGTTTTCCAGCAAACTTTTGTTGTCTCACATGCTCTGACTGGACTGTCAGCAACTTCCAAGTGCTTGTGGCACACATGCAACCCAGCTCATCCTAATTCAACTCGGATTAAGAAACGTCAGTGTGTCTTCTTTGTCTTGGAACAGGGAGAACTGGAGAGCCTGCATTCATATTGGTGCTTGGAAAAGTAAAGAAAAGAGAATTATTGGGCAGCTGCTGTAAGGATAGTTACTCAGGGAGCTCTACTACCCATAAAATGCCTTTATGCAACACTTCTAGCACCTGAATGTGAAATTAGATTTAGGGCTAAAATCCAAGGGAAACCTCTCCATGGCATATGAATGTATTCCTTGTGTTTATTCTTAAAAAGCTGTCCTTAACTGGTTCCCACCTATCCTATGAGAGCTCCTTCTAAATGGCACAAGCTAAACCTAGGAGTACTATCTGTTTTTTTATAATAAAAGCTAAGAGTTCAACAATACTCTGACATATGTTACACAGTCTGGTTCCACTGCTTCTCACACAGTTCACTGCCTGGCAGACTGTGTCCTCAACTGGTATTTTTCCTACATGGGAAGAGAATAGGCTCCACAGGCCTACCTGTCTGTTCCTTTCACCTTTGCTCTTGAAATTAACATGCGTGTCATGTTGCCTCCTCAATAACAGTATATGATTTCAGTTTTCCCACAGAGTTCTGCACTGAGAACTACATATTATGTAGATTTTAGGAAACTGGCATGTGCACTGTTATTCTTTTGTCCTATTGCATTTTACTCCTTGGTTTTAATACATAGCCTGTATAAGATGATTTGTGCCATGGTGTGATTCATTTCAGAAATTCACATCAAACTAAGCATACTGCTGAATCCTGTGATGTAAAAGCACGGATGGTTTAACATTGTGACTGAAAAATCTTGTCTATGCTGCTAGAAACTTTTTTATCATGCAAAAAAGACTGTTTTTAAATGGCACAATAATTTCTGAGCCACTGAGCCAGTGGTGCTTTATATACCACCAACTGGAATACATGTTACTAGCAAGAAAATGGGTTATGATTATTTGTATGCAAACATCCATTTATTCTCATTTGGAATAGTAAACAATTATTCAGATAACCAATAGTGAGAGCAAGAAAATTTCCACCCCAATAGCTTTTTTTTTCACTTAAGAAGAAAAAGAAAGGGGTTTTGATAATGGTTTATGTGTTTACTGAAGTAGTTTCACTGTTTCTGGCTTTAAATGAAAATTTGCAATTGAATAACTTCAGAGGAAGGTAGTAGGGGGGAAAAAAAAAGGCAAGAAACATAGTTGAACACTCATTTACTTTGGAAATTCCCAGAATGGTCAAACAGGAAGCAATGGTTTTATCCTGAAAGGCTCTGACTGGTCTTTATAAGACCTTTGCTACTTCAGGACTGAGCACTGAGATGCATACTTGAAAATGATCTTTCCTGACAGAAGCAATAGTCCTGCACAGCTCTAGATAATCTGTTATTTTCCTTCATCTGGAAGAGTCATGTTTTGCTACTTATGGTCCTGGAAACTGGCCATGCAACTTGGTAGTATGGCCAGGACAGACTGTGAATCCTGAGTTGCTGCATATTATTCATAAAGGCAAAATTCTATTTTACCCATTCTTATTCTGCAATTTGAACATATGGTTCTTTTCTGTGAGGACAACTGACTTCATGGAGGGCTAGTAGAGGCCTTATGCAGTATGGAAGGACATGGTTTGAGCTTAACTGGTGTCGGGAGATGAAATTTCATGCAATGTTACTCTCTTGCTGTGCAGGGCTGCAGGGTTGATCACTGCCAGCCTTCTAATACTTCAGTTCACATTCAAGAAAATCTGCAAACAACTGTATTCAGAAGAAGAAGAGGCATCAGCAAAATAAAATGTCACTTGCTTTTTGAAGTCTGGTATTTTCTTAATATCAATTCAGTATCAGATTATATAAAATGAAGAATCATATAATAGCAAACCCATAAAAAACCAAGTTAGTAAAATATTTAGTGAAAATACGTCCTTTCTCCATGCTTTTCATATTGAGGTAAGAGTTTCCTTGGGAAAAAGGCCAATAATAATAAAAAAGGTGTTTGTCAAACTTCTGGAAAAAAAAAAATCTAAGCCTGCCTTCCTTCTGATTTTGATGGCATATATAATTAAGAACAGCAAAGGCTAGGTATTGACAGGAGACTCATTAGAAAAGAAATATGATTAAACCCAAGATTTATTGAAAATGATTCAAAACTTCAGGAAACTATCTTTAGTGTGTGCAAATTAAGGTCTGCTGTTCTGGTGAATTGACAGGACTATACCATGCAGCAGAAATACAGAGGCAGAACTCAAAATAGTATCTACCACTGCTCATTCTTAGTCTCATTATAACATGGCCTGAGGCCTAGAGGACAACTTCTGTATTTCTTCTATTTTTTTTCTTCTCAGACCATAACGAGCTTTGTAGATTTTTGCTGTAATAAAAGTGTTTGAAATTGATTTGACTGCTACTGTTACAAAAGTCGCAGATCAAAGAATTCAGCATCCACCCAAAATAGGCTTCAAATGCCTTTTTAAAATGGCTTTGAGTAAGAAATATAACCCCCATCAGGCCCATTGATCCCATCATGTTTATTGTGGCTAACCGTAAATCATTCACAAACTACCAGATGGTGCTGGATGAGTTTGAGAATTATTATTTTGAGGAGTATTCTGAGTTCTGATTTAATTTCAATCTAATTCCACAATGTTTTTACATTTCTCCTATCACAGTCATGGGCACCCTCCCATGCTAATTTGCAAAATGAATTTTACTGAATACCATCTAATCTTATTGCCATAGTTACAACCAAGAAATCAAAGATTGCTACTCTGAGCTGAAAATAGCTGACTTCATACAAAGAAAGGGACTGATTCTTATGCAAACCTCTGTACTCAAATACAATCTCTTATTCAAAGAACAATGGAAAGTTTGATCTCTGGAAGCACTGACTTCTATCGTATTTTCATTCTAGCAAAAAAGATAGAGTGAAATGCATAAAGATGATAGGACAAAGAGAGCAGTGGGTCCAAATTGTTCTCATATGCGTTATTTGCTGAAGAAAAAAAGAAATCAGCAGCAGAAGTACTTATTTTGTTAAAGCTAACAGTTGTTAACAGCAAAGCTCCTGCTGGCTGGAGCTACAGTCACAAAATCTTTCCCTCAAGTCTACTCTGGAACACACTTTAGAGAGGCAGCAGGAAGGGTTTGTTTGAAGCTAGAGCTGTTGGCATTTGAGCTGTTGCTGTTTGCTGTGCTATCTCTTTATACTTTCAGATAGCACAGGCATTTTATTTTGTTTTTTTATGTTATGAATAGAGGATGCAAAATTTTTATCACTTATTACTCCAAATACCCTTGACTCAAATGGGGGAGTTGTTAGAGATATATGGACAAAATGCTCTTTATCTCTGGTATTTGTCCTCTGTGCAAGGACTTTCTGCAGACTCTCTGTGGTAATACCAGGGCACAGTGAAAGGATCCTGTGCTTGGGGGTGTAGCTTGTACGAGAGTAGCAACTCCTGAATCCACCATGGCTCACCCCGGCTCTGTAAGACACAGCAGCCATAAATGAGTTTTATTCTTTTCTTCTGTGCAAGTAAAGTAAACATAGGATGGGGAAAGAATATACAATGAAAAAAAATGGAGGGGGAAGGAGAGGATTTTAAAAAGGAAAATGCAGATAGGAGAATCAAGTCTATCTCGGAAAAAAAGAGAGAAGGGGGAGAAATCCTAAAGTCATACTGTAGCGATACAAAAAACCAAATATTAATAAACAGCTGAGGGCAATCAGCATTCCCAGAAAAAGAAGGGGAGTGTGTAATAAACATATAGACAGAGTAATAATGAAAAAACCCCAACCCACCCAACAGCTGGAAGAAGGGAAACAGACTTTAAATTGTCCCTACAGAGTTAGAATTTAAAATCTTTCAGCATTTCCATATGTAGAATGCTATGAATTTTTTTCTATGTGAAAGAAATCGCATTTTATTGAATGAAATAATCTGAAAAAGTTATAAAGTGTTACAAGTTGTAATATGGCGCTTTACTTGTGAAAGTGAAAGAAAATTTTACACTTAGTCATGAAAACTGGGAAAGCTGAAGGAATACAAACCTTTCACAATGACATTTGGTCCTCCACAATACTTCTGGTCTCTCCAATACTCTTTTGTTCCACTCCTTTCTACTTTTCTCCCAGAACAACACCAATTCTCTCGATGACTCACAAACATGGCAGCTGAAAAAGAAGATATATTTAAGCTGTGTTTTTATCCTAGCTTGATGTCACCTATTTTAGCTGGGTCTGCACAGCTTAAGCATTAATTTAAACTGCATCTTTGAACATAAAAGAGCTCATACAGCATCTGTCCCATGCAGTACTGTCTAATAAACCTCTTGCTGAAGTTTCCTGTAACATGAGATGTTACTTGCTGTCCTCTGAGAATGAACAGTAATCATGACTGCAGTCATTCAGCATTTAGGGAGTTGCTCTGCACATATTCCCAGTGTAGAAGGATACAATTCAACCAAATGTTGACTTTAACTACCCAGACCCATCGCCACAAGAGGCAGTTAAGTAAAATTTTTCCATTTGTCAGAAAACTTTTTTTTTGCATGGGTGGCAACACTCCTTCTTGTGTAGAAGACTAGAAGTTAAGAGGGGGTAATGTGTCTGTCCAAATACCGATAGCTATACAGCTGTGGAGCCACACAAGGATTGTTGGTAATAATATTTTGTGAGAAAGAGAAGGATGTGGCTGGAGAAGGGGCTGTATGGAGGTGCAGCCATATTTTTCTGGGACCAGTATCGTTGTTCTGGATCCTGGACAAAAGCAGGAATGAGGTCCAGAAGCGAGAATGGGCTGTTGACCATGGGCTGACCCTCTTAAGGGGATCAAGACCATTAAAGACTCCCAAAGCCTTCTGAACCATTTCCATACAGGTCTAGAGGAATGGATTGCTTATGGCCACTGATTTGCATACAAAGCAAGAGACTTATCTCCAGGATGGTGAGAACTACAGTAATTTCACGACTATAAGGTGCACCCTTTTGACTAAAACTTTCACCTAAACCCGGAAGTGTGCCTTATAGTCCGGTGCGCCTTATCTGACGGTCAAAGTTCGGAAAATTTGCCTACCCGGAAGTGAGAGCTGTGA
>PYHW01010398.1:0-31662 GCA_013186435.1 Turdus rufiventris | reverse complement strand
GCGGAGCCTCGCTGCAAAAAAAAGTGCACCCTATAGACGGGTGCGCCTTATCTGATCTACAATGTTGCAAATTTTGCTGACTCCCGGGTGGTGCGCCTTATAGTCAGGTGCGCCTTATGGTCGTGAAATTACTGTAATCTATAAAAAGGTACCCATATGAAGCCCATCTCAGGACTCTGGACACTCCCTCAGCCAGATCTTTCTTTTCTTTCTTTCTTTCTTTCTTTCTTTCTTTCTTTCTCTCTCTCTTTCTCTCTCTCTTTCTCTCTCTCTTTCTCTCTCTCTTTCTCTCTCTCTTTCTCTCTCTCTTTCTTTCTTTCTCTCTTTCTCTCTCTCTTTCTCTCTTTCTTTCTCTCTTTCTTTCCCCCCTCTTTAATTTATTTCTCTATTTTCCCTCTTCCATTTTGCCCTACTCCTTTATCCAAAACCCATTCCCATTTGGAGGATGTCTAAGTTAAACCAATTTCTATCATAAGTGGGCTACTTACTAATAAAACTAAGCTTTTGCAGATCCACTGACTTTTGTTGCACCTTTTAACAACAAGCAACTTTGAATCTTGGGCACTCCCTTCCCCTTAAGGGTGCGATGGAACTCAGAGATAATGATCAGAGTGTTTTGAGCAAATATTAAGAGCAGTGAGAGTAAATATTTCCTCAAAATTTTTTTCTGGAGCTACTGCTCTCTGTGTAGAGAATACCTGTATTAGTGTAGAGGACAAGCAGAATTTAAGACCTTCCCAGTAGTGTTGGTGGAAGTTACACTTGGATGTCCTGGAAGAAATACAAAATAGATCTGCTGGCCCAGATGTCACTTTGCTCTCCTCTTTTGTGTTTCAGCCTGGACTGTCTGCTGCCATTAATGACCTGGGAGGAAAAAGTAAATCCCCTGTCCCTCACCAGAAAGCCTTTCCCCTCTGGCAGTGGCCCTCTTTGCAAACAAGCCCTCTTCAAGGTTTCATAAACGAGGTGTCTGGCTTCTCAGGTGACATTCATTGCTCAAAGCAGCAGATATGAGATAGAACAGGCCAGTTAGGGTTGGGAGAGGATGCTGAGGGTCCAGGCCCTTCTCCAAGCAGAACCAGCTTCAAAGCCACACTCGATTGTGCCTGTAGTGCTGTTGTTTCCCTGTCAGGTATATGAGATGTTCGGAACCCCCTGTCAGGTAGGGTACAGACTTTGTTCAAACCTTTGTTCAAGTGTTTTATCGAAGTGTTTGTTTGATTTAAAATTCTTTACAATTCAGTATTACTGAATCCAATTTGTGCCTGTCATCTGCTGTTCTGATACTTGTGTTTGCTTAAAGGAAAACCTCTTCAGTGAATGTTAGTTTTTGTGGCTTCCTGTGTAAACCAACTGGATATTTTTGACTAGGAAACCATTAACCTAAGAGGAGCACTTGGTGGTCCATGAGTAATAGCTAATATTTTCAATATTAGAGACATTTAAGACCCTCTTGAAATTTTGTGTACATAAGTTACTCTGTAGGACTTTTTAGCACACTGACAATAAAAGCAGTTAAAAAGCACTGTGTGCCAGAAACCTCATGACAACATTATGTGTATTTGTAATTTTGTTCAAGGCATTTTACTCAGCAGAAACAAAGAGAACAAATGATGGCCATTTCAGTGTTTCAGTAGCAATACTTGTGTTCCATTAAGTTATCTTGAAATTTCATCTCCATTATTGCTAAGGCCCAATACAAGCATTTGTGTAAGAATGTAATAATGAGAAGAAGCTTCAGGATGATTCTGGCAGTAAACATTGTGTCACACTGCTTCTTTTCTTTCTGTATTTTAGGTGACCTGGACAAGAAACTCTGAGTTCATTTCAAACATCAATCCATTCTCCCTGGCTAGTCTGCTATGGTGCTAACTTAGTTGAGGCACTGGTGAGATAGCTGTCATTTTGTGTAAATGGATTTTGCATCCAATCATTGTTCTTACTCATTTCAGGGGAGCACTACAGCAAGTGACATTGGGCTTCTAACAATGTTCTTCTGTTTTGCTTTTTATATAATCAAGTGTCAACCTGTTTTTAGTTCAAAAATTGTCAAGAGATGTACATGTGTCAGAGATACTTTCTCTTACCTAACAACAAAGGTTCCTGGTACATGCCTAAGTTTTGAAATGGTATCTACTTTCCTAATCTTCTGAAAATGAAGTTATTTAATGAGAAGAAAATATCAGAGGCTAGTGAGCTGACAAACTTAAGGTCAATTTCTGGTTAAATTTCAAGATCACATGACCATCTAGGAAGAAAAGGAAGAAAACAGTCATAAGATCTACAAGGACAGTCACTTATTTTGCCTACAGAAATATTGAGAAATCAACAAGAATTTTTGGGAGATAATTGTGGATCCACAAATACTTGATGTTTGTTGGGTTTCTATGAAAGGTAGGGAGTTCTTGTTTCAGAAGGATAAAAGTAAGATTCAGGGAACCTTTTCTCTCATTATGGATTGCCTTACTTGGGGATACCTGCCTTACTGTCTAGCTCTCCCGCATCCCTTCAAGGTACTCAGACTGTCATGTGTACATTAATCATATGATGAAAATAGAGTACTACTTTGAGAAGTTTTTAAGCTAATCTCATTTTTCACCTATTTCTTCTTCAGGTGTTCACTGGATTTCTAATTTTAAAAAAGCAGAAAAATAAGGCTACTCCTATTTTGAAAAAAGTGCTTGTGGAAAGTTCTTCTATATAGCAGCACATCTTTCAAGGAGTCATATACACAAAGTTCTTTAAAGAGATGATGTAACTGGTTTTCAGTTAAATTTTAATATTTTTGTTCATATTAGATTTTTCTGCCATCACAGTCTTAGTAGATACTTAATGCTTACTTTTTAAAGGTGTTGATTTAGTTGCCATTAGTGAAACATAGTAATCTTTTCCATCTTCTGACAACCAAAATTTTGCAAATCTTTTTTTTTTGTTGTGACTGAATTGTAGATATAGATCTATTTCAAAGATTCATCTTCTTTGGCTCTGCAACAATCATGCCAATACAACTGTTGGAATATCTCCAGATGGTAAATGCTAAAGGACCTTACATGAGTTTGATGTGCCATTTTAATTTAATTTTTTTTTCTTTTAATGAATATCAATATTTTGCTGTCTTAAATGGTGTGAGTAATCTAAGGTTTGCTAAACATTTTCTATACCATCCATTCTGTTCAAGCCATGTCAAGTACACCATGGCACTCCTGTAGATATTAATGACATAGCACTATAAAAAAGTATTTCTAAGTACTTTAAATTCTCTGTGGTACAGTAATTAACAGCTTTGAGAAAAGATGAACAGATGTGTTGGGCACTTACCCAGATGCTTATAGAAAACCAAAGCAGAAAAATTGCTTTTGATTTATATAGGTATTGGATGAGGCCTTTAATAAATGCCTATGGAAATGAATATCAACTAAGTCTATTAAGATTTGCTTTGCTTTTTAAATTTTTTTATATGATCAAAAGGAGATTTTCTTCTGCCAGCAATAGAAATCCAGGCTTATGAGTAGAGTTAGGCACAGGCAGCCCAGACAGTGCTATGCTGCCACATGTAGGGACTTCAACTGATGAATATAGCATTGCCAAAAACATACATCTGCCCAAACTGAGAAAGCATGTTAAACAGAATACATCCACAGCAGTGAAATGATGATGAGAAGGAATCTGTGTTGAAAGAGCTTTTCACAGGACAATGGAAAGTCAGAAGTAATTTCATGAAGCCACTTCTACTTGCAGTGACATATCCCAGCTCTGCTGCTGTATTACCTACTTTCTGTAAATAAGCGTTTACTACAGTCCTTCCACAGTGAAAGAGAAAGGTCACACAAGGCACTGAACACTTTTTATCCTATTAGCTCTTCTGTGGAGATGTAGCAGAGTAAAACAGATCAAAAGTACATGAGCAGGGGTGTTTGAAGGGTGTAAGGTGAGCTCAGGAGAGAGCAGTTGTTGGCTGCACCAAGCACAATAAAAACCTTGTGTCTGTGCAGTTGACATCTCCCCACAGTAAGAATTACTTGGACATTTTTCAGGATTTTTTATTGCTTTACTCAGAAGAGACAATGAATTATTTGAACCATAGAGTGACTTCAAAGTGATGACAAAACTTTGAAAGAGATCTTGATCCTTAGTATTTTAGTCAGTCTCTACTAAGAGGGATCAAGGAACAGTTTATTCAGTTTTGTCCTAAACTTTCTCTGGTGCATCTAACATTTATCATCACCAACAGGAGACATACACTGTTAGATGAACCTTGGGGCTGATTTGATATGACAAATGGAGTCCTCTTGCATATCTGCACTGAATAGGAAGTTGGTGAAAAAAAGGAAGATACCATATCTGTGAGAGAGCTAAATGAAAACTAAAATTAAAATATCATTCTTTAACAAATACTTTTCCTTTACAAAGGAATTTAACTCAACCATGTTCATAATTTTGGGTATCTTACACACATACTGAAACATTTGTGAGAAATCTAAATACATTTACTAAAAAAACCCCAAAACTCGGGTATCATCTCTGGCTTTTCATACATGAAAAATCAGATACAGGATGACTACTTTCAGAACTGTTTCTAATGCTGGCAGAGAAAGTGCATCCACTTTGACCTGCTGGTTAATGCTGCAATTCATTTTTGATCAGCTAAAAATCATCAATACCTCTTGTCATCAACAATGGCAACAAAGTTTCTCTGATTCTCTTACTAATTCTAATGTACATACACTGAATTAAGATTCTCTGCTTTAATATGTACTTATGGCCTGGACTGAGACAGTAAAATCACACTTTTTATACAGCAATCAAACTAATTTCTGACAGAGAAATTAAGATAAGAAAGTTTTCACTGGAGTAAATATTGAAATCTATATAGAGATTTACTGATACAATTAAATACAATTGAAGCGATAAAGATTGTCATTTATGGTCAGTAAAAGTTCTTTTCAATAATTCTGCTGGATGCAGAAGAACTTTTTGCTTGAAAGTTTGCATTCCAGCTGTGTGTAACGTTCAAAAAGATGTAAGACACTCAAGGTGTTCATATGCATGTTCCCTATTTAGATCAAAGGAAGAGTGTTGATACTGACTTGTCCTGTTAGCCTATTGGAAATATGAGGGTGTAGATCAGAACTGTTAGCCATGCATCAGTACCCTTTGCCTTTTAGTGACTGTTTATAGATTTTGAGCTCTGTAAAAGCAAGTCATGCAGGTAGTGAGATGCTCTGTTTGGAAGACAATGTCACAAAGAGACAGTCACTAATAGATAGATGAAGCTGGGTAAGGTTTTGTACAGTACTGGGACAGCAGTTGACTGTCTGATGACTCAGTGGTAATACTGAAGAAATGAAAGAAGTTGCATGCCACTTGGACAGGTGTTCTGGCAGGTAATTCACCCAAAATAAAAAGCACTTTTTTGTCAGATGAGGGAAATACTTCACTGACCAGTGAAGGTGCAAGCAGCCTATTGATGATACCGCTGAGATGGTCCTGGGAAAGTCTGAGAGCCAAGCAGAGTTGTTTTTTTTTTTTCTGTTACCATTTGGAAGGATTTGGAAGCCTCTCTCCTTAGGAGGAAATTGGTTTAAGCTTCATAACAATTCTCTTTCAGAAATCCTGCTGACTGGTCCAAGTGTCAGAGGGTATTTTATCTCTCTTAAGAATTACAATACCTTTGTGGCATAGAGATTGGGAAATCAAGTCCTTTCTATTGCTCTAACATGGATATTTATTTTAGTATTTCTTAATCCCAGTTTTTTTTTCACTGTGAATTTCATAATAAAGAATTTGATGCTCCATAATGTGAAGAATGACACCTTTGTCTCTTTCCCCTTGTTTTGTTCTTGGGCTGAGCTGCTCAAATCTGCTTTCATATGTTGTCAAGCTCAAGAGTTTGATGACTTAAAAAAGGGGAAAAAAAAAGAAATGGGCTGATAAACATTGGTTGCAGTGTAAAATCAAGAGACACAATCTAATTTGAATGTTTCTTCACTACAGATTCTTGGGAAATACTGCTGTTCATAATGAATTTGTTTAGTATTCATGGGATGTGACATACATTTACATAGATTATGCCCTTTTGAGATATAGCCTCACTTAAGTGTTGGCTATTTCTACTGAGTGAATTTAAGTAAACAGTTTTATCAAATGGTGAATTCCATCAATTGCCAAGTATTCAGAGTACAATTTTTATGCTTGACTAATCAGATATTTATCTCTTCTCTGCTACAGTAGTGACTGACCTCCTGCATAAATATGTGTAATTTATCTTGGGATTACAGCTAATCAGAAGGCTTCTGCACTGCTTCTCCTTTATTTTAATTTTCTCCCAAGTGTTATTCTTTGCGATTTTGTCTGTATTAAAAATTATGAGGAAACATAAGACAAATATTTAGGGTGTCTTTGTGAGCATCATTAAGAAATGTATTTACTAAAGTGTTCTCTCTCTGATTTCCTCCCAATGCCACCAGGATTCTGCAGTACATTGCTGGTTCATTGGAGAAACCTTCCTTGAAAAGCTCTTACAGCATCTTAGAGCAAGTCACGCCACTCACACTAAGGTAATTCTAATTGTTGCTTTAGATCTTGTGCCTCTCTGGTTTTCCCTTTTCGCTTTTTCTCTCCCCTTTTCCTCTCCCCTTTCCCCTCCCTTTTCCTCTCCCATTCCCTCTCCTTTTTCTTCTCCCTTTCCCTTTCTCCCTTTCCTTTTCTCCCTTAAAAGTTATTATTTGAAAGTGGCCCATACACTAACATTTAGTACACTCTTTCAGGAGTTAAAAGTCACTTAATTTTTCTTCCTTGTTATCTTTTTCTTTATCTGAAAGCTGTAAGCTCCCACAATCTCATGTAGAACATTTCAGTGAGAGACAGAGGTACACAAGAAGACTAATAGGAGAAAAATTGAGAAAGTAACTATAAATGGTCTCACGATGCTTTTACTGTCCAAGGACTGGGACATATTTGCTCCCAAAAGCAACAGAACACTTTTTTTTTGCAGTGTACTTACACACAGGAAGTTTAAATATATAGCTTTGTTTCCTCATTCTCTGAGTGTTGTAATTCAGGAATTATTAAAAAAAGAGCTTATTCTGTGATTTAAGTCTCCTGTTTGAACTAAAATGGTCTCAATGTTGTATGTCAAGAACATATTTACTGGCCTATATATTTAAAATATGCAGAGAATCTCTGTCTGTGCTCTGTCATTGTCTGCTGCTGAGCTGCAGAGAGGGTGGGAATTCTGGTGACTGTCCTAGTGCTGTCAACAAGAATGCTACTATTGACAAAACAAGTTAAAATAAGACGTGTTCCAGCTGCAATTGGTGACATTGTCAACGTGCCTGAATTACCAGTGTCCCAAGTTAGCTTTGAAGTTATAGAGGGGAAAGACAGAGGTACATAAACTCCCTGCCTTAGGACAGCATGGTGAGAATAGTCCAGCTGACACAATGGGCTGTTGCAAAGGCATAGGCTACTGAAGCCCAGAAACCACATTAATGCCAGTAGCTCCTTTTCTCATGTTTCAATACCTGTCCACCATGCCATGATTTCTTCATGGTATATGTAAATGACAAACACTTGCAGCTATCCCTGATGTGCTGTAAAGCACAACCGCTATTTTGGTTTTTTCTTTTTTCTTTTCACCGAATTTCCTTTCCTTTTTCTACATATAATTGGAGAGGATCATCATACACACAAAGCATTTTATTAAGTTGGATCAGTCTGCCAGCAAACATGGATTACTTGGGACAGATGTTCTCCAGAAGTATGCTGTAACAAATTTTCATAGAAGTGGTAGCATCCTCTCACTCTCTCCTTCAAAGAGTTATCAGAGTGAGACATGAAGTGTGCTTCACTCAGTGGTCTCCAGTTGGAAAAAATGAACTCTTTTACCTTTCTCACATTACTGCTGTAGAGGACGCTCTGAAAGTCAAATTTCGGAGAGGCTGCTTCAAATCAGAAGCTATCAGCATACAGTAAACTTTAACATATATCTGTCTCATCATAGTTGATTGATGCCAACTGAATAGTGGGAGTTTCATGAATATGATGTAGGCAAGAAGGCACTTGATAGAATATCCCGTGGTTTTTTGCATAAGAAGCATGGCTTTGTAGTCAAAACCAGTGTTGCTGCAGTCGTCCATAGCACTTGAATATTTCCCAGGAAGACTTCATTTTGTAAGGAATTTTTTTTGTATGACTGGGAGGGACATCCCAGATAAACTTTAAAAGCTATTAAAAAGCTCATGGAAATTTTCAAAATTTTTAATACTGTTAGTTCACCTTGAATTCCTGCATGACTTTAGGTACTTATGCCAGGAACCTCACACACAGAGGGCAAAAAATTTGAGGTAAGTAGTTCAGATTCCCAAATTTCCATGTCGATAATGTACACACCAGAAGGATGTGGGGAAATGACTGAGAATTGAATCGTATCAAGACATGGTTTGTCAGGACCAGAAATACTCATATCTTCAAAAGAAAACTTGAAGAGTGAAATACCACATTATCCACAATGGAATGAAAAAACCCCCCAAAACCCTGAAAAAAATCACTCGCAGATAAAAAATGTATTAATCTAGAGAACTCACATAAACAAGCCAGAATATACAGGATGTGTACTCTTTTCTAGGCCTTAAATATTTGTCTGACAACCCAGGAATAATTCATATTCAGATACAAGTTATAATACCAAACCCTTAAATATTCCCTTGATGGGCTTGCACAGACAGACACAATCATTCCCATATCCTGAAGTCACTATATTGGTGCCATCTTTCTGTCTATATTTATGGGTTAAGAATTAAAGAAGTATATAATTCATTTTCAGATATGTTTTTTTCTGAGAAAATAACAGTAGATTACTTTCACTTTTTATTATATTTTGTTTACATATGGAGTTATGAAGTAAGGCCTCGGTGCTGTTTGCATTCAGCATTTACAGCTGACTTTTAATTAACTTCCTTCCATAATGTTAATATAGTTCTTTTGCTGAACAATTTCTACTCCACAATAGCTGAAAGTACGTCTGGTACACCATAGAGGGAAAAAAATGGCCCTTCATTAGCAAACCATTATATTTGCAACAGCTCACTGCCAAGAGACTGTTCAAAGTAGTCAAACAATAAATTCATTAGAATTCCAAAATAGGCCATGAGGGGCCAGACCTTGATCTCACTGAAATCAGTACTGAATGTACTGAATAGTGCTAATGTTTGTCTCTTAAAAGTACTCAAATATCTTTAGTTCAAGCAAAATAACAGACTATTACTGCAAATCTAACCTTCATTAAATTTTCTATGCGCTTAAATCTTTGTATGAATTGGGGAATAAGTTTTGTTTGAACTGAATACTACTTATATTTGATTTTGAAAATTATTTTTAATGTTGTATCCTCTCCAGGTTGCTGTTACTCTCTGGAACATGAGTGCAGCAGGTAAACTCCTATACACATATGCACACATACATACACACACACATATATAAACCCGCACGTGTGAATATATATGTGTATATATATATACACACACACACACACCCATAGAGACCAGGTAGCCAAGTGGATAATAGTCCCACCTCTTATTTCAAAGGCTGCAGGTTCAACATAACTGAGCTCAGTTTTAATTAAACTTTCTATTTGCTTTTCCGCAAGCTATGCTGTACGAAACTCAATCATGGCTAAAAAAAAAAAGCCTATTTGCACTTTCAGTTATTCCTCTGTGCATAAAGCAGAATAGAAGATCAGGAGCAGTTAGCACAAATGTGTCTTTATCCGAGTGCAAAACCACATAGTGTTCAGCAAAACTTTCTGGTTCCTATTATCTGTATTTCTTGAAGAATCTCAGAGGGTGCTCTGCATTTCTGCTTCCCTGTACTGCTACAAAGCACCTATGGGCCAGGAATGCTGAAAGGAATAATTCATTCCTATCTGCCTACAGGCCCTGTACTGCTGAACATTGGAATTGCCAGAACACCATCACTGATAGGCAGAGTAATTGGGAATTGAGACCAGTTTCAAATGACATGTGTTTTGTGGGACACTGGGAAAATCACACTTTTTTCACAGGTCACTATTGACACTTTGTGCATCTTTGGAGTCTTTGGGATACAGCTAGGTCTGTGGCAGGTTGCAGTAGACAAACTGCTATTTGATCCTGTGTTTAACTTCTCTAGTCAGGATAATAATGATTATAGTAGTGAGTAAGAGGGGTGCTAAAAATAGTTTGACCTTCTGATATGTATCTTGTCAGGGATACTCAAAACTCATGTTAACTTTCATGCTTGCTGAAGGAATGATATATAGGAAAAGAGCAGTGCAGCCGAACACTTCCTGTGTGTTCGTTGAGAAATGTGTATGAGCAAGGGAAGAAATTACCTGTGGAAAGAAAAACTATTGGTGCGCATAGTTTCATTTCTATAGTCTGAGAGAACAGGCATCATGTTACAAGTACGATTTTAGAGAAGAAATTGCTCTGTATCAACAAGGACCAGAAATTACAAGGCACTCACCTATCTCGTGGCAGAGTATTCCTCAATAGACAGATGTTTTCTGTGGTTTGAGACATGCTCTTTGTGGAGAAAGCAGCTTGTCAAAAAATGATAAAAACACAATGTATTTGCAACTGCATGGGAAATTTATGTGTTGCCATGCAGACTGGAGGTGAGGCAAATGAATATTACTCACCTGATAGAGACAATGAGGTCTGATACAATTAACCTAAGTTAACATTCAGACAGAGTCTCTCTAATATACCTACCATTTCTCTGATTGAAAGAAAACAATCTGAAACAGAATTTATGTGCAAAGAAGATTGAAATGATCAATTAAGCTGTCCTTCTAATAAGCTGTCTCTAAAAGGACTACTGGTTAAATGGAGAAATCAAATATGCTAAGTCCAAATAAGAAACTTAAGCTATTGATTGATCTAAGGCCCACAGAATTCAACTGCAGTTTTGAGGAGCCCTGAATAAGGTTTGCATGGTTAATTCCTCATATTTCTAAAGGTCAACGCCATGCTTTTTTTTTTTTAAAGAGAGTTTTCTGAGGCTCAAAATTAATTAAACCAGTACCTTCGAGTATGTTGGATTAGTATTGCCTTTATTAAAATCTATATATTACATAACCTGAATTTTTAAAATTACTTGATTTCCTTCTAAGTTTTGAAAGTAGTAGTGTTCTAAAATATATCTCATTTAAGAAATAGGCAAGTATTACAATTTGTATTTACATTATTGGTTTGAATTTTTTTCTTTACTTTTACTTTATTTTACTTTTAATTTTAGTGATGTATAAATCTTGTACACGAAAGAAATTTTTTTTTCATGTTAGATGCTTAATGCCAATTCCTCTTTCATTAAATTAGATAAAATTGGGCCCAAAGGTAAAATGTAGTAATCGAATACATTTTGTGATAATTTAGAAAGAAATAATAAGAGTTTTGTTTCTTTCTGTATTTGTCGTCTGATGAAAGTTTTCAGATAAAAGTTCTGGTCTGTTTTCTCAGACCTAGTTGACTAAGTCAATCATTAGCATAACAGGCATTTTAGTAATAAGGAATAACCAGAATTTACCATTTATAGACCTAGTCCACTGGCACCAAAAATATGTTACAGCAGGTTACAGCTATTGTGAAGGCGTGTCCATTTCTTAGGTCTGAGAACTACAATGGTTTAATAAAGTATGCCTCTTCATTTTAAGACAAGTTGATTATATGTTTTTTTTGTCCATAAGCTGGGAGCAGAATAAGACATAATCTCATGAAAAGGTATTGGGAAAAGGACTAGAAAATGCTCTTGTTTGTGGAGGGGGCACTGAGTGCATCCTGGCCATCTGACTGGCATTCTTTGTGTTCCAGTAAGGTGAGAACCAGGTACAAGTGGAAGGCTAGGGGATCAGGGTATTGCCAACATGCCATAAAGTGATCCATATGAAAAGCTCTTCTCTTGTGACACCATACAACATAGTACAGTAATTTCACGACTATAAGGCACACCGTTTTGACTAAAATTTTGGTCCGAACCCAGAAGTGCGCCTTATAATCTAGTGCGCCTTAAATATGGACAAAGTTCAGAAATTTGCCAACCTGGAAGTGGGAGCCGTGGCTGCCCCATGCCGTGGCAGTCCTGGCACGGGAGAACCCTGGGCACGGGGTTCCCACGGTCTCAGGGTTCCCACGGTGTCGGGGCTGCCACGGCTCAGGACAGTTTTGGCTCCCACTTCCAGGTTGGTATGGGGTGGCCATGGCTCCTGTGCCACGGGGCTCCTGCGGTGCCGGGGCTGCCGTGGCACGGGGCTCCCGTAGCACCAGGGGGACACGGGCTGGTGGGATTGCGGCACAGCTCAGGTTTATGGCATTGTGGCATGGCTCAGGCTTATGGCATCGCAGCACGGCTTGGGCTGACAGCATCGCAGCATGGTTTGGAGCACTGGGGCGGTACGGGCCGCTGCCATTGCGGTGCAGCTCGGCCTATGGCATCGCAGCACGTCTTGGGCTTACGGCATTGCAGTGCAGCTCAGAGCACCACAGGCTGGTGGGATCATGGCATGGCTTGCACTTATGGCATCACAGCACAACTCTGGCTGATGGCATCGCAGCGCGGCTTGGAGCACAAGGGCAGTGCGGGCTCCTGGTATAGCGGTGCAGCTCAGGCTGCTGGCACCGCGGTGCGGCACTGGCTCCCGGAACAGCTGAGCTGCAGAGGCACCTGGCACTGGCAGCAGCCCAGAGCGGGGCCGAGCCCACCCAGCCCCGAGCCCAGCTAGTAATCCCCGTAACTGCGCAAATCCGTTATTAATTCGTTACTTTGTTGCACGTGGTACGGATCCTCGCTGCAAAAAAAGGTGCACCTTCTAGTCCAGTGTGCCTTATATATGGACAATGTTCGGAAATTTGCCGACTCCTGGAGGTGCACCTTATAATCTGGTGCATCTCATAGTCATGAAATTACTGTAATTTGTATATCATGTCAAGTTTGAATTTTTTATTAGCTTGTTTTCTCTATTTTTTTGATCATAAAATTTTACAAGAAGTTTGGTTTTGGCTGTCTGTCTGATGCCTATTAAAGTCAAGAGAAGAACATCCCATCTGTTTAAATGGTTGGTGGTTTTTAGAGTAGTTTTGGCCGTTAGAGATTACATCCTGAACTCCTACCCATTCTTTACTTCTTCATTTTTTCCCCCCAGAATTAAATTAGGAACAGAAATACGTTGAACTGCTTTGAATTCTGGAGACTCCAGCTGCTTCCAAGCACTTCTCAAATCATCCCATTCCAGGCAGCCATGAAAGAAAGGATTTTCAAACTGCAGCAATAAGCAACTTCTACTCCAGATACTGGATTCTGCAAATTTTCTGTATTTGTTACTGCCTGCTTAATTTACTGTCTTTTAAGGTGTTGATGCTGTTTTTCAATAAGAAATTGAGTGCTTCCCTATTCCCAAGTCAGACTCTCATATTAATAATGTACCAAAATGTCTTGGGTGCAACTCATACATGCTGGAAAAGATACCTGCCAGGTCTGGAGTCAGTTCAGAGTAATCTGTCCACTTGTTCAAGACAACTAGAAGTCCACAGATAATGTGTTAGGCTGAGTCATGACACAACTCATGAAAATAAAACTTTCCAGCTCTGGTGCTGCAAACACAGAAGTTTAGATTTTATTTTTTCAAAAGATAGGTGACTTTGAAGGGACATTTTCTTTCCCCCTTATACATGAGTTCTCGCATCAATCTGAAACATGTGCAGCAATGTATTTGTAGTGATTTTGACTTCAGACCACTGGACCAAAACCCAAGGATTTATTGTTTTACTCTGTTTAAACAAAAATCTCTTACCTTGTTTTCTAGCACACAAACCCCAAACAGCAAGTTTATTGCTGAAGAGCGAGTATATTTGTGCATTCAAAGAATGACAGGAAAAATAATTTCATTTTCTTGACAGTATATAACAGTGTCTGCATTTTCTACTATACTTACTGACTCACAGTGTGAGTAATTCAATGTCTAGCTTTGAACATATTTCTCTAAGATATCAGCTTGCTCATATTTTAGAAACATTAGGGTTCCCCCTGCTCAGCTGAACAATAACCAGTTATGAATGAGGTGTTTATATACATGTGTGAAAGAAAAAACTTTTGCCTAATGTTCAGGTCTGATCCAGACTGTCTGGGTTTCACAAAGGTTACACAGTGTTTACCAGGTTACTGGGTTAGAAAGCAACTCATCAAATGTCTGCTGCTAGACAGACTGCAGCATCTGCAGGATGATTCATGCTGGGGGCTGAGGGCAGCTGGGCTCTCACATCCCAAACATCCCCAGAGACTTTGCAGCTGAAGGATGTTTCTCCTGACACTTCCTTGCCACAGACAGCAGGAGCTGGGTGTCTAACCAGTGGTCTGGAGAGGGCAGAGATAGGCTGGCATGATTTGGCACAAGGCAAACCTTTAAACTTTGAGACGAAATCATGCTTGCTTTTGTGCTTCAGGACTAAATGTGTGTGAGGAGCAGGAAGCACTAAAGCACCTCCCTCAAATATCCCTGCTGTCTTTTAACTTAATAAACTGACGTGCCTGACACAATGAAAAACACTTTAAAGCTGCTTTGCAGAACAGACTCCAGCCCTGTAATGGGTCTTAGGCTGGAAATTAGAAGGTTTCATTGTCAAGGACAGCCAGTGCTCAGTTGCTTTTTCTGACTCTACTGCAAGCACTTGGGAGACAAATGATGTGCTTTACATGAGTATAGCCATAGATTATTTAGTTCATTTCCTGAATAGAAGGGAAATTTAAACCATATTTGGCTTAGAAGCACAAAACTATTGGTACATCTGGAAACAAAAATGAAAACCACCTCAAAGAGCTCCAAAAAAAGTGTGAAGGAAATGAACTTTATCCTATGATGATCAGAAAGGATATCACAGGACACACTGAAGAATTAATGAAACACACTTCAAGAACCAAGGCTGCGTGACAGGACGCTGGTTATAACCAGGTTTGCTCAGTAAAATATTAAAGGCCATTTCTCCCTACCCATTTACTTTGACTTACTACAGAGCACTTTAGAAAGGGTAAGAGACTAATAGGTACTGAAGAGGTTTTGACTGCAGAGTGCAATAGAAGGTAATAGCATGAAAGTTCTGCAGAGAAAATCTGTTCAGAGAGTGTAAATCAAACAAGGTTGCCCCAGAAACAGGCATTTCAGTAAAGCTGACATCCTTAAAACAACATTTCATACATCAGTATTTGTTTTAAAAATTGAACAGTTTTAAAAATATCAAAATGGCATATTGCACTATTTTATTTATTTTTACTTTCAAAAGGCTTTCAATAACGCTAAAATATTGCAATATTTATTCGGATATTTTGCGGGTTGGAATGTGACCACAGCTTTCTTTACCAAAAGATATTTCCCTCACAAATGGATGCTCATGGATCACTTCTGAATGTCAACTTTTTCTTTCCTCTCTGCATTAAGGATGACAAAGTGGAAAAAAAGAAGAGGTTAAGTGGAAATTCATTCTTTAACAATTTCTTCTGTGTGATTCAGTTGCTGGTCCTAAAATTGTGCTCAGCTTTTTTTGCAAATATATCACATTTGTACCCTACTTATTGCTACTTATATGTCCTTACCATCCATCCAGATAGAAACAGAAAAAGCACCCAGAGCAGCAGCAGAGCTTAGTCATGCTCCTCCAGGTCTGAGGTGACCTTAAAGAGGGGCTGAGTCACCGAAAGGCTCAGCTCAACACGGTGAGCAAGAGTGAGGGCATTGCTTCATTCTCTGGCTAGACCTGGGCATGGGCAGTGTCCTCACTGCTCAAAGATCAGAGGAGGATTCTGCTGCTCCTTTTCCCAAGGCTAACCTGAAATGAGTCAGGCAATCCCCATCCCTGCCAAAGGCCCATTGGCCCTGAAGGCACAACACTCAAAAATTAACTAGTCCTGCCTGAACAGCTTGTCTCAAAGCTGTCATTATTAGTCCCACATTTAATGATCGGTGTATCATGTTCAGATAGGTGGATGATAGGTCACAGCCTTATGTAAGGTAAAATATCATGGAAATGTAAAACAGGTTTTTAAAAAAGTAATAAAAATAATACAGCACAGCACCTGGGTTGTTCACTTTTATAGTTCAGAAACAAGAATATTCTTATAATAACATTTTTTAACAGACTAGACTAAGTCTGGGAAAGAGGTGGGTGTTCACACAAAGGATTGTGGTATGATTTTTTAAAAAGTATGGACTGTTTTGAGAACCATCAAATTAGAGAACAATACACAAATCACTGGATTTCTCAGTTATTCAGGCTGACACAAACATACATTTTCCATTCCAGTTAGCAGATTTCCAGATTTTTCTAAGTCCTAAGCTGTACTGAAATGTTGGATAATGTTTTTGGTAATTTTGCCCTATCAAAGTTTGTAGAGCTATCTGAGGGTTGATTAAGTTATCTTTTAATTGGTGATGGGTGAACTGTGACAGATTTAGAGATCTAAGTGACTCAAAAGAGATCTGCAATGGTTAACAGGACTTCAGAGGAAATTTGTTGACTGCAAGATAATGTAACAGAGTGCTCAATAGGGTGAATTCGATGTGGTGACATTGTTCACAAAAAGCAGCCCTGTGAAAGACCCATAAATGTGAATCCTATGTATTATTGCTTAATTCTGTTATATATTACCCCAATTATGCTACTTTGCATTAAATTTCTGTTTTAGATTTTAGTCCTTAGCTGGTAAACCAGTATTTTAGAGAACTGTAGAAGAGAGAAAAAGACATAGAAGAAAATTCTAGAAATATTCTTGAAATAAAAAGATAATAATAAAAAGAGATGTACTTTAAAACAAACTACTTTATGCTTGACCTGAACTAGAAACTAATCTTTCTAAACGGAGCCTGAGTGCCCCAGTAGAATAATTACGTGGATGTTTCTAGCTGGAATGTTTTACGTTCTACCACAGCATTTTAATAGTTCAGTGTGTCTAGGAATGACTGTGACTGTTCCTAATTTTTCTTGAAGGAGGAAATTGGTGTGGTTGGTGATTTTTTTGTTTTGTTTTGTTTTGTTTTTTCTTTTTTTTTTTTTTTTTTTTNTTTAATATTGGCACAGGCAGGGATGTTTGAAGCCACCCAGGAGGTGTAGGATTTTGGAAGCAGTGCTATCAGCAGTGATAAACCTGCTGAGGCACAGCAAGAGCAGCAAGCTTTTATGGGTCTGGACCCGACCCTGCCTCTGCCCCGGTGCTGCAGTCCAGGCAAGGGCACAGCATCCCTTCCATCCTGCCCTTCCCTTCCTGCATCTCCCACCCAGCTGCAAGGAACAACCCTGGTGAAACTCCCAGCCCTCTGACACGGCTCCCTGACACTGCTTGCTGCTGCCAATGGTGTAGTCCCTACCCCCCGATAATCTTTTGGCAGTCCTTACTGGTGACATCTTTAAATGGGAATCCTTTGGAGAACTGCCTTCTCTATTTCTGCTCCCACTCTCGGCTCCCAGCGTTTCTAACATCAACCAGAAATTGCTGTTTCCTCCCAGAGCCTGCAAGTTACTCCTACACTGCTCCCATGGCCTTGCAGTTTCTACAAAAGTCCTGAGCACACAAACCATTTCTTGTGCAGGATGTGAAGCCCACCACAGAGGGCCCATGGTGAAAGGAATTTATCATGAAAGGAATAGAAAGGAATTGTTTCCATTTAAGTAAAGGCTTTCATAAGTGGGTTAAGAGTCTAATGAGTAAACAGAGGTTCTGGCCCTAGAGATGCTTTTTAAGATCTTTGAGATGTCTGTTTATCAGAGCTTGAAAGAAATCTCATGGTGGCCTTACAGTAAATCAAACAATCCCTCTCCCTGTGCTCTCATCTGTGGTTTGAATCAGTTACAATGAGCCTGTTTTCAGAGGCAGAAACAGGTGTTTGAGGTTGTGGTGGCTAAAACTCAAGGCTCTTTTATGAATGCAACTTCAGAGAAAATATGTGACTGACCTGCACTTGAAAATATGATATAAAACCAGAAGGTGCAGTCCAAGCTGCTCGTAACCAGCTTGGTCTGATAGTGAGTAGTCTTCATTTGCCAACATGCTAAAAGGTACAAAAAATCACAAATGGTGACCCAGAATATTGACTATGCTGCAGCAGTTTCATGTGGATGAGCCAATATGTGGGAACCATAAATCCAGACCTGAGGAGCTCTGTCTTCAAAATCAAATTCTCAGGTGATGCTGGCTTTGCACCTCACCTCATGCAACGACTTTCAGCTTCTGTAAGGCCGAGGAAAGGACAGATTTGGATTGCTTATGTGTTCTTAGGAGACCTCTGGACACTGACACAAGCAAAGATGCTGTGCGTCTTCTCTGCTCTTCTCCTGGCAGTGAGTGAGCAGCCAGCAGGGGATTCTGCCAAGAGAGAGTGAGCACAGCCTGGACTCTGACCAGAATCAATTCCACAAAGTGATTTTTTTCTTTGTACAAGGTATTTGCAATCACTCAGTACTATCAACTCAGGAATGTGAGAACACAAACAGCCAGCTGCGTCCCAGCTCTGTGGGAAAATAACTTTTAGGAAACTAGTAGCAATGATAATGCTCTGTGTCATCTATGACCCAGAAAAATGAGCACACTCCTTTCAGTGGTTTTCTATGAGATGCTGCTTCAGTAGTTTGTTACTACAGTGTTCACTCGCATCTTTGATAGCCTTAAAAATTAATCTTATTTATGAAGCCTTCCCAAAACCATACTATGGGCGAGCACTTGTTTTCCAACCTAATTACTAAGTACCATGCCTTTAGCAAATTGGAAAACACAAGCAATATGCTTTTCAGTGGTCTCAGGCTTGAGTTGTTTTAAGTTTGGAGCTGCGTAACAAAGGTTGACACAAATGATCCAGCAAAAATAGTGTAGGATATGAAAAAAGCATTTCTAATGCGTGAAGCCTTCTAAGTTCAGCAGAGTGTTTATTTGTAAAAGTAGTTCATCCTCAGGAACAAGCAGCAAGAAAACATGAAATAACATATCATCCACTAAACAGCACTTTCACATGTGCATGCCATTATAGGAAAAGGTTACACAAAGGATCCAGAGGGATATTTTCCTTCCCAGACACACATTAAGCTGCTGATAAAGGAATTTAAATCTGAAGGCTGGTTTTGACTTGGTCTAGAGAAGCACGCAAGGGCACAAACCCTCAGGTCTGAGTGTGTAGGACAAGCACACGATAATGTAACTGCAGACCACCTCCCAGAGCAAGCAGATGGCTGCCACAGACAGGGCACAAACCCAAACTCAGCTCAGTTGACCTCCACCAGCAACTGTGGCAAATCGCTGCAATGCTGGTGCTGGCAGTACTGCACGGATTTTCCCCAAGCAACCAGCAGCACTCTCAGTTTGACTGGTGTGTTAGGGTCAGATATTTCCCTTCAAATGTCCCTTGCCAAAGTCTCAGTCCACCCCTGAAAGCTGATGCAAAGAGGGAATCCCTAAGGGGAGAAATGCTGAATCTGCACCAGAGGGGCTGCTGGCTGTGGACTGGGTCCTGGATGCTGCATGGGCTGTGCACACTGCTGGGCAGAGCACAAAGAACATTGCATCTCTGGCCCAGGTAGCTGATATCATAAACACTACACTGTTTTGGAACATTTAAAGCTGAAGTTTTAAAAGGGCTTTGGTTAGTATTTTGCACTATTTGAAATAAAGAGTTCATTAGAGCTGAAATTTATTAATTTTGAAAACTAAGCTGTCTGGAGCATTTGCTGCTTAGCTACAGCAGAAGGAGCTATGAATGAACACTTCCTATTTTCTAATGCTCAGAGTGTGCTTGAACCTTTTTATTCTTTAATTAAAAAAAAATAATAACCAAAATAAGAGACATGGAAGCAGTCATTATGCTATTCTTGCAGTTTTTTCTTCTCTTCACAAAGTAAAAAATCCCAAAAAAAACAAAGAACAAACTCTTCAACCCAAACCCACAGAACACAAAATCTAACTAGTGGCAAGATTCAGTCTCTCTCTTTACAAAGCAGAGATGACAACAATGACCACATAGAGATGAGTATGGAAGAAAAATAAAGATGTTTTACTTTTTGGTCTATTATGGCATTTAATGTAATTTTTCCCCACGGGATTGTAAATCACTTGTCTTTTTCTGCTTTCGGTCATTCTAGGAATTTTCGATCCCAGTGTAAACCCCAACTTGAAACAATGTGGGCTTGATGAGTTTACTCTGCTTGAAACAAGGAAGCCTTTGTCCTCTATGCCCTAGGCAACTTAAAACACAATGCCCCTATCCTGCTTTGCCATGAGACCTTCAGTCAACATTCCCCTTGGTTTATGACAACTGAACCAACAATTAGGCCTGAGGCATTCAAACAGACATTTGAAATAGGGAGTGCATTGATGTGTACAAACCCTGTAGAGTGCTACTCCGCTCTCCTGCAATGTAGAGGTGCAAAGTTAAATTTAGAAGTTGCTGCTACAGCCTGTGGTTTTTCACAGCTGTGTTTTCACTCTCCCTCTTTTGTGGAAGAATGTGAGATTTAGAAGATGCACTATTTAACTTGATTTTTCCTCCATTTTTGAGAGAGGAATTTTATCAAACATTTTTACGAATGTCTCCCTCCTCTCATGTGATGGCAGAGCACTGCTTAAAGCACTCTTCCACGGCATCCCAGGATATGTCTCAGCCCTGAAGCTATTCCAGTTGCATGCTGATAAAGAACAAGTGCTGCCTAACAGGTTTGTCAGATACTGCAGATTCCCACAGCCTGCAATGCCTGCTCCACTGAAATTCAGGAGCTCCAGGTGCTGGCGTGACTAGTCAGGGGTGCTCATGCTCTGCATTCATGCCAACACTCAATTCATGTCTGTACCAGGTGGAGGGAAGGCTGCATTCAGGCAGAACCAGCTGGTTAAAGAAGAGCAACACAGCAGGATAATTCACCGTTTCTGCACATCAGGATCTCTGGCCATACCTGAAGGTCACCTAAGAGACCCCGTGGGAAGGAGGTGGTGGTACTGTGCCAGCTTCTCCATGGTCATTTCTGCCAGCAGTAGTGAGGGCTGGCAGTGGACAAAACGTGCTGGGAAGGCCGCACCTGGCTGCGTGTAGGTTGTCAGCAATATCATTTGAGTGGTTATTTCCAGAAACAATAGTTTTCAGTATGCCAAAAAGCATTTGTGAGATTCCAAGACCAGATGGACCACTAACAATCAGTATTAACAGAGCATGGGGTGGGGGAAAAAGCCTACTACAGTTTTTATCAGCTGACAGGAGATCAACTTTTTAGGGGAAACTGAGGTAAAAAAAAAAACACTACAAGTTATTCCAGTGCAGACAGATGATCAGTGATAGAGGAGAACTAAATTCTTCATTCCTTATGTTCCAACTGTTAGGTCACAGTGCCTTGCATCATCAGGTAATAAATACCTTGCAGATCTCTGCTTCCTGCCCATCTGGTAATAGGCCCTGAGTACTTCTGAAACCTGTATAATGTGACATATATTACATAGCATTCTTCAAAGCCTTACCTCATTCCAGCAGAATGGCTGAAAGTCACTTAATTTTGATAGTTCAAATAGGCTAATTTTCTGTATTTTTCATACTGCAATAAGCGTAAAGATTCAGATATGAGTTGTGTACTATAAAGTTAGTGCAAAATTAAATTTGCATTCACCCATCTGATTCAAGAGGAGTGTGAAATATACTTGTCACACCATTTTCACATGTTGTGGTGGCTTCTCAGTGTGACTTCCTGGAACTGAACCAATTGGCTGATTACAGTGACTAGCATTCAGCACTCCTACCACAGCAGCCACTAACAAAAAAAACCCAACAAAACAACCAAAAGGCACCAAACCAACCTCCTCCCTAGAAACACTGGAAAGAAATAAAGCACAAAGAAAACCAGCCTACATAGAAGACAAGCATTTCTCTACTCTTCACTAACTCCTCTTTAACATGTCCACAGAGGAGAGCAATACTTGAACCATGGGGAGCTGTATTGCAGAAACACTTGACAGACAAATACTTATGCAAACAGATATCCCACAATGATTTGGGTTTTGTCATATTTTTCCATGAGGTATTCCATGAGATACTAGCAAGACGAGTGACTGCTGCACAAATCAATATCAGAAGGTTTTATTCTTACTATGCTTCAGTTTAGAGTTTCATTCGCTGAAGCTGCATGTCACCAAAATGGTGTGTCAATTTAGCCAGTGTAAATGAGGCAGTTGAGAATGCAATGTCTTGCTAAAATGCGTTTCATGTGGCAAAACATACAGACATATGCTTATCTTTAAGAAGGTGAATTATTTCAGTAAATTAATCTATGCTGAAACTGAGCATCTGAAGTCAAGCTCAGACTTTTTCACTTGGAAGCGCCAAATTGCCACTACACATTTTTCCTTTTGTTTGCTCCCATATGAGACTCCTGCTTAAATCACATGCTCTGTTGTTACTAAATAGGTGAAATATGCAGCTGCTGCAGTCACTGACAGCACCTCAGCTCTTCAGGGTACCAAAAAACATTTTGGTCTTCTGAAATCATTGCTACTTCAGGAGATGACAAAGAAAAGCAAAACAATCCCTTTGTAATGCTCAAAATCCCTTGGCTTCTGAGGCTGGCAAACAGCTACGTCTAAGCTTTTTTCTCAGCATGTGTCATCTTGCTGGACGTACCCCAAGTGTGAGTGGAAATAGCATGAACAGCAGTTTATCTGTAGCAGGACTGCCAGATTTCTTACAATAGTTCTTGGAGATGGATCACGTCATTGTGCTCCTCTCCAAGATACCTGCTCAAGAGGAAGAAGCTTGCTGTGCAACCTGAGATTTTTCCTGCTGTGTTGCACAGGCTGCTGTCTCTGTTTCCTAACCTACTCTGCCCTCACCTGCCTCTTCTCTGTTATTCTGGCACTGGCATGGGAACCTGCTTAATATTCTGGACTGCTGTGTCAAAACACTTCACCCTTCACCCTTCACCCTTCCTCCTTCCCTCCCACAAGTCTGTGGCCACATAGATAACAGATTTATTCCTGCACCACCTTGAAACAATTTCTTATGACCTCCTGATTTTACTATTCCCCATCTTCTTAACCCATGAATTCAAGGGATTTTTACACATGTAAAAATTTCCTCTCTTTCTCTGTGGTTAGAATTTGTTAGAGAAAGTATGACAAAGCAAAATTAATGTTTCGGTAAAGAAGAAGGAATGAGGAAGTGTTTTCAGAAGAGAGAGTGCATAATGTCCCTATAACCTTTATGCTCTCATCTCAGCTTTTCCTGAGACTGTAGCTCCCCTGAGACCATCACTGCAGTTGTCTGGGCTCTCTCAATTCTGTTTTTCCAGCACCTGGACCTCCCTCCTTCCTGCTTGGCATGTCAGCTGAGCCAGAAACAGTGCTGGTGGTGCCTGAAACTGTGCTGCATTGGAGCTGTCAAATGCGCATGGCTGCTTTTCCTACTTTTGTCCCTAAAACTGGTTCTCTGCTGAGCTACAAGTATTTGCATAGCTGCCAAAGGCATTACAGTAATTTCAGATTACAAACTGCACTGACTATAAGCTGCATCTCTGGGTGTCAGCAACATTTCGTTCTTTGTTCATGCACAAGCCGCACCTGATTATAAGCTGCTCTGTCACTCACAGTGAGGATCCACGTGCAACAAAGTTGCCAAATAGTAACAGAATTGTGGAATCGTGGGGTTTACTGGCTCAGCTCCAGGCCACGTGGGCTTGGCCCGCTCAGGGCTGCCAACGGGGCCAGGTGGCCCAGCTCGGCGCTGCTGTTCGGCGGGGCTGCTCGGGCCCGGCCACTGCTGCCGCTGCTGGGCTTGCTTGGCTCGGCCTGGTGCTGCCCCGTGGTGGCAGGGGGGCACAGAGCCCGCTGGCACCCACAGTGGCGGTGGCAGGAGGGGAAGGAGGCCCCCTGCTCCCACGGTGGCAGGCGGCAGGTGGGTGGGGACTGGAGCCCCCACCTCCCCCCAAACTGTGGCGATGGCAGCACAGAGCCCCCCATCTCTTCCCCAGGCTGGGCTGCCTGAAGGAGGGAGCCCCCACCTCCCCTCCCTGCGCTGCTGGCACGGAGCCCGGCTCCACCCGCCGTGAAACAGAGTAACCAATTTGTAACAATCACGTAAACCTGGGTTTTACTGGCAGGTGCTTGGCTCGGCACTTTGGCTTGCACTTCCAGGGTTGGAAATGTCAGAAAATTGTTCACATATTAGCCGCTCCTGAGTGTAAGCCGCATTTCCGGGATGGGAGCAAAATTTTAGTCAAAATGACTCGGCTTGTAATCATGAAATTACTGTAAAGTCAAACTCAGTGAAAACTGACAAAAAAAAAAGTTATTGTGAATAGTGGGGATAATGAGGAGTAAAGCAGTCATATGGACTTTTTTTTCCATATCAACAAACAAGCAAACAAACAAACAAATAAACCAAACCACAGAGACACAGACGCACACTTCTCTAAACCCAAAATCATTTGACTTCAAGGATTTTTTTGACTTGGTGAATAACCCTCTCTTCTGTAAATCAAAATTACAGTCCATGCTGTCAGAGTATTAGAGAAGACATGTTATGTATAAACATAATATAACTGTTTAACATCTAGATTAAAAAAACCCAAAAAACTCATGCAATATACAAATATAAATAAAACTGATGTGCAAGTCATGGCAGCGAGCTTTGAGTCGACTAATACATTTAAAGTGTAATTTTGTCTACTGGACAACTGCATTTTGTCATTTAAAATTTAAAATTAAACATTGGAAGGAGAAAGAGCTCAACTGTACTTTAATTTCCCAGCAAAACAAATAACTACAGAATGATAACACGAGTTTAGGTAAAGTACACCTGGAGGTCTGAACTCTGCCTTGTATTTAGCTTTGCTGACCTTTGACTTAGAACTGAACATTCCTACTCCACTTATTATATCTATTTTTTCAGACTTTTTTTTTTTTAAAGTTTGCCTCAAGAGTTTACTTACAATGCTAATTCAGAAAAACAATATGTTCTGAGGAAGACACAGAATTAATTAGCCTTATCATGGCTTTTCCACATTTTAATCCCTTTTCCAAGGATGCTTCCATTCAAGAATACCTTGGGCAAGTGAGTTTTGACCACTCAAAACCACAGCTTTTATTGTCTGAAACCTGTGTAGTATTCTGACTGAGTAAGAAACTTCACTTTAAAGTGATGTTACACACCTTAATAGTTACTTCAATGTTTATCTTAAAATATCTAGCTGTCACCTAGACAGTCAGTGTTTCTACTGCTGTTGTATAGGCCAGTAAGGTAAGTCTAGGAGAAATTGACTGCATCTATGTCACTTTTTGCTGTAGGGATTTTCATTATTGATATTACTCTCTCTCCCTAAGTCACAAATCACTTTTTTAATACAAATTTGAAATTAGGTTGCTCAGACTAATCAATTCCAAACCACCAGTTCAGTGACTGATACTGAGAAAAACTTCTTGCCCTCACATGCTGAGCCAAAAAATTTCCAGCTTGCACAAGATAGATGTATCCTAGAGTGTGTATGAAGCTGAAAATGTAACATTTTCTTTTCTTACATTATATATAAAGTAGCATAGTATCAAATAGACTTCCTAACTCTTTAATTAATTAACATTTAATTTCATTGAGGGTATCCTAGAAAAATGAGGATGTCCTGAGTTACCTGGACTCAGAGGGTCAGTGTCTTCCCCATGGTATGAAAATTCTGTACAATAGGCTCTTAGCCAAATGAAATGTTAGTCAGGCTGCTATGATGAACAGGAATGCAGGTCTTTTTCTTCCCAGCATCTTCCTGTCCCCTTTTTCTCTGAACAGTGAAGTTGAACTGAATGTCTGCGCCGGATGGGGCATGTGCATTCAGGGTTCCAGTCATTTATGGGAGAGAAGAGTTTAGTTACATTCCCTCTTTTCTGTGCAGCTGTGTTTCCCTGAAGGAAGGGGTTTCATCTTCACATGGAGACAGACAACGCCCCTTTGCAAAAGGGGTGGTGAAGGCACCATTGTAGTCAGCTATGAATGCATTCTATGCAAACATTATGCAAATAAATCAATTCCATCTTCCTACGGCGCTGATGAAGGTTGTGATCTCTGGAGGAGCAATCTAGAGGAAACTCATGAAAGAAATCCTTTTGGCATATTCCATCAAAAATGTTTTGATCTTCCATATGGAAATTAGTATTTCTGGAAGTAGGTTCCAAATAGATGAAGCATTTTGATTACTTATGCTAAGTCATGGCAGAAAAGTGACAAGCAAAGAGCTCAAGTGAAGAAACCCATACGTGCAGTGCTAAGTGAGAAGTGATGGGTTTTTCACTAATTCATATCTTAAATTTGCCTAGGATATCTTATGACAAGCTCTTAATTCTCTTATGTAGTATTTATTATATCCCAAGGCTCAGGGATAATAGTTGATGACACTGGGACGTGAAGATACAACAGTCTTAATGAAGCATTTAGAAGGAAGGAGATTGCCAGGATTGTTCCAGTGTTTGTGGTAAACTATATTGTATAGTTTATTGTATAGTAAACTATACTGTTTTTATGGATTCATTAGGACTGACCATGTTACAACTGACCTGTTAAAACCCATGACTGTGTTCAAGGAACTTTTAATAATTCCATGCCTAATATTTTAAAAAGAAGTAAAATAAAAAGCATGAATCATATGTGCTTTTATAAAGGAAAGAATATGATCTAGTTATATATCTTTCTCAAATGGGAAAAAAATCACTTCCATTTGGTAACAGTTAACTGTAAATATTATTAAAAATTGCAGCTGGTTTTGTGTTCTCTGAAGAGAAAGATAACTTAAAGCTATATAATCTACTTTAAATAGTTCAAAAGTAGGTCAGACTGACTGAAATTCATTTAATGAAAGAATATTTTACCCATACACTACAAGCTTGGGGTCTATTGTCTCCCATATGTATTTGTGACACCTTCAGCAGCATTACTTGAACACAGATGATGAGTCATATGACCTTTCTAGCTTGAGACTAAATAAAAATGGTGCTTGATAGAATGTCAGCTGAGCCGACACCCTCCAGAGATCAGAAACTACCCCCCCCCCTCTTTTCCCCTTTCTCCCTCCCTTTTCCCAATTCTCATTAGTCGTATTTATCATTTCCATCTGAGTGCGTTTGGGTTTGTCTCAGATGGAAAGCTTTGCACATATAGAAGGGGAGCATGGATACCATCACACTTTGGTCTTTCCTGTTTTTTTCTTTCCTTTTACCTCATGTGCACATTTGTGTATGTGTGTATCAAAGGAATTGCACTTTAAAGCACTCCTTCAAAGGACAAATACCGCCCTAAGACAAATATGAGCACTTAGAGTCTTTTGAAATAATAGATCCAGAAAACTGAAAGGCTCATGGCATAATGACTTGGTGAGGTAAATGGCAGTATTGGTAGCATGACCCTTGAAAAATGAATTACATTTGACTTCCTGCAATCACTGCTTCATTCTGCCTCTACTTCCTTCCCAGGGAAAATACCATGTTAATATCTCCTCCTGTATGGGAGGTAGCACAGTCTGGAATACAAACAAAGAACTGTGGGGAAGCTGCACCCTGTGTATGTTCCTGTGAAAGACCAGGAGGGGAAGTGCAGCAGAGAAGAGAAAAGGTCTTTGTGAATGTGCCTGAGGAAGATGATGACCAGAAAATGCTACTCTAACACAAGTTCTGTACCCTAAGCATGGAACACAGTCTCCTCCTGTACCCTGGACTGCATAAATCTGTGCCCTCTCCAAATGCCATGCTGTGCTGGGTCTCTAGGTCAAGGTTTTGGTAGCAGGAGGGGATGCATGCTGGGGCAGTTTTGAAGCATGTGGGCAGGACTCAGGGGTGAGAAGTTTGTGAGGACTGCTTCCTCTGGGAAGGGCCCCACTCTGGAGCAGGGAAGGAGTGAAAGGAGTCCTCCCCTTGGGGAGGAAAGAGCAACAGAGAGAATGTGGGATGAGCTGACCACAGCCCCCATTCCCTGTGCTGCTGCCAAGGCACAGAATTTGTGAGGAAAATAAATCCTGAGAAGAAATGTGCATAGGAAGTTGTTTTAAGATTTGATTTTTATTTTCTCATTATTCTACTCTGATTTGATTAGTAATAAATTAAGTTAATTTATTTTCCTGGACTCTGTCTTATCTGTGACAGTAGTTGGTGAATAATCTCTCCCTGCTGTTACCTCAATCCATGAGCTTTTAGTTGTATTTTTTATCCCTTGCTTAGTTGAGGAGGTGAGTGACACAGTGGCTTTCATGAGTACCTGGCATTTTTTTTTTTTTTTGCTTGATCCTTTGTTTTGGCTAAAACTTCAGTATGACATTTACATCAGAGTTTTAATTAGCTCTATTTTATTTTTGGGACTTATTAAGTGGATCTTTTTATACATCCCAGTGATATGAGGGCACTGCAGCTTCTCCCCAGCATGCAATGAAATATATATTAATAAAAGCTGTAAATTACTTTTCCTACCTAACGTAACAAAACCAGGGCCTGATGATTTTCACTGACACTCAGAAAGGCAGCTCTCTTGACTTCTGCTGTTAGGAGGAAGAGCTGATGCAGGTGGTAGTTCTGCCTTGTTTTCCTTCTCTTACTGTTGTTTTAAAACCCTTTTTCTTGTAAGTTACATATGAGTAAAACATGTGCTTTAATTTCTAAATGCTGGCATCTAAGGATGAATCTTAACAAGCAGAAAGGACTATATTTTTGCCTTCTCCAGTCTTTAGACACAATCAAAATATTGCATCTAAAGACTGGAGGAGGAAAAAATTTAGCCCCTTCTATAGCCTTGTTTTCATTGAGTGAAACACAAACTGGTTGAATCAATCCCAAATACTCCCAAAATTTCTTAAATAACTTCCAAATTAATTTGTGTTTGCTGTGAGTCTATTTACATGCATACCCTGCCCAGATATCTCCATCAAAAGACTAAGGTTTGAAATTTCTCTGTGGAGGAAAAGGTTTCTGCACAACTTTCCACACACAGTGAAAGAGCAGTGTGTGGACTCTCTGCTGACACTACTTTGATAATTTCATTTGGGATCTCCATCTTGACTCCCTGCTTTTGAAGACAGACTTGCTTAAATCTGAAGGAACTCTTTCTTGCTGGCCACAATAGGTTTCAAGAGGGTGAAATGTCAATTATTCTGCCTTTACAAAGTTTTTTACAAGATAATCCTATAGTCTTCTCCCCCTGTAACCTTCTATATTCTTCAGTTCACAAACTGTACTGCAATCTCTGAATCCATAGTCACCACCCTTGCTTTTTATTGTATGTCAGTCAATCCTTGTGCTCAGTGCAAAATCATTATTTCCCTCATAGATTTTTCTGTATTTCTCCTCACTACACTATCCAAGAGCTTTGTAAGGACTGCCTTTATCCTCATAATCTCCATCAGATGAAGTGAAGTGTTGTTATTTTCCCAGTCTTAGATGGGGAGAGATAGGTCACGGTGAAATCAAAGTGTTCAGAAGAGTGCATTAATTGTAGGTGCCCATTTTAAATGAGGGAGGAGCTGACTTTCTCAAAAGGATTAGCTTTACTAGAGCATGTTACAAGGTGCACAACACAGATTTCATTGATTTCCTTAGCAGCGGAGAATGCTCAGCATTTCCTAATTTCCTGGTGGCAAAAATGTCTGCAAGTACTCACGACCTCTGTAAATTATCTGTACTTGATGACAGATGGTCTTTGGGGTATCTGTGGCTGAATATCTTTAGAGAGTCTTTGGACAAGGTGAGATTTAGCCATTTCAAGGCAAATATGCCTACTAGGAGATAAATGAGAGATGAGTTCTTTCTGATCACATTCACGTAGGAAATATTAATGGAAATTTCAGTATAGAATTTCCAAAAGTGTTTTTGAAAACTTCCTTGCCTAGTACCACAGGAAGAAGCACAAAAAGCAGAAAAAATTTGTAAATAAAAGGCATTTCTACTATTTGTTACTGCTGGGACATACATAAATAAGAAAATACCCAATTCCAGAAACTTCTGCGGGGAATTTCATGTCTCCAGGAGAGTAAAAATAAGGCTCATTAAAACCTTTATTTGAGGTTTTCTTCCTGTGCAGTATAATAGATATTCTGGTATTTTCTTTGAATGGACAACAGGTTTCTGAGGCTAATGCCTTTCTGATGGAGCATAAAGCATGATCAGGAAATGCATTTAAAATCACTTGGCTTTCCCATATTGCTCTGAATGCTCACCCTCCCCCTTCTTTCTTCTTCTCTCAGCTTTTTGGCTGAGCATGACACCATATGGTCTGGAGTGTCCCTTCAGTTGTTTGGAGTCAGTTGTCCCTGCTTGGTCCACTCCCAATTCCTTGTGCACCCTCAGCCCAATCACTGCTTGGATGAGGAGCAGAAAGATGCTGTGCAAGCCCTGCTCAGCAAAAACAAAAACAACCCTGAGTTATCAACACCATTTTCTGCACAAATGCAAAGCAAAATCCCAAACTGTGAGGAAAATTAACTCTACCCTAGCCAAACCCATCACATCATGTCGCAAACACTAAAATTACTGAGTTATGTTTTCTATAGTGAAATAAAAGCATACAGAAAATGTTGTTATAGTCTGTGCTTGCTAAGGACTGCTGCCTGCCTTCTCCATGATGAGTCAGGAGCTTTGTTTAAACTCAAATGCTCAAACACTCCACTCTTATCCCACAGGAAGAATATGAGGGAGCCAGTCCTAAAAAAATCCACCTAAGCAAACAAACCCAGAATCGTTGCACTACAACTCTGAAATGCTGAAGTACTTCTAGAAACCAGTTCTAACATCCTAAGGTTTCACACTGGATTAGCATTTCTATTTGTTTTAGCTTGTAGTAGTATTTGTCTAGTGTCTATAGCAATACATTTAATGATAGAAAGGCAGCCCCAAGTAGTTCTCACGATGAATTGCAAAAGATGAATGGAAAATCTGAGAAAGATGGACAATAAAACTGAGCTACTAAGTCCCAGAAAGAGACAAATATTTGCATAAATTTGTGGGTCTAAAGAAAGTCTGTGGAACCTGAATTTGCATAATCTAAATGATGAGAAAAGTCAAGGAAACTAAAGAGTGTTTAGACATGTTGGTGCCAGGGCTAGCTCTTAACTTGAACAAATCGCTTTGTGAGAAGAAATCCCATGTGCCTGATCCTGGAGCCAGAAAAAGCACTAAGACAGATTTCCCAAAAGAAAGGGACAAAAGACTGTAGTCTGCTGGGAAATAACAGGGGAAAAAATAGACTTTGGAGGTCTGTGTAACAGTACAGTGGAGTCACCGGGCACTTTCATCTCTGGAAACTGAAATACAAACTTTGGTATCTTCAATCCTTACTGATTGTTTAGGGATCAATAGGTGAAGATGAATTTGTTACAGTCAGCACCCATAACTTTATTACAGCTGAAGCTCCCAGGACCAGCTGAATCCTTAACCTGGCAGCCAGACTTGGGCAGAGAGATGGAGCTGCACATCTGCCAGAAGCAGGAAGGAAGACAAGATCTGCAACCATGGCAATGTGGACTTAGACATCCTGACACTCCTCCAGTGCCTCCCTGTCCAGTGCCTTCTGCAGTTTATCTAAATGTCTGGAAATAAAAGCTGTGGGACAGATGGAAGGATGGGGAGATGGGGGAAGGAAGGAAGGAAAGAAGGAAGGAAGGAAGGAAGGAA
>PYHW01010395.1:1441578-1506791 GCA_013186435.1 Turdus rufiventris | reverse complement strand
CGCTGTGAGATGAGCAATCTGTTCAGGAAATCTAATCTGAAAATCATTCAGATTGATCATCTCTGCTCTTTTTTTCTTGTGTCTTCCTAGCAGTCCCAGCTCAGTACAGGCTGAGAAGACAAGCACATATTTTCTAAGTAAAACATTTCGGAGCATTATCTTTGTTGCCATTTGATTTTTTACAGTGTTTTAAGATTTGAATAATATAGAGTCTTAGGTTGAATTCTGGATGTGACCAAAAGTATGTATTCTATCACTCTCAGTTGAAACCAGGTGGGACAGTGATCCTTATCTCTGTTAGAGATATCCTCTGCTAATGGGCCATCAGTTTAAACCAGGTGGGGCAGTCATCTTTATCTTTTCCACAACCCATCCTTCCTCCAGGAAGGTATTGGCTGTTAATGGGCCCTTGAGTCCCCCTGAATGACTGATTAAATGACATCATCCCATTGTGAGATGCCCCACCCAGGGGGAGGAGCTAAACATTTCCTACCTAGATTAAAACTGACATTTGGAGCACCAAAGCAGCCTTTTCCTACTGGATTCCAGCGGAAAACTGGGTGTTTCCATGTCATCACTGGACTTTTGTAGGAAATCTGCACCACATCTCTTGCTCCAGGAGGACTACAGCCACCATTTAATGGGAATGCTACCAACCCCCTGACTGATGGGGTGTCTGGTTGTATTCTGACTCTGTCAATGTTTTAGGTTTGTTCTTTGTAATATTGTATTTCTATTTTAATTTTCCTGGTAAAGAACTCTTGTTCCTTTTTCCCATATCTTTGCCTGAGAGTCCCTTAATTTCAAAGTTATAATAATTTGTAGGGAAAGGATTTACATTCTCCACTTCAAAGAGAGGCTCCTGCCTTTTTTAGTGGATGTCTGTCTTTCAAACCAAAACATACAGGAGGAAAATATTTTGTAAATTGCTTTTAAAATCTTACGTATCTATCCTGTATCTCTTTTTTACTGGCCCTGAGTTAAAAGTTTACAGCATTTCAGATTGCATTATAGCATGCAATAAAATTTTCCAGTGGTACCTGAACAATGCCCTGGATGTCCAAAAGACTGCTTGTTTGTCTCAACTCTATCAGTTTATCTAATGAAATATTACCTCTCTATGACCTTTGCCAAAATTACTCCAGTCATGGAATTTTGCTAACAGCTTCTTGCTCTTTCATCCAGACAGAGTTTATTATCTATACTCCTATTTTTAATTTACACTTATTAATTCTTTCTATCTAGAATTATAGATATTTATTATACTTTAAAAGCAGAGCATTAGCTGCTCTTATCCTCTGCTATGTATTTCAGATCTGAAGGCTGAAGTTGTTAACCTGGAGGCATTTGACAAATTCAGTCTTGTGTTATTTCAAGCCCTGCAAAGGGAAACAGAGTAAATTAAAAATTGGGAAGCTAGATGGGTAATTCTTTATTAAAAATGTGGTTGGTGCCACTTTGAAAAACTCTGGAGTTTTTCCAGCTCAGGAGACATTCAGGAGACATTTGTTTTTATTCTTGCTTTTATGAAGGACAAATTTCAGCCACATTTCCATCTCTGAATTTATGTGTTAAATCCAGTGCAAGCAGATTAACAAAAGGTATTATCTGCACCTAGTGACACCAGGTAGTGCCTGTGTCTAGGAATCCAGGGTGAATCTGCCCTTGGGTATGGGAATTCTGATGCACAGGAATTTTGGGCATTTCATACTATGTGGTATAAGAGACCAAAAGGCACCCACTGTACTACCCAGAATGGAAGAGCAACAGCTTTTCCCATTATCAAGTTTTTTACAGATCTGCAGCAACTGTAATAATGTGCATGCACTGTTCTCTGGGGAGGACAAAATGAAACTGGTGCTGGAGCCCCTCTGCTATGGAGACAGCCTGAGAGCTGGGGCTGTTCAGCATTGAGAAGAGAAGGGTCCAGGGAGACTTAGAGCCTATTCCGGTCCCTAAAAGGAGTCCAGAAGACCCCCTATATATATATGAAAGCAAATATATGCCCTCAGAATGACTTTAGACATCCTCTTCAGGTTCTTGAGTTATTTTAAAGTTAAGGGTACTAAAAACCGAGTGTTTTTCGGACCACTCTGCTTTTGCTTCAATTTTTTGCTTCCTTTCTCACATCTACTGCCAAACACCTGGAAATATGGCCTTGGTGCTGTGTTTTGACTCTCTTTGCTCACGTCTGAAAACAGCCCTGACATGATGTATCTCAAGACATGCTTATTTTACTAGTAGTGTGTCCTGCTCAGCTTAAGTGTCAGAAACAATAATTCCTAAAAGAAAGTGTTAATGATCATCCATTTGTTAGGTGAAATATTAGTGCTCTGCAACCCTTTTTCTCCAAATGAGAAAAGATATCTGTAGTTTTTCCTCTGCAATGTTATCACTTATGAATAGCTTCCTACTTTGATTTGTTTAGAGAAAATATATCGCTTAGGTTGAAGGACTGACTCCTTTCTAGGACAGGCACATTTCCTACTCAAAACCTACTTAATCAAGCTTTCTGCCTTGTGCTGTGGGTAGTGGTGTCATGGCAGAAGCCCTTTCCTAATTACTGAACATAGAGATGAACATCCTCACTTCCATGACTTGCAATTTCAGATGTGAAATGAAGGAGCAGGATTCCATGCTAAGCTAAAGGCACTCAGGCACTCCAGGGCACATGAGAGCTGTGGGATTACTAGAGATGCACAGCAAACTAGAGATTTATGGAGCCATTCCTGACCTGTGTTCCTGAGAAAGAAGATAGCAAGATGCAGGACAAGAGTTAGTGATCTCTGAAATCCACCTGGAAGGCCAAGGATTACTGCTGTAAGTGTCCAGTTCTGGAGGCAGAGAGTGGCAGGTAGTGCATGGAGCATCAGTCTGGGCTGGGAACAGCTGAGGAAAAACACTGCCAGGGCATTCATAATCATATCTCTCTTACTTCTAATCTTTACAATGTGATGTTAATTTTTAATTGAAAGCTGCACTGGGACATCAGGCACTCCAGTGCTATAAACCTGGAATAATTCTGCTTAGGATTATTGCTTTTCTCATGTGCAGTCAAGATCACAATGCTGACAGATAATAAACACAGGGGAAAGAGTCAGCAGCTTTGGGCCAAATGGAGAAGCTGTTACGTGAAGTCTGGGTGGGTCTCTCACCAGCTGCACTGAAGACATGAAGTTACCACATTCCTCTCTGCAATGTTCCTCCAAGTGAACTTAGGTAGCTGATAAGTGCAATGCCCTCAGGTGCCATCCAGGAGGAAATCTAACTCTTATAATAATGTTTCAAAGGTGGTGAGTCTGATGCTGGTTGGCTGATGCTCCATGGAAATCTCAGCAACGTGCCCTATATATTGCCAGAGATGAGGGGGTTCAGCTTCTGTTCCCACTGTGAAAATGCGCTCCAGCATCTTCCCCCTCTGCCTGACACTTCTGCTATGCTTTGTCTATGGTTCCCCAGTCTCTGTAAGTAAAACCTGATTTCTACAGGCTCCTCTCAGTCCAGAGGCATCTCATACCTTATACTGGTTGTATTCCATTCTCTTCCAGGTGAGACACCTCTCCAGTGAAGCTGGTAAGTGCTGTGTGAGCTGGTTTGAGTTTTGAAGCATTTCCTTCTACTTGCTGTGAACCACCACATCTGAACACTTTATGTTTTGACTGTCTTGCAGATGCTGGAGGTGGTGAGATATTCAAAGACATTCCGGAAATCAACTTGGGTGAGTTATTCTCATGACACCTGAAGAGTTGTGAACATAATGCTGTATTTTCAGTATTGTAAAGGAGTCTGATGGTCAGGTAGCTCATGGTAACAAGAGAATTAAAATAAAGTGAGCTCAGAATTATGCTCCTCTTCCTGTGACACCTGAATGTTTCCAGGACTGTAACTCTGTGTAAACAAGGGATGCAGATGTCTTTTGTTTCTGATGTTTGGACAGACCCATGGTGCTAAGGCAGAAAAACACTATATGATTTGGAAGGACTCTGAAATCCAAACTGCATTTTCTGCCCATCTGTATATGATTTTTATAAAGTTTTGCAAATGTGGAAAACAGCTTAGATGTCTGTTGATCACTGTGCCATTGTCACTGCCTGAGAGCAAGCAGACCTCATCAAAGGTGACCATGGATAATGGTACCACCACAAAGGCAGACATCACATTCTATTGATTAGAAACTAGAATCTGCTGTTACTTTTATTATTATCTGTATCTCAGTGTATAGACACCGGTCCTTATTCATTTTCTGTAGATGCCCAAGGTCATCAACTTTGTATAAGCAGGTTCAATGTGGTTTATGAGAGGAAATACATTTGAAATTAATTTACTGTCTTTGATTAAATTGCATTTCAGCTGCTGGACTGGACCTCTTTCAGGGTGATATCTTGCTCCCTGTAAGTAATTAAAAGCTTTCTATTGCTTGTCCTAATTGTATTTTTGCTACAAATCAGCTCATTTCCCTACAGTAGATGCATCACCAACCAATTCCCTTTTCAGAAAAATCAGCGAAATGCCTTAAGAAATGAGACCTACAGATGGAAGTTCCCCATTCCCTATATTCTGGGTGATGACCTAGGTAATGATGACACTTCATTCAGATTTTAACTCAAATCCTTATTTGCACTGCAGTCACTGTGATAAAAAAAATTAACCTTTTTGAGAACTGTTTCAAATGAAAAATGTTAAACTTCACTAATAACTACTACTACTATCTTAGTCTTGTTTATATCAAAATTATTTTTCTTTCTTCTACAACTAACATAGCAAAACACATATTAATCAAATTCAATAGTTTCTCTTTTAAATCGTTTTTCCTTTGGTTCCACGTGTGTATCTGTACATATCTTACTTCTCCAAGGTGGCCAAACTGCAATGTATTAAAGGTTCTGTCCTTGTTTTCCAGACCTGAATGCCAAAGCCGTCATTCTCCAGGCATTTGAAATGTTTCGCCTGAAGTCCTGTGTTGATTTCAAGCCCTATGAAGGAGAAAGAACTTACATTTTCTTTAGCAAACAAAGTGGGTAAGGGCAATATCAAATGCTGTTTAGTTCTGCCGTGTAGAGTCAGCTGGGAATTCACAGCATTTGACTTCAGCAGTCTAAAGGTTTGCTGACATCAGAGATAAAGAAGCCACCAGGAAAACAACTCATCTTACATTCTTACAAAGACCTTGCAGGCAGCTGCTCCCTCTGCTGACTTATTTAGAGGATGAGCTCTGAAGGTGAATCCCAGCATCTCTGAGTTTTCATCAACTACTTCCACTTTTCCATCTAGGCTTGTTTTCCATAAAAAAAAAAGGCAGTGGAAGCACAATCAATTTTAGTATTTCTATCATTTTGACATGGCTCTTCTTTAATGAATAATCTCTCAAAATCTGAAAGATTTTCAAATTTTCAAGTACCAAAGAGATTTATTTCCCACAGCTAACTATGTTTTGAAAGAAAATGTAGAAAAGCACAAAAATCTTCTCACTATATCAGCTGTAAATACTTCTTGTTTGCCCAGAAGTTTATGTTTCTGCCTTCAGCTCTTCCTTGAGTGTCCTATGGCACTTCTCTTACAAATTTACAAGCACCATGATTTTTGGTAAGTCAGTGTTGAAGATCTTAATAATGGAAATGTACTTTCACACCTCTGGCCAATGAAAAGCATGACTGCTGTTTAAAAGGACCAAATGTTGCTGTTCTAAAAACTCCTGGGTCTTTTCTCTAGCCCAGAACTGTTTTGATGAATTTACTGTTTCCATGTATGTTGTATGTTTTATGTTTTTTGGCCAAATGGTAGCTGATGCAGGATGAATGTGGCACTCAAAAATGCAGGATGAGCTTCTCTGACACGGAGGATAAGTAATGCATTGATAGTTTCTGGGGGTTAGTCTGCTTTCAGGCTAGAGTATTTTTAGAGTATCAAGGCACTTGGTCAGCAACTAAATAATGATTTATGTGACTCCTTTCATATTAAAATCTTACACTAAATCTAATGAGCAGACTGAAAAGTTAAATACAGGGAAGAAAACTACTGAACAGAGACTAAGCTCTCCCTCTTTCTCAGGTGTTGGTCCATGGTGGGGGACCTGCAGACTGGACAAAACCTCTCAATTGGATCAGGGTGTGACTACAGAGCAATTGTGGAACATGAGATCCTGCATGCTTTAGGATTTTACCATGAGCAGTCGAGGATGGACCGGGATGACTATGTGAATATCTGGTGGGATGAAATTCTTGAAGGTGGGTTTTAGCATTCAAGTTAGGTTTTGCAAAGTGTAGATTTATCAATATCACATTTTCACTTCTAGATGTAAAGACCTTCAAAAAGATACTATTTTAGAAACAGTGGGCCACACCTGAGACTACTGTAAATTAAGAAATTTTGGTGCAACTTCTCTGATCAAACCTAGACATTGTTGAAGGCTAAAAGAGAGACACCCTGCTTGGAAATCAGGACTTTTATTTCCCCTTGGCTCTTGGATTAGTCTGCTCTCTTATTTTAAATAAATTACTTCCCCTCTATGAATCTGTTTCCTTTTACCATGTAATGCAAAATTGTAAACTTATTTAGATGGTGAATTTTGAAGTAACTCTTCTGTAGCCAAAGATCCTTTCAAAATCCTTTCAAAGGTTTTTATATTCAGAGATTCAGGCTTTCCTGAAACTGAAAATATTCACTTTGCACATGAAAAATCCCTTAAAATTGTTCTGTTGGATGGGGAATATGGAATAGGGCTCTCTCCTGCTCTCCCCTACCCAGGTGTGTCTCAGGTTCTTGCCTTCAGGTTTAGTATCACCACACTCAGGAGCTTTATGAGTTTCAGCAAACTCTTCACAGTCCCCCTGATACCCAAGCAGTTTCTCCTGTTGTCCGCTGTGCAATCTGCTTCTGTATTACATAACAGTGATTTATTTGAAAAGGAGTGACTAGAAGAGGTTTTGTTGGGTTGTTTTGGGTTTTTTTTTATTAAAAGTGCAATTCAAGTCTTTGTAAGAAAACAATTCCAAGCTCTTACATAATCTCAAGCCTTGAAATGAAGACCTTTGTGATTTGCAGAAGGGAAGGGCCATTGTTAAGCGGAGAAAGTGTAATTACCCACTAGCACACTCATGTGCTGTTTTGTCTTTGAAAAAGAAGGCCAATTGTTCTCAAAACATTTGCAGTCATAAATGCTGGCAAGGTCTTTTTACTTCTTTACCAAAGCATGTGAAATGGATACCTCTCTTTGCCTTAACAGACATCCTCATAATGAAAAACTTTCACTAAGGACAACTTTCTTCACCAAGAAACCATGAGAAACATGTTTCCAAAAGCCATTCCAATAGAAATATCGTATCAATATTGTAAATCATATCATAGAAATATCATATCAATATCTAGGGCAGATATGTCTTTCTTTTTTCCCCAGAGATTACTAGGGCATTATTGATTTCAAAGAACAGAACTTGAAGACATTTCAGGACTGTCATATTTGTCTCCTTTTTGAGTTACAGGGCCTCTCCTTCTCCATATATGATCTAATACCCTGGGAAATGTTTGCATCAATATTCATAGATTCTGGAATTAATTATCACCTAAACGTAATCCTTTAGGATCATTACTATTAAACCAGTCCTATTAATTCTAATCTAACCTCCTAGGTATCTCATTCTTTACAGTTCATTGATATTAATTTTTTAATTTACTGAAGTCACCTGTGAGAGCACAGAACTACAATCCAAAGGCATTGCTTTGTTGTCCAAATGACAAACACAAATCTTGCAAAGTTTTATTATTTTGTTGTGAAGTAATTGCTTTTGGGTATATAATTTGTGCCTTAGAAAACTGTATCCGAGGGGACATGCTAATGCCATTTCCTTTCCATTTTCCCTGAAGAGGAATCACTTTTCTGTTCTTTTACCAGGCAGAGAACACAATTTTGTAAAGTATAATGACACCTACATCACTGATCTGAACACCCCCTATGACTATGAATCAGTGATGCACTATGCACCATTTTCATTTAACAAAAATGCAAGCGTCCCCACAATCACAGCAAAGATACCAGCGTTTGATGACATAATTGGACAACGTCTAGACTTCAGTGCCATTGACCTGGAAAGACTAAATCGCATGTACAACTGCAGTAAGTCAGAATTTAACTATGGCAAACAGTTTATTTGGTTATATTTGAGCCAAGCTTGTTCCCCTCCCTTACTTCTCTAAGCTCAAAAAAACTCTTCTCAAATGTGCTTGAAGAGGCATGGGACAGGGGTGTGCAGATAAACACAATCAGTTTATTCCCTTCTCATTCCTTTTTTGGATCTTCTCACTCTCATTATTTTTGTGAAAATAGTCAAGGAAAGTCAAACCATTCGCACTTTTTCTTCCATGCTGCTCCCAGGAGTTCAGACCTGTGGTTTTGTTTTCTGCCTGTGGTGTGTGGGCAGCCTTGTTGTGCTTTTCTGAGGTGAAAACAACTGCACTTTGTCCTCTTTTGCTGACATTTGGACTGAATCAGATTATTTTTGGACCTGAGATTGACTAGGTCTAGAGTCCCACGCTGTCTAGATTTTTGCTGAGCTGGTTGAAGATGTTATCACTATTCATGGTTGTTACTGAGAAGTTATTGTCCCCCTGGTGCTGCCAGCAGAAGCATCACCTTGCAGGCAAACTCAGATGAACCAGCTCAAGGTAACTGGGTGGACTTTGCTTGGAGTGGAAGGACAGAGCTCCATGACAGAACTGCCATGAAGAGCAATAACCCCAGCTGAGGAATGGTTAAATACAGCAAGGCAAAGAGGCACAAAGGCAGTCACCACATGGGGCTTATTAACCTTCTGCAAAGAGGTCAAAGATTGTTGTCTTTATCCAGGGAGTCCCTTCAGGAATCAGTGTTTCCTCTTTTGAGTCACTTGGCCCACATCTGCTAATGTAAGGGTTGTCTTCTCTACAGAATGGTTACACTACTGTAAATAAAATTAGAGCAGAAATTGTAATTAGCTACTAGCTCACTCGGAGGTGACCATATGTGTATTTTTTCCAGCTTCAACTCACACCTTTTTGGACCAGTGTTCTTTTGAGCTTGAAAACATCTGTGGTATGATCCAGGGCACCAACCATGACCAAGACTGGGTCCACCAACAGGGCAGCATAACGGGGCAGGAGGACCACACATTTTCTGGGCGCTGTAGAGGTAAAAGAAAGGAACAAAACACTTTCTGAGCTGGGTTTTCTCCAGGATTGACTACAATGATGGGTTCAGAGAAGTTGTTAAAGACTCTAGACAGAGTCTGCATTTCCACTCTCACTGAACTTCTTAAATTTAGCGGAATGTTGCCCACACCAGCAAGATCAAAGGAGACCAAGAACAATCTTAACTCGAGGTCTTTTAAATATAACCTGGTAAACGATTTACTGCAACTTCCAAACTCTGTGTAAGAGTTATATTGCCTCATGATAAGAATCTAACAGCACTTGTAGCCGCTCATAAATGTTTGCAATGCAAATGGGGTGCTAAGCCTGTGGAAATCTTGTTCTGGAAGTAGAAGAAAGTTGCAAAAATTTTATGATGGGAGTTCAGGGATACTTTTTTTTTTTTTTTTTAATGTGGTAATTTCACCATTTTTCAAAGGAAGACATTCTCAAAAATAGAGCAGTGAGCCCCAGTCACAGCCACAGTGTATTAGTTTACAGCTGAGAATAAAGATTAAATCCCAACAGGCAGTTCTGAAAAGCAGGAGCCTGATTTGTCACTGTTTAGCAGGGAAAACTACTACTCAATTCCAAGACAAAAGTCACTTCTGTGGTAAATTTTGCCTCAGCAGAAGAAGAGGGACTCCTGACTTAAAGCACATTCACTTGTGCTTTGTTACTCTTCTGCTTACTGCACTCAGGAGTCATTTATTCCCCTCAAATAACCCACCCACTGGAAAGAACAAATGTCCAACCTTTTATAATGCTTGTAGTTATTTATCAGGCCCAAGAAGAAAACCACCTGAAATTCTAGAAATACATGCTTCTAAGCCTCAACTGATTCTTAATTCTTTCTCTCCTCCTTCTCACTATGTACAGTATAATTGTAACTGGCAAAGATAATTGAGTTTTTGAGTTCACATAAAATTCAATCTGCCTGAACTGGGAACTTAATGTGCACTTAGGTTTTAACATTCAGTGACTCAGTAAAAAATAACTATCAACGTGTTTTTTAAGAGTTAATGGAGAGGGTGGGTGCCTCTGAGGATAAAGAGCTCAAGACCCTTCTCCAACCCTGCAGGAAGCTGCTTTGCCTTTATGCAGCTGCAGGTATAACTGTTGGAACAAGATGATCTTTTAGGTTCTTTCCAACCCAAACCATCCTGATTCTAAGATGTTATCTTGGGCAAGAGTCCACGGAACTTTCATATAACAACTTTAAAAATTAACTTATTAATTTAATCATTGACTAAATTGAGTAATTAAAAAGCAACACATGCAGATAATACATGATAACTTTGTGTGATACCATGATATGATAAGTGCACAATTATGAGTCCTTGTAAATAGGAGGATAAAAATAGATACTTCAAAACTAAGGCAAAGAGCACTTCGAAGATGTTAATGAGAAATAGAGGAGAGGGAATTCTTATGGTGAGTCACTGAGTTTTGAAGTGTTTGGGCAAGCTGTAAAAAAAGACCTTCTGCATGTTCAAGGTCAGGCCAGTGTTTTGTGTCCAACCCATGTTTTATCATCTTTATTGCTGATAAGAAATTATCTTACTCTTTATAAGGTAATATAGCACATGACCCCTAAGATCTCATTTTTAGATTATCTTCAGTATAAATGAAGTAAAAAAATGTATCTGCTAATTGCTTGTGGTCAACACTGAATTCTCTGCCTCATATATCTCTGACATTCCTGAGAAATCCAAATTCCATTAGACCAACTAATGCAAAACTGACATGAGCTGACAGCAGTTCCATATATGTGCTGAACTGCTACTCCTGTTCTTGTCCCAGTCTGTCTTGGATGGTTGTCACATCATTTCCTTTATTGCTCATGTTAAGTACTACTCTTCTTTTTGCTAAAAGAGTGCAGATGAAGAGATGAATTTACACCATGCAGCTTTGCAGGAAATGTGTAAACAGGCAGTGACATGACAGACTGCCCTTTCTTCCCAGATGCTGGCTACTTCATGTACTTCAACACCAACTCTGGCCAGGAAGGGGAGGTGGCAATCTTAGAGTCCCGAATCCTTTATCCAAAGAGAACTCAGCAGTGCCTCCAGTTCTTCTATAGGACCACTGGAAGCCCTTCTGACAAGCTGATCATCTGGCTTAAAGAGGATGATGGCACTGGGAACGTCCGCAAGATGAGGAAAATTCAAACCTTTCAAGGTAATTCTGGAAATAAGATGAATTTGGGTAGAAAGGAGTTGCCTTACTGTGCCTATGAACGCAGAAGACTAGCTCAGAAACCAAAATATTTTTCCAAAATCACCAGAATATCTTGCAATACAGCTATAAGATTTTTGATATTACATAAGCCCATTTATCAGAGAAACTGTAGGTTGTGATAATGTAATTTTGGTGCTTTGCAGCAGAAATTAAAACATTCCTAATATTATGTTTCACTCAGTAATTGAGAGGGACCTCAAACCATGCTGGAGATGAATTGACAGTGTCTCCACTGGCTGCTGCATAATCTAAGAGGGAGCTGTTCTGGTGGAAAATACCCGTGCTCCTCTTCAGTCAGTCAGAACCCCAGACTGATTTTTAGATAGTTGAAAATATAAAAGCATACACAGTTTTGGAAATATGAATTGGATTCCCACCTTGGGTGATTTGCTAAATAGGACAAACTCAGCCATTGCAGCTCCATGTGATTTGTGTTGTCAAAACACAAGACCTGTTATGACCTGCGTACATCAGGCTGCAGCAGTTTGCAGTGAAGGATAAATCCATGAAAAAGTGTCAGGAGCACACTGGATCATTCATTCCCATCCTCTTGTTAAATCTCAGCCCTTAGGCTGTGCCCTTTATACTGGCAGCTGTCATTCCCTAACATGTGAAGAATTCCTTGTACAACGTGTCCAGAGAATTCAGATGACAAAACGATGTGGATATACTATAGTCACAATACCAACTTTCAGGGGTCCAGTTGTATAAAGGTGCAGCTGGGATGGATGGCTAGGGGTAAGTTGCTTTATAAATCTCTAATCACGCTTTTCTTCCCTTTTACCAAAGCGGACAGTGATCCCAACTGGAAAATTGCCCACGTAACCCTCAATGCTCAGAAGAAATTTCGTTACTTCTTCCAAGGACTGAAGGGCAACCCCAGCTCTTCCTCGGGTGGGATTGCTATTGATGATGTGACTCTGACAGAGATGCCCTGCCCCACAGCTGTGTGGGTCATTCGCAACTTCAGCAAAATCCTTGAGAACTCATCCATCAGCCTTATTGAAAGCCCCCGGTTTTACAGCCCTGAGGGTTATGGATTTGGCATCAGCTTGTACCCCAACTACCAAAACAATGGCTATGCTCGTATTGCCTTCCACCTGTGCAGTGGAGAGAACGATGCAGTCCTGGAGTGGCCAGCTCTGAACCGCCAGGCCGTTCTCACAGTGCTGGACCAGGACCCCGACATCCTGAAAAGGATGTCCTCGAGCAGAAGCTTCACCACAAGCAAAGACCATGTTGACTCAGGTAAGCAGTGTCTGCCTGGAGAAATGTTGACAATGACAGCCAAGGAATTTGAGTAAGAGGACTGAGTGTAGGACTCAGAGCTGAGAAACTTTGGCTATATTTCCCAATTTGGGACACTTTCCTGTGTACATCCTCCCTGTGTGTGCCTCAGAGTTCCTGACTGTGGAAGACTGTACAACATGAAAAGTGACACAATGAGGTTGATGTTACTATGAGCAACCTCTGGGATATCTGAGCTTGACTCTAAATATAGATTTTTCCCAAGAGCTGGCATTTCTCATTCTACCTGTGGCTTGTCCGCTGTGATAGGTGACCTATCACCACAGGTTGATGGAATGCCAGCAGGGTGCAGTATTCTGTCACTAAACAATAACTTAAGTTAAAACTGCATTTTGGAGGCTCAGTCAAGTTCAACATACTCAGTGAACCTCAGCCTTCATGATCTGAATGCACAACATTCACCTTTTCTCATGGATGTGTTAATTCAAAATTGTTCAGCCTGGGGAAGAGAAGGCTGAACAATCAGGGGGACATAATTGTTGCCTTCCAGTGTCTGAAGGGAGCCTGCAAGAAAAATGGAGAGAGAGTATTTACAAAAGCAGGATAAAAGGAAATGTTTTTCAAACTGAAAGAGAGCATGTTTAGATTGGATATTAGGAAGAAATTCTTTACTGTGAGGATGGTGGGGCACTGGAACAGGCTGCACAGAAAAACTGTGGCTGCCCCATCCCTGGGAGGATTCAAGACCAGGCTGGATGGGGTTTGGAGCAACTTGGGATAGAGAAAGGTGTCCCTGCCCATGGCAGGAGGTTGGGACAAGATGATCTTTTAGGTCCATTCCAATCCAAATTTTTCTGTGATTCTATGATAGAAATAAGTATAATAGGACTGAGTTTGGTACAAAATAAAATACTACATATGAATTTTCATCCCTTTCTACTTTTCCTAGTGGAAGTTAAGTACATATTTTTACCGTAGGAGCTTTTAAACCCTAAATATTAATATGTTTAGCAAAATCATAGTAATGACCAAAATGAACTAAATTCTAAACCATAGGTACTTACAAACTGGTAGGGGAGTGTCCTTACTCAGAAGGGAACTCTTAGCTGGTAACAGTAAGAAGGCAATTTATGTTTGTTTAGTTCTCAATGAAAGAAGAGTTGTGGAATTTCAATGGCCTCAGACAGACTAAGAATCCTCATTCACACCTAACCTGAAGATCCCCTTTAGTGATCTGGCACCTTTACTTTGTCAGTTCTCTGGGATTTGTTTGAAAATGCCAGGCCTGAACTTGCTTTTACATCATAAATCCCCTTTAACACACTAATGCAGGAAAAAGTCATGTCATACTTTGAGCTGCACAATTTTGTGATTCTCATTTTCTCTTTGCAGGTAGTGGAACTATAATATGGGATAAACCATCAATTGCTGGAAAATTTGATGAGTCATGCAATTGCTACAGAAGTATAAACCGGGGGTGGAATAGCTTCATATCCCACAGCCAGATGAGACGGAGGAGCTTCCTGAAAAATGACGACCTGATTATTTTTGCAGAATTTCATGGTAAGCACCCCTTTCCTGATTCTCTTTACAAAATAGGTGATTCTTTCTATTTTCATGCATTCAAATAACTCTTGACACCTGTCTCCAAGATCTCTTCTAATGGGGATCAACTTTATAAAGCATTTCTGTGTCCTAGTGTCAGGTGGGTGAGGTTGACTAAAGAGATTGTGAGTTGAAGGATCTAAATGGCAGTGAGTTTGGATATGTCAACTTCTTAGACACCTTTAAGCATCCTGATCAGTAGCTATGTCCATTTCTAAACACCAAACATACTAAGGGCCATCCCCACTGTGTTTATTTCCAAGTAGAACAGCCTCACAGAACATCACAGATTTACCTAACTAGTTTCTGTAATTTCAGTATTATTTTCTATCTTGTTCTTTAAATACACAGAACTTGTGGTAAAGCAAGAGCTCTGTAAAGCGAAAATGGACAAGGGACACCCTCTGGTCCAGAAAGCACCCTGTGAGCCCCTGATGTGAGGCACGTTATATATAGCAATATTCACTGATTCACTTCTCCTTTTTTAAAAGATATAATTCACCTCAATAACACTGAAGTTCCTGTTGTACCTGTGCAATCTGCCCTCATGGATGGCCTCATTCTGGAAAGGCAGAAGAGAGCAGCCCAGGACATGGAGCCCGTTCAAGACCAGCTGCCTTATCTGCAAGACCCGTGTGACCCAAACCCTTGTCAGAATGATGGGGTCTGTGTGAATGTGAAAGGAAAAGCAAGCTGCAGGTACCACAGACCTCCTTCCTCCTTGCCCTGGTTTTCTTCTTCTTCAAGTGATGCAGCTAAAAAGTATTCAGAGCTACAGACCTCAGAGGTCTAAGCCACCAGATCTTCAAGGAACAGTAGAAACAAAATACTTTACCACAGTTATTAGTTCCTACCAGCAGCCAGGAGGGCAGGTTTCTTTGCATAAAGCAAAGAAGCCCCATTCTGTGATGCTTCCAGGGTGTGTAAATAGCCTCCTAAGGTGGGAATGTTGTAACATGAGCCCCTCCAATGGGAACTGCTCATCTGGGATAGTGAATGTGAGGACCTTGGGGCGAGGGCATGACAAGACTCCCGATCCGCTAAATCTGTGCTTTGTTCTCCCAGGTGCCCATCAGGACAAGCCTTCTTCTTCACTGGTGAGACATGTCAGTCAAGGCAGGTCCATGGGAACATCCTGGGAATGCTGATTGGTGGAATTGCTGGAACCATTGTCTTAACTATCATCCTCATTTCCATGATGACTAGAAAATAAAGAACTGGGGACAAAATTCAACCTGGTTCATAAGATACCCATTTTCAGTGAAAAACGATGAATATAACTTGGAGAAAATCAATCATCGTATGGATGGAAAGCTCTGCCAACAGCTTGGCAACAATCTTTTTTTTTCTAAGGGATGTGGCAGTTAAAGTGTGTTATGTAGAGCTGTTTGATGAAAATTCATACACTGCCTTTCTTATGTGTTTTTTGAAAGTTTTGTTTTTTCATCCCATAGCAAGCAGCAGTGCTGAGAACCTATGCATTTACTCTCAGTCATGGTTCAAACCTAGATTAAATAACTGGTTGAACCTCTCAAAACACTGTTAAAAATCACACCAAAACACATGTATTAAGATTCTGGAAATGTTCCTATAAAAATTGCTGAAGAATTCTAAAGGGGTCAGATACTTATGTAAGTCAGTACATCATCACTCACTTTCCCTGGGGCTGTGCTGGTTTTACACTAATTACAGTAATTTCACAACTATAAGCGTACCAGATTATAAGGCGCACTTCCGGGTGTCGGCAAAGTTCCAAACTTTTTCCATATATAAGGCACACCGGATTATAAGGCGCACTTTTTTTTTTTTGCAGCAAGGATCCATGTGCAACAAAGTAACCAATAAGTAATGGAATCACGCGAGCCGTGCCGAGCCCCGCTGAGCCATGCAGCTTGGCTCACTGCTTGGCTCGCAGCTCGCACTTCCAGGTTGTTGGCAAATTTCCAAACTTTGTCCATATATGAGGTGCACCAGATTATAAGGCGCACTTCTGGGTTTCAATCAAAATTTTAGGCTTTAAGGTGCGCCTTATAGTCGTGAAAGTACTGCAGCTATAAGACAGAATTCATAAACTCTTGACCATACCACCTTGCTCATACCAAATCATCATAAGTGCTTCTAACTGTAGAGAACAGTTTCCCATCCTGATTCACCCCAAAGTTCCAGGAACAGGTTCACCGTTGGAAAACACAGACCTGATTCCCTGACAATCAAATGGAACTGTACCCCCTGGCTTCAGTATTTGATATTGACCTCAAATCTAGATCTTCGTGCTTCTACCATATTGTACATTAAATTTTGTAACATTTGTGTGTATTATAAATACTTTTCATGTTCTTATCAAGACAGGAGTCCTGCCTTTAAAGGTGTACAGGCTTGAAATAAATGGTTCCACAAATGTAGTATCAGAGCAATAATTTATATAAAACCATTCATCCTGCTTGGCATATTTACATGATTTGTATTCTCTTATATGATTCTCTTATATCAGAGCTTATTCTCTGAGTCCTTCAAGTGTGTTTCTCCTCTGAGAGAAGACTCAAACATACAGACTTTACCCAAGACACTTCTTGTATTCTTAACACTACTATGCATTAAATAAATGCAGTCCCCTCTGTGGCAGAGGACAGCAACCATCTCTGCCTTACCACATTACATATCAAGGGAACGAAAAATATTTTTAAGGGCATAAAGCTTCCTTTTCTTCAGAAAAGTGCCACATGGAACTTTCAGTCTTTCCATCTTAAAGAAGACCACGCAGGAATCATCACGGTCTTCATTTCACGTAAGTCAGAAGTGAAGATCTGAAATGGGCCATCTCAGCTGGGAATTTTTGGTTTCAGAAAGTCTTAAATTCAAAGTGAAAACCATTATGGCCTTTCCAGACTCTAATACAAGGGCAGGAGAGAAGCTGTGAGGTACTTGTGTATCTACAGAGGTCTTTGGGATCATCCCAAGCCTTGATAGTTCTTTGGAAATACCAAATCCACTGGACAACAACTGTATGAAGCACTGCAATTTGTGTCTCAATACTGCATAGTGCTAAGCACCTACTGAAGGGCTGAGAATTCTTCATCCCCAATGTCCTTTCTTGCACGTGAAGGCTTTCAAATCTCTTCTGGGATTGGCAGACCTTGTAAAATTCCACCTCTCTCAGCTTCCCTGCCTTACACTTTAACCAGAAATGATTATTCCAGAAGATTTCACCAAGTCACAGTTTAGTCAAAATGAAGCAGTCCACTTCCTGGTGACTCCCAGGTACTTTTTGTGCGTGTCTTGGGAGAGGTCCTTTCAGAGTTAAATGATTTAGCATTGGCAGTTCTTCAGTTAAGCAAGGAATATGCCTTGGAAGTATTTTCAGTGGAAGAGGTGGATGGTTCTGAAGAAGATACTCTGTATTTGCCTGCAAAACAAAACACAGGGGTTAGACAAGGACAGCCTGGGATGTTGTCACTGCAAAGCAAGGATGGTGACACCTGTGCTGGTGGCCGAGGTGGCTCTGCCTTGCCCTGCAGCCCTGGAACTCTCTGGGTTACAGCAAGACCAGCAACCACAGAACTCAACATGTGTGGTGACAGAGTCAGGATGTGTCAGCTTCAATTGCCAACTGTGTCACAGGGCAACGATCTTCTCACACAAATGGAGACACTTAGTGCTTCTCCTGTGGCACTGAGGACACATCCAGAGCACAACACATCCACAGGCTCCTGACATGGATCCCAGCTGACTCACTTCTACAGCCACAAGGCTCTAAACTAAGACCCAAGTTCACTTCTATCTTTTCTAACAATGTGTGGATACAAAGATGGGGCACTCAGAAATTAAATGTTATTTCCAGAAATGCTTTTTGCAAGATAAAGTCATAACTGAAATGGCAATGTCCACAAAATGACAGCCTGAGAACCTTTGAAGAAATGCAGTTCCAAGGTGGTGTAGAGTACACGAATAATGGATTAGTTGTGATGTTATCCCATTAAACTCAAAACAAAGTTCACTTAGTGGCGTTTAGAATTGGTGAAACATCCAATTATTGTTTTAGAGATAGAAAATGTTGCTGCTAGTATTATGCTGCAATTGACTTGTTGCAGTTCCTTTGCATTAGAAGATTAAAAACCATCTATGGATGCGTGGAGAGACAAACAGATTGATGGCTATCAGGACAGACAGACCCTGAGAGCAAGAATGAAGGCCAAACCTTGTTTGTGCTTCAGAAAGGGGGATCTGTTGTCACATACCTGTTTTCCCACATAAGTTGTTAAAGGTTCTTGAAAATGGGTAGCTCATAGCAAGCATTGGTGTCACCAGGATCAAGGAGGATGACTGAAAGAGAGAAAATGGCTTTTTGACAAAGAACTTTCTTTGTAGCCTCATTTTAGAAAAAAAGAGGCTCCAATAATCTTTATTTCAGTATATGAGCAAACAATCCAAAGAAGGCAAAGCTAGATGTTTGTGAGGTATCAATTTCACACATTTGTATGTTTATAGTGGTGATGAAGGAGATCAACTTCAAAAGAAACTACAGGGCACAAACTGCTTGTCTCTAACTCCTGGCCAGCGGGGATGGCTTAGGCTCCAGTCTGTCCTAGCAGGCAGTTTGGGATCCTGTTCCCTTATCTGTGTCACTATGGCCATTAAGGCAGCACAACAGCCAAGATTTATGTGAATGGGGATTGCTCTTGACAGCCAATAGCCTGAAATAATCCGAGGCAAATTTAACTTGACACGCTAGAGGGCATTGGAACACAACTCTGCAGTCCAGATGCCAAGGAAGGAAGGAACTTTTGCTGCTAAAATGAAGTTTCTATTTTTTGTTCTGGAATTTGAGAATTTAACGGGATTCCTCCAAATATTTTTTTTTTAAAGGTACGAAAACCAAATATTTTTCTTTTCAGTCCTTCTTCATTAGTTAGTTGTACTTTGGTGGGAGAAATTAGGCAGTGTTGTGTGTTGTCACCGATATCATAAAGTGGTGGAGATAGAAGGTAAATGAATCACATATAAAAAGTTTAATCAAAGACTTTGATATTGCTTTACTTGCTCATTCTCAGACCTCAACAGGCTGGAGAAATGGAATGACAGGAATCTTATGAAGTTCAGCAAAGGGAAATTCAAAGTCCTCCTCTCCCTGCGGAGGAACAAACTCAGTGCTAGGACGTACTCGGGGCTGTCTGACTAGGACAGAGTAAAGACAGAGCCAGACTTTTCTCCTTGGTGTCCAGAGGAAGGACAAGAGGCTTTGAAACAAATAGAAATACAGGAAATCCCACTTAAGATGGAATTTTTTCAAGTTTCAAGGGTGGTCAAACACAGGAAAAGGCTGCACATAGAGATTGTGCTGTGTCCTTCCTTGGAGCTACTCAAACCAAACTGGACACAGCTCTGAGCTGTAGCTGACCATGCTCTGATGGGGGTGTGGTGCAAGATGATCTCTGAGGGAACTTTCCAACTTCAGCAATTCCTGTGGAAACTGGAGTGATTTGATCCAATGCTGCTCTTCTGAACTGACAGTTCAACCTTAATGGACTCCTGAATTTTCCTTTGAGCCTGTGCTCTCATCTTCTTAATTATCCTTGCTTTTAAGTTGGCTTCCTAGTTCTTTAGCAATACCTGTACAGGCTCTTCTGAATAAACCCTGTTCAGATACCAATATAAAATCAAGTTTTATTGTCATAAAAGGGTGATGCCAGCACCACTGGCAGCTCGAGAAGAGAGGAAGGTGGGTGTTGGAATTAGATGATCTTGAAGGTCCCTTTCAATGCAAACCATTCTAAGTTTGTTATACATCCTGGATTTTTTTTTGTAAGGTGTTATAAATGCAGAAGTGTAAGTTGAAACAATCATTCCACAAGAAGTCCCCCTTGCATTTCTCTCAGGTTGTGAATAAATACTAGTGCCAAAAAAATTTTATGTTTTTTAACTAAAAGTTTCAGTTACATTTTCTTTCATGTGGAATTTAAAGTAAATGTCCACTAACTGCCTTCTTATTTTTTACCAATTATAGTGAAAATAATGAACTTTGAAAAAGGGCATATAATCATATTTATGTTGCTAGTGTCCTCTCTGACTTGTTCTAATAAATAATCCAGAATTTAAAGTGCACTGGAACAACGTTAGACTACTCAGTAGTAACTGAAATACATTCTTAGGTCAAGGTTCTAACCTTTGATTGCTGCGAACTCCATTTGGATGATGAATTCCTCTTCAACAGGGCTTCTTGTATCTATTTGTTAAAAAATTAGTCAATCAGTAAATACAAAAATTCTGTTCAGATTCCAAGAGTATTTTGACATAATGCAAGAAATAGTTGGAATCCTTACCTTCTTATCCCAGAGAGTCCCAGACACCAAAATGAATAATCCCTAGGAGACAGATAATTACATGCATTTTGATGACACCAATCTTTAATTGCATTATCTCATAAGTATTTCCAACATTGTCCATGGTACTATTTAAACTTTGAACTCTTTGATAGAGAGCATTTTCCTGAATGCATATCATATAGTGGGCTGCTCATTTGGCAGTTCCCCAAGCCTGGTCTATTTAAATTTTGTGTTGATCTGGTCTACAAACTGACACAGATAGTTGGTAGCACTAAATGTATTTGGAAGAAGGAATGTTTGTGTATGAAATACATGTCCTACCTATGTTCACCATGCAAACTAGTAGGTTCCAAGAAAAAGGCCGGTGAGTTTGGTGTGAAGAACACAGTTTTCATGCCAGTCTTAACAATGCCAAATATTAAAAATTCTTTTAAAAGCGAGAGTACGCATAACTATTTTGTCCTTAAGAAATCTCCTTGTATTGGGATCCTAATGGCCACCTAAACATGTCACAATAGTCATACTGAAAACTCTCAATCATGTGTATTGTATTTTTGTCAGTTCTTCTCTTTATCATCAGTATTTCTCAGCTGATCTTTGTGACTTTCTTGTGGTTTATACTGGAACCCACGAAAGCATTACCTGATGCCAGCTGCACTACAAATGGTAACAGGAATGCTCAAGTTTGCCCACCTGAACATAACAGGGCTGTTTTCCTGGTCTTCAGCAGTGAAGCTGATCCCAAAACTACTGGCAAAGTAGAGAGTTATCTTTAGGTCAGCTTTATCTATACGGCACCTCTGCTAAAGAAGCTGAGAATATGAAATACTGCTGAATTCCTGGAATGGCTTTCCCAAAGAGCCCTTTTGGAATAAGGATGTGTAAGGCAAATGTAAGCTTTTCCCTGCTGTTCTTATGGCCTGCCAAGCAAAGCACAGCACTGCAATAATGTCTCTATGTTAAATCATGATAGAGGAAACAAAATTATGTGCAACTCACCTGAAAAGCATTGAGCAAACTAAAGAGGATGCGGAAAGCTTGACTCTTGCTGACAGCTGTGGCAAAGCCAAAACCCCAGGTGAGACCTAACAGTGGTGTCAGGATGGCCACGCTTTTGCCAATCTGAAACAGATATTTCTTCTCCTGCCTACTTGTTCTATCCCCAATAGTTGGCCTCATTATTTTTATTATAACAACTGCAGCAATGAACAAGTTGGTGGCCACGATGATCAAGGCAGGTATGATGAAGGCCAGGAGAGCTTTACTGTCATTCCAGTTGAGCCAGCAGACTTTCTCTCTTGTATAACTGCCTTGTGGCAGTGTGACAGCAATGGTGGTGACTGCAATGACAAAGGGACACAGGTATCCCAGGCAGAACGCCACCGCCTTCTGAGCAGTCTTACTCGTGTTGTGTAAGATGAACACCAGTCTGTAGAAAAGAATGAGGCCCAGGCTCAGCATCCAGAAAAAGACACACAGGTAGAAAAAATGGATGAAGAAGGTGGCCATGATACAGATGTCTCTGCTCAGGTCCTGCTTTTGATCAGTGATGGAGGCAGAGACAATGAACCAAATGTCAGCAATCAGCAGGGATGTAGCAATGTTGAGAATGCAGACATGGCGCATGTAGGAGGTTGTGTTGTTTGTCACGTACTTCCAGACCAAGGATTCAATTATGATGCAGACCACCAAGCTCATGATTGAAATGGCCAGCCCAATGTAGGAAATATAATCTTCGACACTTAGATAGGGGGAGGGTTCATCAGGTGACATAAGGATGGAGAATGATGTCAAGTGATTGCAGGAGCAAACGACGGAATCTTCTGAATCTGTGTGTGTGCAGCCACGACTATCCCAGTTGTTGAGTGTGAAGTTCCAAAAAACACACTTGGGCCTCTTCAGAGACAAGTCTTTCTTTGCAAATGTCATATTAACTTCAAAATTCGGGCTTCTGTTGCTGCTCAAAGTTGTTGTTATCAATAAACCGTTCACAAATTCGGACTTATCCCGAGGCAAAATAGGTCCAAGTTTTGAGTACATCACACTGATAATGGTTGAATTTTGGGTTAGAGTCTGGATTTCAGCTTTACTAATGAGCACGCTGACTGTGAGGTTTTCTGTACTGCGGAAGCCCTTGTTATAATCTGCGTTGTTATTTTCCTTGACAACTATCCCTTGGAGCTGAACGGTGCTTGCAGAAACAGAAGGAATGGTATTATTAACTGGTTGGAGGTTCTGGGAAAAAATTTCTACTGATTGCAGTAACGAAGAACTATTCAGGTCTTTCCAAACTTCAGTTGTGGAATTATCAACAATTAAGTCCACTGTGGATAGGAAATTCTGGAACAACAACAGAATAATGCAGTTACTGAAATCCCACACAACTAATTGTTGTTTCTGATGGTAATTTATGTGTGGTCCTAGAAGTGCCTTTTGAAAAAACCGAGCATTTCTTATTTTGCTCAACAATGAAATCTTCAGTTGTTAACCCTCCGAATACTCTGTTTGCAATTTAAGGTTTCCAAAAGCAGAGCTGTGTGACTATTTCTTAATATTTTATTTTGTATTTTTACATCTCCAACCTTCTTTCCCTTCTTTCTCAGTGTTTGTGCTGTCTTTGATTTCTCAGTGTCTCATGTAGGGGTCTCTATCTACAAACCATCAAGCCTTTTTCCACTTTTCTGTTCAGAAGAACAGTGACTTTCCTCTGGACCTCACAATCAAGGCTCCCAATTATTTCTAAGGTTTCTTTTGTTACTCATTTATTGTTACATCCAACTTATTTTCCTAGCTTGATTATGGTTCCTGGAATTTACTCTCCCTATTCTTGTTTCAACCTTTTTTTCCTACTACTTCTACTCATGGAATCATAGAATCACAGAATGGTTTTGACATTTAAAGGTTATCCAGTCCAACATCCCTTCCAGGGGGCAGGGACATTCAGCTTGATCTTACTCACTTCTGGGGTTTGGAGCATCCACAACTTCTCTGGTAAATCTATTGCAATGCCTTACTGCCCTCACAGCAATTTATTCCTAATACATAACCTAAACCCTGCCCTCTTTCAGTTTAAACCATTGTTCCTTGTCATGTCACTACAGGCCCTCATAAAAAGTCTTCTTATAAATCCCCTTTAAGTATTGAAAGCTGTAATAAGTTCTTCCCTGAGCCGTCTCTTCTCAACGCTGGACAACCCCATCTAATTCAGCCTATCCTCACAGGATACCTGCTCCAGCCCTGTCCTCACAGGATACCTGCTCCAGCCCTCTGACCATTTCTGTGCCCCTCCTGTGGACCCACTCCAGCATGTCCACATCCTTCTTGCCCTGGGACCCCAGAGGCGGATGGGGTGCTCAAGGTGGGATCTCACCAGAGCAGAGCAGAGGGTCAGAATCACCTCCCTCGACCTGCTGGTCACACTCCTTGTTAAGCAACCCAGGATGTGTTTGGGTGTCTGGGCTGCAAGAGCATGTTGCTGGTCGGTGTCTAATTTTTTTATCCATCATCCCGTGTCCTTTCCTGTCTCAGAATGCTGGAGATATCCATCTGTTCCTAGAATATTTCTAGTTGTTAAGCTTACAGCTACTTCTCTTTCATGCATAGACTCCTTGTCATCACCATTTTGACTTTTCATAAACTCCTCTGCATCTTTGTTGTCACTTCATCTCATTCACTTAACACTTTCCTGATCTTGATCCTAAGCAAGTGTGAAACTTCTTCAGGGAGAGCATCACCCCCTGTGACAAAAGGGGCCAAAGGGCTTGGTAGGTGTAGATAAGACTTAAAATAAAACCCACCTGCATAGTGAGGTGCTCTGCCTCTGCTGGGATAGAGGAGACCATATCCAGGATGCTAACAATTGCACCTATGTTTGCTGAAGAATTGTTTATTTTGGTTATCTCCTTTCTTGTCTGTTCCGTAAGCTGTGCAAGGTAGACGGGCAGATTTGTTTTTGCCTCGGGGCTGTTGACCAAGGACTGGAACAGAACATAACAGCAGATCACATGTGTGAAATCCTCTAACCTCACTGAGAGAAAGGTGGCTCTGGGTGGTTTGTGGGTGAGAAGAGCACTGTGGGATGACACCAAGGCCGAAAACCAAGGCCTGGCACCCATCTGTCAAGCGCAGTGGCCAAGGGTGTGGGCACTGTAGGAAGGGCGTGGGGATGAGGCTAGGCAGTGGTCAGTTGTTCCTATTGTTGTTCCTACACTGCTGCTGTGCTCTGTGACACAATCTTGTGCCTGAGCACAGCTCAGGGAACGCTCCAGCCAGCAACTGCTCCTTATGGATGCCATGGACAAGGTCACCTTGCCTGGGAGACAGAGCGTTCATGTGTATGGACATTACCCCTGCAGTGCCTCAGGCCCTCGTGGCTCTTTCACTGGCTGGTGTCAATAGAGCCAAACACTCTTCATATCTTATAAAAGAAAATTTTTAATGCTTCATATATTTTAGATGGTGATAAGCAAAAATCATGCGACCAACATTTTTGCTCTTTCTCCCCACCCCGACCTCCACAAAACCAGAGGGTTACCTCAGCACCACTCAGAAGGTCGTTTATTGGGCCAGACAGGCAGTCATTCTTTTGAGACGTCCATGACCTGTTGATGCACTTGTAAGTCACATTGCCTCGAGTAAAACCTTTATTTACATCAGAGCATGGTTTTATTAATATGTCCCCTTCTTTTCCAACGCCCAAGCTGTCTGAGCAGGAAATTTTCGTCACTATACAGAGAAGAGAAGAGATAGAAAATAAGAAGCACGGAGATGAATTAATTACCCCCACAAAACTTGTGATCTGCTCAAAGATCTTTAAATTAGGATTTCAGCTTACTGTCTTCATTAATTATGGTCTTTCAAGGTGTATATGTCTCACATTCCTAATTTTTATGAATCAGGAAATTAAAAAGGAAATCTAATAAATCTCCGATTTTTGAGTACTGAATCAAATCAACAAACCAACACTCAAAAACTTAGATTTATCTGTTAGATCACAGGGTTAGACAGAGCTGGAGTGGGATTATATTGACCATAAAGCAAACGATAATTCCTACAAAGTTTATTCTGTGAAAGTACTGCTGCAACACTAACAGGAAATTCATTAAGACCTTGATAGTGAGGCCTCAACACCTTTTTGATGAACAGTGAACATTGCTAATTGTCTTTGATTGGCTTAGTCATATCAGTAAGTATCTGCTGATTAAAGTGATTAAAGTAATTAAAGTGTCTGCATATTTATCGCCTAAGAGAGTGAAATCTGGCAGATACAGTGATTCAACTGTATGTATCACTGCTGTGGAAAAAAGAAAATTTCTGCATCAGAGGGATGTCCAACATTTCTTCCTGTCCAATTTAGAATAAAAGAGCTGAAATATCCAAACTCTTGTCAGAACTAAACATCAAAGCTGGATTTAGCAATGCTGAATCCTAATTATCAAACATTCCCTGCAGAGCTGACTGGAAGCTGCCCTGGTCTCTGCAGCACCTCACAGAGGTTGCCCTTCTTGTGTTCAAAGTGGAAATGCTCTCCCACAGGCTGCCCTCCTGAGCCAGATGAGGCACCACGGTCTTTGATCCTGTTAAATTGTTGGTGCAAGCTGGGAGCTGCATGACCAATTTCAACACAGGGGATGAAGCTTGGTGGTACAGCCAGCAGTAGTGACTGAATTGTCACTGCTTTGGAACATACTGGGACCACTCTCAAGTGCAGCAAAAACAATGCATCTTGTCTATTTATTTATTTAAAATGACATCTCAACCAATATTTTCCTCTGTGTATAAAAATTTCCCCTCAGAAAAGGAGACAAAATTTCTTGGATAACAAAAAGCTGTTCCCGTTAAATGGCACTGATGATAAATTTGTGACACCTGATTTAACAAAAATATTGGAATGTCCTATATAAAGCCATAAATAATAACTTTTTTCCTTACCTGGTATCAACTTTAGTCTTATATGTTCACTGTCAACTCTCCCTCCAATGCTGTTGATAAACTTGCAATATGCCATGAGCTCTTCATCTTTGTTACATTCTTTTTGCGTGTGATTGTACATGTAGCAAACCAAATTGTCTTTTTTCTTTTTCACTGTATGGATGTATGAAGACAGGTTAACACAGATTTGGGGTCAGTCAGCTAAAACCAGCAGAAAGAGAAACTTGCAGAAAGCAGATTGGCAAAACTTTATTTTCTGTGGGTACTAGAAAAGAAACAACTTTCCTTTGTGAAAAAGCTCCATCTCTGTATGCTGATCTCTGTCTTACTCCCCCTGTAATAAATCTGGCAGCTGCTGCGCTATCACTACCTTTCCATTGACTGGTGTGTGAGCAAATCCTCCCCAAACCCTCTTAAACCATCCAGTAACCGAAATTTGCTTTGAAAATAATTTTTGAGAATACTCTTCCTGCCTTCACCACAGGTGTTTCATTTAGGCTGGGATACTGTTTTGGTGTTCTTCTATGGTTTTTTGAACTCAGGATCTGTGCCACACTCCCACTGCTTTTCAGAATGCCTGTGCCTAAGGGTGAGACTCCAGCTGCAGTCTCTTCCAACAACATCCTTGCCTTTTTCTTAGCTACTGAAGGCCTCCTCAGTCTCCACCTGCTTTACTCCTCAGCCTGTTGTTTTTACACTCCTGCATGTTTCCTGAGTTATTTTTGGTAGATCATATTTGCTTTTTTTGTCCAAATTAATTGTTTTGTAACTCACTCGAAAAATTCTAGTACATAAAAACAACTCACTTGAAAACTTACAATATATAAAAATATGTCAGGGAAGTTGCAGAATTGCCCTAAATTTGAAGACATAGAAGTGTAGGCTTTTGTATTGTTAAAGATGTGTCCCCTGTATCCTTGAAGAAAATGGAGTAGTTTTTTGAATTGCATTCTTAATAGGTTACTCAACATTTTTCATGAATTAGTAGATTTTTCTTAAGTAACGTTTTCTCAGTACTCATTTTTTAAAAAGGCAGAATGGAAGATACAAGCAAATAAAAAGAGTTCAGCAATTTCCAGTCTGAAGAAGGGTCAGGATGCTCACTGCTCCCTGCCTGGGAAGTCAAAACAAACATTGAGTTTACCTGTTTTGTATTTATCACTACAGCAGTGACTTCAGTTCAATATTAATCCCATCCCTGTTCCCCAGGCATGTTCACCATCCTAAAAAAAAGTCCATTTCCCTTTTTTCCACCCTCAGAACTGCTCCTGGGTTGTAATGAAAGCAGTAAGTATGACTTGTTTACACAGACCTAACTGAAAACAAAAAGCCCAGAGACTGGGTTGTGACACAGAGTGAAACTAATTACTCTGCAAGTTTATTGTGTCTTACCGACTCGAAATTCATTCTGTTGAACCCAGAATGTAACCGTGTAGTTTGACATGGTCTCTGCCTGTATGCAGCACTGGAGGGCATGTGGCACTTGGCACTGTATGGATGTTGAAATGGGGTCTATCAGGATGTTCTTCTTCAGGGGCAAGGGAACCACCTTGACGGTCACATTGGCAGAACTGTCCAGGTTTTTCTGGGAGAATGTGCAGATGTAGGTGCCTAAAAGAAGTGATACAAAACCATGTCTCAGTTAACAGAAGTGCTCCTCAGTTTTTGCATGGTCATGAATGCTGAGCAAGTACGATGCTGTTGGCAACATCAAGCCTTGCTGTCCTCCAACATTTATAATTTTAACTGTGGGAACTTTTTGTTTACTGTGGCCAGGCTGCTCAGTGATTTGCAGGGCTAGGGATGCTGTAAATGATCTGGTGCAGATTTGTAGCCAATGAGACCATATTCACTCACCTCTCCAGTCCTGCGAGGCAGACTTCACTGTGAGTACAGACGTGGCTGAAGAATTCCAATTTTTGATGCACGTAACACAGTCTACTATTTTGGTGCCATTTTCAGACTGGATTTTCCAACTGATGCTGTCATAATTGCTCACATCACTTTTACACGTTACATTGAACCCGTATCCCTCAGAAACTGTTATGTTTGTTGAAGATATTGTTACGTGGGCTGAGACAACACAGGACAAAAGTCACATTAGTGAGAGTTACTTTTAATCGTTTTCTTGCAAATTCTGCGGGCCACAGAGGCCATCTAGGCATTAAGAGCTGTTGTTCTGCCACAATCCCTGCCCCTCACCTTTCCGCAGGTACGTGACTGCGATGTTCCGAGCGCGCCTGGCTCCGTGTCCAGTCTCCAGCTCACAGGTGTATGTGGTCACTGCACCTGACTTCTCAGGTGGGCACAGGGACTCGTTGATGTTGAGCTGGTATTCAGTGCAGTTTCCATTCAATGTGTATCCTCCTAGAGAGAAACAAGCGTTGTTTGTATGGATGTCCAAAAATACCTCTGGAAAGCACAAGCAGTTACTCCAGCTATGGAAACCCTTGTGGGTTTGTATGTACTTGACATCATGGCGCTTTTAACTCGTCGTTGCTGAAGTTCATTCATATCTTTGCTCTGGCAACACTCAGAGTGACAGCACTCAGCTCTGTGCTGAGATTCCTCCTACCAAAACCAGTCAGAATGCAACCACACTGCTTGGAAATCTCAGGGTCCAGCAAAATGAAGACTATTCTGGTAAAGCCTAACTTCATTATCTGTAGTATTTAGGGTGAGTAAAGGTAAGCAAAACAGGAGTAAACACTGCAGATTTTAATGTTGTCTGATTTTGAAATAAAGGCATGGAGGCACTTGACAGTCATTCAACTTAAAATCTGAAGAGTGCTGGTTTAGCTGTGAGCACTAAAGTTGTCCCACACTGCAGCTTGCAGCACAAAATGACAGCAGAGCAGAGATCCTGGGGGAAAGCCAGGCCATAGGGAATTGGGGTAAAACAGCCAGTAGGCCAGGGTCCCCTCTCCCTGCAAGCTCTGCTGTACTCTGCCCTCTGTAGAAGTGACTGAGTGCATGAGCTTTGAAGATTTTATCTCATTTTGCTGTCCTTCTTTCTGCTAGTTTTCATTTACAGCCAATAGATAACAATCAACACTTACATCATGCTCATTAAATGTTAAAAGGGCAATAGACTGTTCAGGGTGAGGGTTCATAGGCATTTATGAGCATTGCTGTTCATGTTACTTTATGGCTCTTTGTAGCACGTTTACTTGGTGCCTTATTAACTATATATTGGAAAGCCTTACGGGATGCCTCTGACTCAACTGGAATGTGATGTGTCACAGCTGCAGGTGGAGAGGCAAACAGTGCTCGTATTTATCTGTACTGCAGCTGTTTCACAGTGCAGCACGTGTACCTCACAAATCTCAGTATGTGGTACCTGAAAGACGTTTGTACCCAAGAGTGATTCTGGAGACAGCAGAACAGACTGATGCACTCATCCTTACCCTCAAAATCAGACCATGTAGAAATACAGTAATTTCACTACCATAAGGCACACTGGACTATAAGGCGCACCCCTGGGAGTTGGCAAATTTCGCAACTTTGTACATTATATAAGGCGCACTGAACTATAGAGTGCACTATTTTTTTGCAGTGAGGATCTGCCCCCAGCAACCCCCGCGCGGTTGCTGGCCGGCAACCCGGCAGCCATGGGCCCCTGGGCCCATCTGTACCCGGCAGCCGCAGTCCCGCCTCCACCTGGCAGCTGTGGCCCTGCCAGCTCCCCCTGTGGCTCGCGGCTCACACTTCTGGGTTTGCAAATTTCCAAACTTTGTACATTATATAAGGCGCACCGGACTATAAGGCGCACTTCCAGGTTCAGGGGAAAATTTTAGTCAAAAGGGTACGCCTTATAGTCGTGAAATTACTGTAAGTTTTTTGGAAGAAGCTGGCGTGCTGCTGGCCCAGGCTGTTTCCATCCAGGATGGCACAGTTTAAGGCAGGAGTGTACGGGGATGCCTGAAACCCCACTGGCACCTGCACAGCACATACAGAGTCTATCATTCCCCCTGCCACTCACACCTTTGGAGCATACCCTGTATTCATCCTGGGATTTTGGGGCAGCCACTGAGGAGGAGACTTTTGAATCTCCTCATAGGCATTTGAGCAATGAACAAACCCAGCAGCGAAATACAACTTTTGTTAATCTCACCTGTCATGTTGATTGTCCCATTTACTTTCCAGGAAACCCTAAGCGATGTCAAGTGTCTGTCAATGCAACAGGACAGCAGAAGACCCTTTGCTTGCGCTTCAGGACTGTTACAAGTGACATCGATGTCCTCAAAGTTTGGAGTGACTTGTAGTGGAAAGACAGATATCGTTCCTGTGCCCCTGTGTATCTCTGTGTGATATGGACTGCTCCTTATGAACACACAACTATAGGAACCTGTAAAGCATAAACAACAGTTTTTGCTGAGTTTGCCTCTATTTTGGAATTAGGAGCTACTTCCACATCTCCTTTTCACATGTCCCTGCTCTGCAGTGGCTCTACTACTTGCTGATCGATATGTACCCTCAGGTCACCTGCAGAATGCTTTCTGCAGACCCCTGGTGCCAAAGGTATCCAGATCAGGATTCTGTTGATGGGTACTTKAGATCARTGTTCTCAGACCGAAATACTTCAAATTGGCTGAGTAGGTGCTATTGGGATCTGCGTATTGCCTATAGTCCTTCTGGGAGCAGTAAGCCATGGTAAAAAGGTTTCTACACAGAAGGGGTGGCAGAGAGGTGCCCAGGGGGGACTCCACCAGACCTGGCCTCAGAGTGGAGGCTCTTAAGCTGCTCAGAAGGCATTGCCAAAGAGAGTAGAATATTGATCACACAATAACAGAATATGCTGAGTTGAAAGAGACTCCAAGAGTCACACCACGTGCCTGGAAGCACTGTTCAAATACTCCTTAAACTCTCAGGCTTGGTGCTGTTACCACTGCCCTTGGGAGCCTGTTCCAGTGCCCAGCCATCCTCTGGATGAAAAACTTTTCCCAGTTATCAAAAACTTCCACTGACTCAGCTTCATGCCACCTCTTTGAGTTCTGTCCCTGGTCAGAGTAAATCTGTACCTGCCCCTCTTCTTCCCTTCATGAGGAGGTTGAGACAGTGAGGTCTCCTCTCAGTCTCCTCAAGGCTGAACAGACCAAGTGACCTCAGCTGCTTCTCATTCAGCTTCCCCTTCAGGCCCTTCACCATCCTTGTGGCCTCCTTTGGACTCTCTCCAATAACTTGATGCCTTTGTTGTATTTTGGTGCCCAAAACTGCCCTTAGGACTTGGAGTGAGGCCTCCCCAACCCAGAGCAGAGCAGGACAATCCCTCCCTTGCCCAGCTGTGATGCTGTGCCTGATGGCCCCAGGACATGGATGCCCCCCAGGACATGGATGCCCCTCCTGGCTGCCAGGGCACTGCTGACTCACATTCAACTTGCATTGACCAGGACCCACAGATCCCTTTCTCTTTATCAGCCACTCTCTCAGGCACGAGAGAGCCAGGCTTGGTTTCGAGATTGGCAATTGGAGCTCCAAGTTTCTCAAATATTTTAAGTGTCTGGGTTTCCCTTCCCCACTGGGATAGCCAAGTGAGCAGATCACTTACACAGGAGTGGAGACACCAAGGTTCAGGGCATCCTCAGACCAAAGAATTTTGGATCCACTATTCCTACCTCACATGTGTGTGGCCAAATACCACACAAGCTACCCTTTTTGAAGTTGAATGTAGAACCAAGTGGGAGCTTGAGCCCATGCTCTGACAATACATAATAATTCCCCTGATAGTTCCTCCCAGAAAAATGCTGCCAGTTTACCTGTTTCTGGTTTTCAAAAATCCCTAAACATGCAAAACTGCAACTCTGAGCTCTGATTAGTTAGGTCATGTGTGTGTAGGGGGCAAGGGCACTAAGGACAAATTCAACCATAGCCTCCAGTTACCACACCAAAAGGGTGGGAAGTCCTCACAGCCATGCAGTCACCACCATCTCCCCTGGTATGATGATGAAGCCTGGCACTTAGAACACCCAGTCACATACAATCACTTCAGTCAGCTCACATCTTACTGGAAATGCCAGTCAACGTGTAGATCGTTAACAAAAAAACCAGGAAAATTACGAGGGGCAGTGTAATTTTCACATTTCCTCTAGAAAATGCAGCCACTGCATTCATCTTTGCTTTTTATAGAGCTAGCCACAGTAAAGATTTACATCTGCTGTTTTAACAATGGAAAATCATACCAGAATCCTTCATTGTAACGTTGGTAATTTTAAGAATTGAACTTCTGTTTACTAAAACTATTGTATACTGGGAGCCGGTTGAGATGCTCTGGTTAAAGTGATACCAGGTCACATTGGTGAAAACTGAATTTATCTCACAGGTCAGTCTTACTGTGTCCCCTTCAAAAATGTTTGAGGGTTTCACGGCGAAGTTTGTCTGATCTGGGAAGACAGAGAGAAACGTTCTGCATTACTGTCACTTCAGCTCACATTCTTCATGGTGTCTTTCATCTTAGAGGGGTCCCAGGAGCTTCACATTAGCTGCAGGGCACCCCCTCTGACATAGGCATGGGATTTTCCTCTCAACATATCCTTTTAGTATCTCTAAAAATTCCAGAAGGCTTTATGCAAAGAGTTAGAAATATTATTATCACCACCTCGACTTTCTAATCAGATAAGCTGGGAGGAGAAGCAACCAGGTTGAAGTAATCCTCTGAGACAGACAGTCCAGCACTCAGTGCACTGAGAGCAACACAACTCCAGGGCACTTGATCAGCGGCTGAATTGTAACACGCTGTCCAGCAGCAGCAGGGAAAATGTGCCAAGGAAGCCAAGGAGAATGTGCTGTCATGTAAACTGCAGGTTTTATGTTCTGCTTTAAAGAACAGGAAGTGCTAGCAGCCTGATATTCTTAGAGCTGTCTCAGTTCTGAAGGTGAACTAAAGGTGTTTGATCTCTCTCCCCTAGACAGATCACATCAGGGATCATTTAGAATAATTTAAGCTGGAAAAGATCCCTGAAATAATCAATTCCAACCAATAACTGATCAGTGGAGTAATTGGAAGTCTTTGGTTTTTCATGGGAAGGACTGCATGAATGGTCCTCTCATGAAGGTCCTAAGCTTTGGTGACACAGGATAAAATGAAACAGCCAAGGAATAAATGTTTTTTGAAAGTCCAGTACCAAATAATCAACAGTATAGGGCAGCTACATCATTCAGGTTAAAAATACCACAGTAAAGGTTGAAGGAAAGTACTGAGAGCTTTAAACTTACTAGTGATTACTCTTGTGAAGGTAGATTGGTTTAGCAGGTACAATGAATCCAGAAAATCTTGTACAGCTCTGTTGGAATTTCCAAGCTGAGCGAAGCTTGCTGCTCCTGTTATTACTTCATAATTCACATAAACACTTCCAGGGCTAAACAGATACAAGAATGAGAGGGGTGCCAGAATTAAATATCCTTGTATATTAGTTTGTATTTAGTTAGTATTGGTTTTCTATGTTGTGGTGACCCATCTTGCATGGATGGGAAGACCTCACAGGACTCCCCTGTGGGACTCCTCTTGGGACTCAAGACTTGCTTTTATAAGAAAATTGGACAACAGCTGCTCCCTAAGAAGGACACCTTCCTTGTCTCATATTTATTTCTAGTAAATTTTCCTTAGAAATCTAAAATGCAACTGCATTTAAATATGTGTGGACAGCAGCAATGTTTCTTTTATCCAAGGCTGTATCCTAAGTCAGTGCACTATTCATCTTCCTCAAGGCCTAGGAAATGATGTTATGTTTATTTGCATCCTTTTCCCCTTTGGGTGGAGCTCAATCTCTTCCATGAAATCTTTTATCCAGATGGGGAATGATTATGTTTCTTGGACTTTTGCACAGTGATGAATTCTACCCACAATCCCATTTCCATGTTCATAGTTGGGCTTTGCTTTGCAGTGATTATTCTGTTGTTCAGTGTCTGCATGCTGGGAGTGGGTTCTAGGCAGAGTGAATGTAACCTCTGCTAGCTTGTGTCTCCTTGAGACTGGACAGAAAAATTAGTGTCTTCCAGGAAAAAATGAAATTATTTACTTACCTGAAACCTGTTACTGTTGCTGATACAAAGCCTGGTAAGCATCTGTAGCTGTCATTAAACTGTAAACAAAGACAGGTGACATGGTTTAAGTCCTCTGTGTATTACTGCACTGTGCTTAAAAGAGGAAACTCTGCATTCCTGACATGAGTAAGGACATGTAGCATATCTCATACAACAGGCCTGGTGCTCTCCTGGTGTCATGGAATACATTTCTGTTCATGGTTTCATTCCATGTGCACCCACATGGATTTAAGCTAGGACCAATAATACGATTTTTTTTCACGCTTTATATACAAAAGATCTCTAAATACTTCCCAGTGTATCAAAGTGAACGGGAATATTTTCATTGCCATCAATGGAGCCAGCTTTGGCCCCTTTGTAGCTCCCACTGCTGCACACTTCCCAGCTCCCCACAGAGACACTGACAGGCCACCCAGGCACTTGGGGTAAATTCCATATTTCCTGGGGGCTCTTGACCTTCAGAGATGAGAAACTGAAGTCATTACCGCTGTTTCAAGGTCTGTTTTGTATTTTTGGTATAATACAGAGGAAGAATTCTTGAGATCGTCCTGGAAGTCTGAGTCAAGTCTGACTGACATATTCATTACAATGGGCTCTCCCATACCACATGACTCTGTAAGGAAAGAAATAAAAATAAATGTTAAATAATCAAAAACAATACTTATAAGGTGAAGATCTGCTGAAAATCTGATGTGATGAAACTTTCTTTGCTCAGCAAAGGCTGAAAGTCCCAAAGAGGCATGGGGATGCCTCCAGGAGCTGGGGCTCCAAATGCAACCAAACATCTGCAAGTGTTTGGATCAAGGTGGGCCCATATCACAAGAAGAGTTTTAGACCATTTTCCACATTCACAGGCTGGGTGGTGGCCAGCTCAGTCCTGATGTGCTTTTTTACACCTTTTATCACTGTTCTGACCTCTAAGCAGCAGTTCAGCTGCACAGTGATGAAATTCTGCCCTGTGCCTCTTACCTTCAGTCTGGGGCTCACAGTAGGGTCCATAGAAAGGCATTTTCTGCATGTAGCCACAGGGCTGGGCTGGTTCCAGGCTCTCAGAAGGGCAGGGCATCACATCACTGCACACTGAGCTTGGCCAGGCATATCCATTTTCACAGAAACAGCAGCTGCTATTCTCACCACTGGGCTGGCAGACTGGAGTCAGACAGACAGAGAAATACCATGAGAATGGTAAATGGGACATAGATATTGCAAGATAAATATTTACCTTTCTGTATCTTCATGACAGGGATCTCAAAATGTTGCTCTTCATGTGAGTTCACTTGAATTATGCTGAAATGATGATTTGGCACCTTGCAAATTTTACTTTACTAGTTGTAAATGAGTAACCAGAAATGGGAACAAGACTGGCACAGGGAAAAGTCTGATCAATTACTCAAAAGTAACTGAATGGAGATGTGAAGCCTGATCCTAAAAATTTACCTGGCATCCTGGCTGGGATCCCATAATACTTTCCAGACTGGATATTTTTATGTCACCTGAGCTGAAAGCAAGTGTATAGGCTCTTAAAGATTGTAAGAGCAAGATCATTCAGAGTCCCAGTAGCTAATGAGGTGTTGTGTTGTTCTGTTCCCTGGCACACGCTATGTGTGAGAAGGCAACATTGTCACCAAGTGCTCTAAAGTACCAAAAAAAGAAACCAACAAACAAACAAACAAAGCAAAACAGAGCACATCACTGTAACTTCTCTTAATGTGTAACTGACAAAGTAAGTTATTAACAAATTGATTTTCACACTTTACACGTGAGCCCAAAGGCCTTTATAAGACACATTGGCATGTTGTTTTAGGAGCTGTTGAACTCTTCCTTTTGCTGTTTTATGGCTCAGTGATAAGAAAGTATCAAATCTCCTCTGCTGTTGTAAATGCTTGGTGTGTTTGTGTATGCTCTCCGGTATTACTGAGATGTGATATTGAACAATCACAATTCGTGTAATAAAGCCTGTCTGATATCTTGCCCTGTAAGAAGAGGTCAAGTGAGCTCTGTCTCACGCAGCCTGTCACTGTCAGGGTCAGAGTACAGCCTCTCACAGCCATCTGTACAGATACAGGAGAAGGGAAGTAAACAGTCTGATAACCACTGTCACAGCTTCCTGCATCTTGAAAGTAACTCAGACTGCCAAACTGGAGCAAAACCCTTTTGCTCAGGCTTCCTCCGGCTTTGTCCCTTCCTTAGGAAAAGAAAAGCACTCAGAGCTATTCCTAATGCCAACATTATATAAAGAGGGGTGGTGAGAGACAGATAACAAATGTGCTGTTGTGTGCTACAGCTTCAGCCTTGCTGGGTCTTTCAGCAGGAGCAGAGATGGTTCAGTTTTGCTGATTCCAAAGCGTGATGGGTGCTAAAAGTGGGAGACATCGAATACTGACAAAACCCCACATCCCGAATACACAAATCAATAACCAACCCACCTGTTGTAATGCTGATGTTCGAAACTGTTGTTTGTGCATTTGAAATATTAATTGGAAGAGTGATGCTTTTGAAATAGTTTTTAATTGCCTCCAGGGAAGATGAATCCTGCAGGCTTACTTCAATGTCAACAGTGTACTCCGGAAGGGGGAGGTCAAGAATAAGCACTGAAAGAGAGATAGAATGAGACTGCAAAGCTGTGTTTGAGGGTAGATCACAAACTGATGGCCTCTAGTTTAGCATTTGGGGGTTTTTTTGCTGTTTAATGGTAGCTTAGTATAGCATTCTGCTTAGGAAATCTTCTTGCTGCCCACTCAGCAGATATTCTGCTTCTATTCTATTTGCTGCTTGTCTGACAAAAGCCAGATTTCTTTGGTGTCAGAGCTTAGGCAGCTGATACAAATGACATAATATATTCATAGAATAGCTGTCTCATCCCTTCTCTCTTTAGAATCAGTACACTGATGGGTTGCCAACCACAGGGTGAGCCATATAAGATTATCTCGTCTTTATCTCATCCCGTGAGTTTTCTCACTTTATCTTTCTGATTCTGCACTGAGGTAAAGTGAATGAGTGGCACTGTGGTGCTTGGCTGGGGTTAAACCACAACCACACCTCGTCCTTGATGTTCCCAGTTCAGCACATCAAGAGATCTGTCCCTAACAGTGATTTCACCCCTGCCCTACTAGAAACATGCTCTGTTACCATACATTTGTGTACGTACTGTTTCGCTTCTGCCTTTGCATCTCTGGGTAGAAGCTTTCATGTGTGCTGTCAATCTGTGGGGGAAGAAAAAAAAAAAAAAAGGTGTGAAGCTCTGTTACAATAACAGTGAAAGTTTAGCTGCGGTTGTTGGCAGAAGAAATTAGTGAAGAAAACAGTGATATAGATATTTTTTTCCCATTAATCTTGGCCTCACCTCTCCGACCTTCCACCCAATCTTCTTTAAATAGAAAATTTCTATCTTCCAAGCAGGGAAGGGTTAAGCACCAGTTGAGGGATGTATTGAGTTTGCAGATGCCTTTGCATATCTCTGCAAGCCAACTGTCCCAGGTCAGGAGGATTTTTGTGTCTGAGTCTCAAGGCTTCTTCAGGGCTCACACAGTCCTGGGCCAGCCTTGTGAACTGCTTGGGAGACCCTGGCCACTGGGTCTTTGAATCACCTTCTGCTCTCCTCTTTGCCTCTTTCCCACCTCTGCAGCAGCAGAGCCAGCCTGAGCAGGAGCAGAAAGGGGACTGAAAAGCCTTGGCTGCAGCTCAGTTGCCAGGTCAGCTATTTTGGGGCCATCAGTAACACACAGCTGACCAGGGCGGGGGTAGCACCATTTCACTGTGGCTGAGTTTACACAGGCTGCAGCCAAGTGAGATTCAGACCATCTTATCTTTTTTTTAATTGTGCCCTAAAAATACATTGGCACCACCATTAGCAAGAAAGGCTAAAAACAAGCAAAGAGGCAGGCAGGAAATTTGCAGCTTTGCCAGTTTCTTGGTTCCTACTGAAACCTTTATTTACAGAAGGGGTGAATAGCTTGGCAACTCTTGAGTCATCTCTTTACATAAAGGAACCATCTGGTGTGTGATTAGAGCTGGGTTTTGTATCACAACTGTGCTGGGGCGAGGATCCCGAGGCTTGCTGGCATTTTTTGAACTGCTGGGATGGTTCCTTTGTGTTAGAGGTTGGCTGCAGGACTTGCTGAAAGTGCACTGTGACCCAAGTCATCCTCCAGGTTTGGACTCAGTGGTTTCATTTTTCAGTTATTCTCCCAAACAACCTCAGGGTATTGCTAGGTTGCTAAATACTTCACATATTTCACACCATTAAGTAATGACTCATCATCAGGCTGTCCCATGATCGGTGGTGCTAAAAAGAGGTGTTGCTTTTTTCATAAAAACTTCTAAGTGCTGAGATGAAGACAGCTTGAAAAAACAAACCAAATGAGATATTTGGCCACTGTTAGATATCTGCTGAAACGCAGATGAGGCTGCTGCAACCAGACATATCTTAGTTTGCCAAAGCAGGGGGTAGTGGTAGAAAGAGCTTAAGGAGTTCCCACCCTCCTCTTCACATTTCCTCTCCTTTTTTTTCAACTTTCTCAAAGAAGGAGGTTCTCCATTCACTCATAATGGAGAAGATAAAATAAGTATTATCTGGTCTAATAATAATTGCAATGACCAAGAGTTGGTAGATTTGTAGACTAGTTTTCTTTATCACATTATATTTACTTCAATTTGGTTAAACTCCTGGTTTCTCTGTTCTTCTTTTGTCTTTCTTGTTAGGGAAAATTTGTGCAGAAACTGTGTTAATAAATGCAGGTACAGGATCAAGCACAAATGTCTTTCCATAATTCACACTATTGCTAAAACAGAAAGGATCTTGAGGATTATTGAAAAAGTGGGAAACTGAAGTAAAGTCTCATTTCATGGGCAACATCTAAACACAAATCACTCAGGAATGGAGTGCCCACATAACTGCAATGTAGTCTTATCTCCAGGGACAGCAATTGAAATCCCTTGCAGACCAACACAGTGAAAAATAAACAAGTTGTGTTTGTGCCTTCTGAAGAGGCTTTAAGACTGGGAAACATGAAAAGCACAGTTCCTGGATTTCTCCATCTCTTTTACACACTCTGGGTTCAAATTCTCCCCTGATCTTATTCTGACTTCTTCCAAGGTTTTCTGGGTGTAAAGGAGAACATCAGGGAGCTACAGGCAGAGACACAACGAAAACCAGTGGGGCTGGGGAAGGATACTCACTACATAGGAGAGTGGATAGAAGTTTGAGCCCTGTGGTGTCTGGCAGCAAGCTGAGACCATCAGGAAGAGGCAGTGGAGACCTGTAGTTCTTGGGGACGGCATTTTGCCTGGCGACTTTGCTGTGCAGCCTGAAAAGACAATGAAGCAAAAGGACCAGGGAATTTTCATCTGACTCGCACAGTAGGAAATACCAGCCCACTCCACAAAAACAGTGTGTTCTGCCTCCTTCAGCACTCTGCCTGTTCAGTCCATGCCACAGATCGAGGCTTGTAATTGTTCCTGTACACTGCCATCAAACTGTTTCCCCTATCTTTCCTTTTCCCCATGTCAACTGTACCTACTCAAAACAGGAGAAAGAAATTGCTTGGAGAAAGCAGAGTCCTGAGCAGATTTCTAACAGGGACAAGGGAGGTGCTGAAAATCTGCCAAGAGAAAAGTTGATTTTGAATCTTCAAATATCCCTCTTGGTGGTACTTGGGAAATGCACACCAGGAGATGAGGGGGCAGTTATGAATATTGCTGCAGGTGAGGGCTTGCACTCCTGTTGCAGCAGGGAGAGCTGTGCTACCAGCTGTATCCCACTCTGGAGAGGGTTATAGCATCACCATGGGCTCAGCTACAGATGTGTGTGTGTTTGTTACCCCTTGGCTAGCAATGGACACAATGAAGAGTGTGTCCTGGAAATAATCTGTGTTATCTTGAGGTTTTAGCATACTTCTCCATTAATTGCACTGAAGCCAACAAATGAGCAAACTAGAATCTAAGCGCCATGACACACAGGAATATAATGTGGTGCCTGAAATCACACAGCCCCAATAACATTTTCTACCTCCTTAATACCTGAGCTAATTTAGTCACACAGCAGACTGGATGATGAAACATAAAGGGAGAGGTAAAATATTCATGGATCCTTATAAAAAGTGCTGAGACATTTATGCAACCAAAGGGAATAAAGAAAGGGAGGTGAAGAATACATAAATTATATATATTTTGCTATGAATATGCACTTTCTGGTTATTCCTAACAAAGCTGCAGAATTTCTTAGCTGGAGAATTAACAACCAGTAGAGAGCTACAGAAAAAGGCAGAATCCAAGAGGATTGTGGAAATAATTTTAAGCACTGAGGAAAGAGTCTAAGCATAGTGTGGAACAGCGCCTGAGTGGATGACATCAGCCTGATTAAAATCATGAACTCTTGTAAAATGACAATTTTTTTGCATGGAAAAGGCTGTTCATCCAAACTCAAGTTTTCAAGGCAGTGAGTCAGTAGAGGAAAACAGGAAAATCAACACCTCCTGAGATCAGTGGCTGCATATTGCAACCATCATTTATCAGAGCTGGTGCTCCCGGGCAGGCTGGGGCTTTGCTGGCACTTTCCTGCTCAGAAGAGTCCATGACAGAAAATGAGAATATGAACATGATCTGTGGCCTCACCTTGTGAATTGGAAGAGGATGGCAAGGAGTTTATGGTCAAGCATGTACTTGATGTCACCAAGCTGGCTGCCCAGCAGAGATTTGTGACTTTTCTCACCAAATGTGGTTCTTAAAGAGATCCATGTGGAGTGGGACTTCACCTGGATACTGACCTGGTTAAAAGACAGGAAAAAATAAATAAATAAATAAATAAATGTATGAATAAATTCTTTTCTTTTCCAATACAGAGATGCCATCACCAGAGCTCTGCAGTAGTGAAGTGTAAGCCTGTACCTTACTCTCTGTTCCCAAGTGAGGTGGAAAAGGCAGTGATCAGTGTGGAACACCATGGAAAATTTCACATGGTTGAGACTAACAAGAGCAAAGTCTGCCTGTGAAGATCTGCATTGGGGTCACAGGAAACTGAGTGACTTGATCATGAAATTCAGAACTCTTAAGTGTAAGGTAGAAGTAAATGATCCTGACATTATATATTCTGTGATGGACTCTGAACTGACAATTACCACTCAGAAATAGGGTCTGAAGAAAATGAACTGAATTCTGAGATGCAATTAAAGAAAGAAAATTAATTTTAAGATATTTTAGGATAGCAATGGAGGGAAAAAAACAAAACAAACAAGCAAATGAAAAAAACACAAACCCTCCAAACCAACATAAACAAAACAAAACAAAAGTAAATCAAAACAAAATAAAATAAACAAATAAAGCAAGCAAAAAAGAAAACTCTTTTATCTAGACATCTTAGCTAACACAGTACAGCTGCTCTTACACTCTTATACAGGAATAACCAGAAAGAAGAACATCACAGTGATTCAGAGTGTCTTCCCTCCCCACTCCAAAATCAATTAAAATAAGAGAGTGTTACAGGCTTTTCAAAATCCAATCAATGAATGGCTAACAGAATTAGGGGGGGAAATGTGGGAACATTTTTTTTCAGTTTCCTGGGCCTGTCTGTCACTATATCTAGAATTCTACAGAAGAGACTATTTTCCTATTTTGAAGACATCATCCACTTGCAACAAACTCAAGATTTCCACGGATCTGGCTGATCCCAAGATCACTATTGATTGAAGTGGATCATGAGGGAACAATTCTAAGCTGTTACACAAATTCCTGTGATAGTGACATGACTTAATAATTGAAGCACTAACTGAACAAAGTTTGCTGGCAGCTTTGTATATTCAGCACATTCCTACAACATATGGTAAAAAAACTTAATCTGCCCGAAGAGTTTGTGTTACATTGGTAACAGGTTGGTGAAACAGATAATAGAAGGGCAAAAGGTCATTAAACAAAATTTGTGATGGAGGTAAACACATTTATCTTTTGCCCTGCTCCCCAGCTTGCCTTCACATTCAAATGTTGTGGGTCAGCCTCTATTTTCAAACACATCTTTTGTGTGACTTTATGTAGCTGACAGCAAACACCCTGTTAATTGTGCAGGTGAGACACCATACAGAGGACTACTCATGCAAATGGAGCTGGGCTGCTACTCAGGCTTTTGTAGCTATTTAAAGCTCCAAAACATCCCAAGCCAGTATCTAGGAAGCCAGAAAACCAACAAACAAATTGCAAATGGGAAAAGTATTAAATGTTCTCAAGCAATGTGGCTGCTCCCCTCATTCATTTAATTTCTCAATGAAAAGAGAACTGCTGTAAACTTTTTAGCAAGCAAATTCTCAAGTATCTGTCTGCCTTCAGTGGGCAAAGCACATGTGCAGACAGGTTCCTCGTTTCTCATACAAACTTTCTCCCGGGAAACAGTAAGTATCTTCAATTTATAAAGACCCAGAGAGCTAAAGAAGTCCAGATTTGCTAGGAAATGCTTGTTCTCCACAGCATTCAGGCTGAAAAATATTATTTAAAGTTAATTCTAAAATGCAGAAGATTCCTAGAAGTAAATAACAAAGTCTCATTTTAACTCAGAACATAGGGGAGCTACATAACCTTTTTTAAATTTTTGTCTAAACTTCTCTTTGTCATGACTGTTCTAAAATAATTACACCTTCTCTTGCAAATACACCCAGCACAATAGTCACTATCATACAGGTTTTAGAAAATAAAGACAACACCCAGAGATTTAATATGATTTACCTTCTCAGGTGATTCAAAGAGAAGATCTTCTAATTAGATTTATCCTAAACATCATCTGCCTTCTACCATAGCCCAGGCTGCTCTGTCAAAGAGAAATTAAACCACAGGAACTTTTATGAGTTGAACAAGTTATTACTGCCCAGAAAAGAAGTTGTCTCTAGAGCCTGCACTCAAATTTCAAGTGTGAGGCTGAGCAGATATGCCACTGCAGAAAACCCACAAGGCATTTTAAGAGCAGATATTTCCTGATACCATTCATCAGGTTATACTCATTATTTCCTCCTGCACTGATCTGAGTTCTTCAGTATCTTATCTGCAGATTAGTGGACTAACTTGTTCCTCTGCTGTTACTCACCTTCTTTGTTCTAACAAACGAGGGTGTTGAGGACTGAAAGCAGCAAAATCGTGGTTTGTAGCTGTGGCAAAATGTCTGTGGGCTTTGATTTAAACTATAAAGGAGGAAACCCCTAAGATTTTCCTACCTGAGCTGGCAGCATGCTCACTGTGGGCTGGAAGGCTCTGTGGAGACACATTTATGCCCTTGGGGAAGCTGCACAGAGATGCAGACCTGTGGAATTCCCAGAAATCAGGGGAAATTCAGATGTGTTATGTGTGTTTCTACCTGGAACAAAACCTGGAGCCAAGAACACACTGGGCAAATAGAGGACATCTGTCCAAGTAACAGTGGAGCCCTTGTCCCTTACAGTGTTTGATAACAGTTGTTTTATCAACGGAATTTGTTTCCACAGCAGTGTGTGAGGCAGTGACTGACTAAGCTCTGTGGAAACCCCTGGGATTAAGCTCGTGTTGTGGGGCAATTATTTTTTAAACACTGATTAATTCAAGAGACAGGTCTGTTCACTTTTCTGCAGACATGGTCACCCTGCAATGTAGTGAGTCAGCCCTCAGCCTTTTGCAGCAGTTTTAAGATTAATAAATTGGCATGACTGATGCCCTTGTTGCCCTTACAGCATGACTTTGTCTCCACTGACGTGGTGGCATTGGTCTGATTTATTGCCCACCTCAGCTGGTTCAGGAATCTGAGCAAGCAGAAGACAAAGGCTGCATCTACAGCACTTAATGCCACCACCTCTCTCTCTGCAGATTGGTTTTATTGTGCTGCAGCCTTCCAGATTCTTACTCAGTTTAACTCCCTGTCCCTGCAGAAAACCAAAGCAGCAATAAGGTGTCCAACTCACTTTCATCAGAGTCTGATCAGCTTAGATAAGGCCAGGGCCAGAGCAAGGAGAGGGACAGTTAAGTGGCCCCAAGCAGGGAAGAGAGATGGAACAAGGGCTGGCAGACGGGGCAGGAGGGTAAGGACAAGGAGAACCTCTTCCCTTCTGCCCTGGCAAGCTGTTCATCATGAATTCATGGTCTATCCCTACAGAAAAAAAACTGATCATTTCCTCCCAGAGTAGCTCCCTTGGCTGACTGCAGGTTGAATGAGCAGCAGTGCCAGTGCAGAAACTGAGATGGAGAAGGCAGAATTGGCTCAGGCTGGGTTACCTGTGCCTGTGGTGGAGTTGCACTTTCCACATTGCCAAGCCTTGACTGGAAAACTGGCCTGTGTTAAGCCCTTTTTCCCCAAATCCCCTCTTTTTCCTTTGCTTTTGTGCTTATGGTTGGGTTTTTGTTTTTTTTTTTTTTTTTTTTTTTTTTTTTTTGGGTTTATTTTGTTTTTGTTGTGTTTTTGGAGAATTTTAAGAAAGAGCATCCAGGAGTGTGAGAATGGGAAAGGATGTCAGCAAGGCTTTCTTAAAAGAGGGTTTCTGCTCAAGGCTTATCATCAAACTGCAGCCTAAAGGAATGAGAAATCTTGGTTTACTTTGCAGGAGAATGTGAAAATTATACAATGTCAGAGCATTAGGTATGTAATCAACTTGGTATGTGGGCACAGGAGATGTCCTGATCATCTTGATGTTTTTTCCTGTACTCATTCATCATGTACTGTCACGTCACCAGAAACTGTGAGCTTCCTGGATTCTAAAGATTTGAAGTTTCAACCCCAGAACATTTTTTATTTAAACACTTAAGTCTGCAGTTAGCCTTCCCAGGCTCAGGAAAGCAGCAAGAGGTGTATCAGAGGACACCTGCTCTGAGCCAGAAGTACTCATTCAAAGCAAGGCAGAGCTACAGGGATCCTGTAATTCACTGGAAATGTGCTGTTGCAAAAGCAAGTGAACACATTTTATCTGTCCTGAAAGACAGACCAGGGTGAGGTTCCCACATAGCTGCACCCTGGAGATACTGAGAAAGCAAATGTGGAAACAACTTAGAAATGAAGCTGTTGAGGCTCTCTTGATTCACCCATCCTCATTCCAGTCCTGGATATTCACACTTCAGTCCCATCTCCAGAAATTAATCTCAGCAATTTGTGCAATCAAACCCCACTGTCAATTGTATCCAAATGCAGAAAAAGATGCCAGAACCTCTCAGAAACTGGACACAACACTGCAGATTCTTACACCATCTGTTATTCTTGAGTCTGAATTTTGTGTGTTCAGATGCCCACAGTTGGGTTTTTAACATGTGAGGACAGAGTGAATCCCAAACATACTGGAGCTAATAGGTGAATTACTCTGAGATAACAGGTTTTGGGGAGAATCTGACAATGCCTGGGGATTCATTTATTATCTCTATCACACGACTTCAGATAGTTTTGCCCACCTCAGTGTTGCAGAAATTATTCTGGAGGGAGTCCTAAGAAATTGCTACCTAAATTCACTCACTGTAACAATGTTGAAATATCATTATTAATTTTTTTAGCAAATATTTTTACTTGAAGACCTGTGAGGTAACAAAAGTGCACTGTGTGATGCTGTTGATATTTTGGCTGGAGCCCTGTGTCAGATATTGCTGCATTGGAGAGCATCCAAAGGAGAGCCGTGGGAATGCAAAGACAAGAGCATTGTATAACCTCAGTGACAAGAGCAATAACCTCGTGAACAGGCTGAAGGTTGTTCAGATTAGATAGGACAAGAGTCAGGTATGGACACAATAACAGTTTGGTCCTTGAGAAAGGACTGATATGGATGTTCACAGCTACAGCTGGCTGAAGGATGTGGTGAAGTCACACAGTTTGAAGCAAAAGTAAATATGCTGGTGATTATGGAAAATATGTAATTGTAACCTTTAGAAATGCAAAATTAGGCTACCCAGGTGGCTGCAAAGTTGCCTTCAGTGGAGGTTTTTAAGAACAGGCTATACAATTGCTGACATGGAGGAGAGCCTTTGATTCTGCTTTCATGTGGGATTGTGGCAGTAGGGTGATGGGTAGATTGTCTGCTGATCTCTTCCAATTACCAGCGTACCACTACACTTCTTCAATTTGTGCAGTGAATGAATTCAAAGGTATTCGGAGATGTGCAAGAGCACAGATCTGTGTTTGGCCTGACCAGGACAATGATTGCTCCCCTGTGCTTGGCACTGTGAGACACCAAAAATCTTGTGTTCTGTTTGGGGCCACTGAGGTGCTGGAGCATGTCCAGAGAAGCACAACAGAGATGGAGAAAGGTCTGGAGCCCAAGCCTGGTGAAGAGCAGCTGGGGGAGCTCAGCCTGGAGAAAACAGAGGCTCAGAGGGGACCTTCTCACCCTCTACAACTCGTGGAGGTCAGGCTCTACTCCCAAGTAACAAACAAAAGGACATGAGGAAATGGCCTCAAATTGCTTCAGGGGAGGTTTAGATCGGACATTTAGAAAAATTTCTTTAAGGAAGGGGTGGTCAAGCACTGGAACAGGCTGCCCAGGGCAGTGTTGGAGTCACCATCCCTGGAGGGATTTAAAAGATGTGTACGTGTGGACTTGAGGGACATGGTTTAGTGGTGGATTGGCAGTGTTGGGTTAATGGCTGGACTCAACGATCTTAGAGTTCTTTTCCAGTCTGTGATTCTACCTTAGACAAGTTTAGCAATTCCTTTCTGGACCATTGCAGCACAATATTCTCACTGGTTTAAGCACAGTGGAGATAAACTGTACCTACAGCCTTATCAAGGGTTTCCCCAAAACAATATTTCCAGAGGAGGGCTATGGTTCACACCTTTTTCTACATCAGCTCACATTTTCCATCTTTGTTTGTGCAATATTTATCTTTCACATTGACCTATGATTATGACTTTAGATTCCTCTATTCCTCCGTCAACCTTCCACGGAATTGCTGATGACCTTTGCACATACCCAAATAATCTACATGGATAATGAAAATAATTTAGACCCAGTTATCTGAGGATCAGGCTCAAATCATGCCATGACCACGCAGGATTTCCTGCAAGGAGAGAACAACTCTCTAGGACTCATGTTTGCAGGGCACAGTACTGAAATAGCAACCATTTAGCTGGATGACTGAGAGCACACAAAACACTGCCCAGCTGAATGTCCAAATTATCACATTCTCCAGGCATTCCTAATACTCTGAGAGCAGCCAGAAGTTTCTGTGAGCATTTTTAACACATTCTGGACAGTGCCAGCCAGCCCTGCAGTGTTTTCCTAGCCCTTCCAGCACAGTTCACAGCTGGATTTACTGCTTGTCACTGGAGAACAGCAATCTGCCAGACCAGTGAGGGTATTCTTGCATGAATAAGCATCAATGCCACAGTTACTGGCTAAGCATTATCTCAGGGAAGGAGGAAGGTGAGAAACAGTCTGGCACATTTGGAGAGGCATGAGAACCACCCTGGTTGCTGACCAGCTGTACAGCTCAACCCTCTGGGAAGGTACCACACCAAGGGGCCAGCCTCTCCCATGGGTGACAATACACCTGCACTTACAGCCACATCACTGTGTTAGCACAGGAAGGGCATCTTTGGCAGGGAGGTGATGCCCACAGGGTTCTTGGCGATGGTCCTGTGCACAGCCAGGAGCTGGACTCAATGTGGGTTCCTTCAAACTCAGCATGTACTGTGATTCTGTGATCGCTCATGGCTTCTGTGGCCTTGGCAGCGAAGCGTGGTACAGACAGATGGGCTCTACCAGAGCCAGAAACAACATGCTGTTGGCATTCTGTATAATCCCTTGCAGCAGGTCTGCTTCTATAGACATTCTCTCAGACCTGTGGTTCCTTAGTTGGGTTCCTTAGCTCTATTCACCCAGAGGGACCTGGCCTATTCCCTCTTATCCTTATCCGTCTGACTCACCACTCTGTTTCTCACAGGCAGACACATCTGTAAGCCTTTCTTGTCATGTAGTCTTTCTAGAATCTTTCTGGCAACATTTCCCATTTGATATTAGGAGTTAAGGAAAAGATTTCCCAGTTCTGGGTGCATCTTAAGCACAACATCCAGCTCCTAAGCTACCCAGTACAAGAGAGCAAGCCCAGCAAAGGGCCATTGAAGATGACTAAGGAGTTGGAGCATCTGTCATACCAGGAGAGTCTGAGAGAGCTGCTTAGCCTGGAAAAGGAGAGGCACGGGGGGATCTCGTCAATGTCTAAAAATAACTGGTGAGGGGACCTAAAGATACACCCACCCTGGAGTGGCTTGTTTGGAAAGGGGTTATAAATGCAGAAGTGGAAACAAGCAGTTCTGTCTTAGAAGACACAGAGTTATCCATCCCACATTTATTCCTGTTGGCTGTAACCTTTCTACATGCTGTGTATGGGAAATCTGCCCTCTTGTGCAGAAATGGAGATGAATACACCTTTGGCATCAGCAGGAAGAAGAAAATAAAAAACCTTGTAGGCACAACATCTTCAACCAGCTATTCTTTGTGAGGTGGGTATTAGTCCACAGCCTCAGTTCTTGGCCCTCTTCTCTGGCTGTGAGACATGTCCTGGGTCACTGAGGCCAAGAGCTCCCTGTGTGGTTGGGCAGCCATATTCTGCTTTAAAGCCTCATTGTAAAAGCCTTCAATTCTGTGCTTTTCACTCCTTTGCTCACACTGAGACACCATTCTCCATCCTTTCTAATGGGCTCTGGTTGCTTAATGTCATGAACATATTTGCCCTTTGTTGAATCCAAGGATTCTCTAGCCCAGTTGGTTTTTATCCAACAAGGGCTATAGCAGAGGCCTTTGGGAAGAGTTTTACAAAAATGAAGTAAGTTTGCGGCAGCTCATCCTCAGAATGTTCCTTCCACTTCTGGCTATCAGAGCTACAGGGATTTCTGGAGGCAAAGGCAGGTCATTGGTGTTTAACAGCCCTAAAGGCCTATTAAGTTGACACAAATAAAGTAAATTAGAGGAAAACCTACAAGAGTGGGTAGAATACATAATTTGCAGGAGCATGGAGGTCTGAATTCCCTTGCTTGCTTTGAATCTACCACTCACTATGATCAAGTTTGAACCTTAATTGTCAAACCAGACAGCACAAATTTCTCCATGGCCTTGTACCCTGTATTTCACTTTTACATTCCCTGTCAGCTGTCACAGATGAACAGTCCTATGTCATTTTAGCACAGCAGTCCTCCTGCCTCTCTGGTATTTGTTCTACATCCTTCCACTTTGGCTGGTTTTTTTTTTGGAACACAGTTAAGCTCAGTTACCCCCATGTCAGCATTTTCCTGTGGCTTAAACAACTCTGCCTCCCTCTAGGTATTTTGGATGAAAGATCTATGATGTTGTGAGATCTGTGGAGGTGAAGGATGCCTGGAGAGAGGAACCAGAAACTGCTACAGGTTAGAAAGGTGTGAAGGGAGAGATGTGTGGCTGGCACAGGGCAGTTTGGCTCCATGGCTGCCCAGTAGCCTGTAGCAGCTGAACCTTGGTTACCATTTGCAAACAACTATGGAACATTTTCTCAGAGTCTTGAGCTCTGGGGCTAAGGCCTTGTTTTCAGTGCCTGTCCAGCTTGTTATTCCTCAGCTACAACAGAAGAGCTTTCCTTTCTCTACATAAAGCATGACCTTTGGGTAGTGCGTAATAAGTTGGATGATCAGACAATGTTTGTTTCAGACAGAAAACACACAATGACTTTAAGAAACACACACCCAGGCACAACAATATTTCATGGGAGAGTTGGCTGAAAGGGAAAGGGGGGACAGGGGAAGTTGCACTGACCTTAGATAACACATCTGAATGAGAACAAAAATAAAATAAACAGAAATTAATCAAGGACACAAAACTGAACCGCTTGGTGATAAGGATTCAAACAGGCAGTAAACAAGCTATGGCATGCTTTCTCTGTGATGTTTGTGGAACTGTGTTATTCCAGCTCTATGCCTAGCAGGGTGCAGGGGGCTGAGTTTGATGGGATGCTCAAGGATATTGCAGATATGAGCAGAGGTTTTGTTTCCTGGGGGAATAGAGATGTAATTCTTATTTTTGTTGGTTTTATGCAAACAGATGTCATGGCACTCATAAGTAAAGGGATGAGTGTTCCCCATGCCATATGGAACGTTAATATGCCAGGCTGAAAACAGTGATAGCTGCAACCAAAGTGAAATGGCATTAAATCAGCACTTTACTGGAAAAAGAAAGCCCTGCCCAATTCTTGTCTTCTTCCTGGCAGCTCTATTTCACTTCCACTCAAGTTTTTCCATACTCCAGCTAAGGCCTCTTCCTTGACCTTCATGTTGGAGTTTTGCAGAGAAGTAACAAATAAAAAAGAAAAAAGTGTCAGTCAATTAATTCCACCCTCCCATTTCAGCCCTTTGTATGCAGCTGGGTACCACATATTTGGAAAGGCCATGGAAAAGCACACACCAGCTCACCTCTGATGACTGGGATGGAAGAAGGGATGTACCCATCAACCTTCTCCTTATGCTTTTGGAAACATCTGCAGTGGGGTGTGGGCCTAATTCTCAGTGAGAAGTAACACCACAAGATATCTGAAGCTCAGCACTGTGGGAGTACTGGGGAAAGAGGAACTTGCCAGGTACTCCCATATCAACGTAGTGAAGAGTAAAACAATATTCATTGCGGTGGAATTTCCATGGGCTGCAATGAGTTTTGGATTGGGTCCCTGAGTCAGGCCAGACATGGGTTGCTTCTATAGACTAAAGCACTAGAAAGTCTGATGACTGCATGCTTCCTGCCCATTTCATTTTATTAACCTCTTGATTTTTTTCCTGTTACTACTGCAGCTGGCTGTGTAGGAAGCTCCTGTAAGCTGTGTAGGTGTCAGACTTTTGGAGTTTGTACAGTCCCGCTCTGGAGAGAGGGGGTTTCCTGTCTGAGGGCCTGGCTTGTCACACCTAGCAACAAAAAGATGGAAGTACAAAATAGCATCCGCCTTTTGCACACAGAATTCTATAAATGGAGAGAAATCCCTCAAACCAGTGAAGGCAGGTCTCTGTTGCCCATATCTCTTAACTGCCTTCTCTAATAATAAAGCCTGAGAGAAAAAAAAAAAAAAAGTTTCTATTTTGTTCCACTAATTTCACTTCCAGTCTTACTATTTTTGTACTGCTCTATCTTCCAGAGCACAGGAGAACTCAGAAAGGCTAAATGGTGCTACTATTGAACTTCTTGGAAGGCTGCACCTGTCTATAATATTTTCAAAATTATCAGAACTCTTGTACCTTCATCATTGGCATCAGGAGTGAGATCAAGCCACAGTATCATCAACACAGATGGGACTAGTTTGTTTTATTAGTGTTCAGAAGACTTTAAGGATAGCAGACTTTAGACATGCTTATCCTCAGACTGAAGCCAGGGATGATCCAGGTTCATGAGCCCTCGTGGTGCTTGCTGGGCTCACATGGCATTAAAACACAGCAAGGCAAAGACAAGTTACACCTGATGGCAGGTTTGCTCATGAGATACACCACCGAGGAATGGCATTTCTCCAGCCTCAGGGTGCCTTTGGAGAGTTGAAGCAAACACCTGCCAGGTGTAGGGCCTGAGGAGAGGAACTGCTGAGGTCTCTTCTTTCAGGAGGCCCAGCCCATAGTTATGATGTTCCTGTCTCAGCCAATGCTAATGCCAGGGCTCACAGGAATCCTTCAAAGAGCAGAGTGGGCATGGGGCTGCTCCCAGCCAGCAGCACAGCCTGGAATCCTTGTTTAGGGAAAAGGAGAGTTCAGGCCGATGGAGGGAGCCATGCCCTGACCCCTGGCCTCAGGGTTAACTCACCCTGCCCTGGTGCTGTGACACGGCTTCTCCTAACTCTAGCGTGGCCTAAAATGAAAAGCACATTTCAAGAACAAGAAGGTTCTCCTGCTCCCTTCCAGCTCCCCCTGCCCCAGCTCAATGCAATGAATCTGTGCTGAACTTTGGTGATATCTCCCACAAGAAGTGTGTCGGAATTTGTGTTTCTGATGACTCCACAGGCAATCTAGGCCTTCAGCAGGAGCCTTCTTTGCTTCAACACCCTCAAAAGCACTGGCACTTCCATTAGGGGCAAGGGAAGCTTCTATTAACTGCTGTCAGATGGGTCCAGCATTTACCAAGTTTGGTACTATGATGCTGGAACAGTGCTGGAAGAACCATTGCAAGGCCGTCCAGAAACAAGATGTTTGGGAAAAGGGCAGGCAGCTTTTAAAGCAGATTTTCAATAATAACACAGAACATCTCCCCCATAAGGACAGGCTGAGAGATCTGGCACTGTTCAGCCTCGAGAAGAGAAGGCTCCAGGGAGGCCTTAGAGCTCCTTCCAGTGCCTAAAGGGCCAACAAAAGGGCTGGAGTGACAGGACAAGAGGCTTTAAACTAGGGTTTAGATTAATTATTAGGAAGAAATCCTTCCCTGTGAGGGTGGTGAGGCCCTGGCACAGGTTGTCCAGAGAAGCTGTGGCTGCCCCATCCCTGCAATGTCCAAGGCCAGGTTGGATGGGGCTTGGAGTACCCTGGGATAGTGGAAGATGTCCCTGCTCACAGAAAGGGTTGAAATGAGATGAGCATTCTGTGATTCTATGATTTTACATGCTGTGTGTCCCAACTGCAATAAGGAGAAGTGTTTATGAACAGCAGTTGAACCTTTAAGCCATAGACATGAACCAGGATGGATAACAAAAGGAAGGAAGGAAGGAAGTGCCATCAGTCCTGTTTTATTGCCAGAGGCACTTGAGACATGCACAGGCTCATCCGGAATCTCAGGCCTAGGATCAGCCAATTCAAATTTTAGGGACAACGTGCAGGGATTTAGAGAATTTCTCTTTCAAAGAGGCACAGTGAAACAATTTCAGGGGCAAGGGGCATTCTGTGAATAGTGCCATAAGGCACGTAGAGACATCTTTGGAATGAAGATGGCTTTCACAAACTCAGCCTAATGGTCATGGAGGGCCAAGCCTGTGCTCACAGAACTGAGCCAAAGCAGGAACTCTAGTAGAGCTTTTCCTCTGTGCAGGAACAATTGGGGGAAGCTCTGTCGTTTTGAGGAATTTCCGAGGACAGTAAATTACATACTCGATCACAGCTCTATTATGTTTTGAGGGAAGACATTTGGAAATTAATATTTCATATTAAGATTTAAATAGGGCATGCATACACTTCTGCTGCTCACAAGCACCCTCAAACCTGGCTGCCACAGCATTCTCTGTCATGTTCAGGTGAGTTTAAGGAGACCCTGGGTTGGCAACAGCCAACCTTGTCAGCAGACCCTGACTATCTGTGTGCCTCAGTTCTCTGCTGCCAAACAAGGAAGATATTTGCTGCTTCTGCTTCACAGGGTGCTTAGAGAGACCCTAGAGCAGGAAAAACCCATCAGTGATTGCACTAATGATCTGATAAAACAAGACTTGTGGAAGTACCTAGAAGGCAAATGAAATGTGGCTCCCTTTTCATCCAGAATGAAGGAATTAAATGCCAGGAGTAGGATATTAGATGAACTTTGAGGTCTTCCTGAAACAAGTATTAGGTTGTGTAAATCAGCCAATGGGGATGACACAAGGGAGTTTAAAAGTTTTTTTCCTGGGTTAGGAAAAATCTTCTGTTTATTCAATAGTGTTCCATTGGAAGGGTCTGAAGGGTGTGCTAGATCCCACTGACCCTGGTTTGAAGCTGAACACCCACACAGCCACTCACTGCCCATCTGTCAGAGGGATGGAGGAGAGAATAGGATGAAAAAAAGGGCAGAAAACAGTGTATTGAGATAAAGAAAGGTTAAAAGGGAAATAAAGAGGGAAGGAAAAAAAAAAGGGTGATGTGAAAACAATCCTTCACTACAAGCAGATGTATATCGAGAAAAATGTCCAAGCAATGACAGGTTTGGAAGACAATCCTGACTTCCACCACTATGTTTTTTTTTGTTGCTGAACATGATGTTATATGGTTTGAAACTTCCTTTTTGTGAATTCAATTCAATTTGTAATGCCTCCCAACCCTCATCCCACTCACTACAGAGTCAGTGGGAAGAAAGCTTGATGCTCTGCAAGCACTGCTCAGTGACAGCCAAAACACTGGTGTGGTATCAACACTATTTCAGCCACAAATGCAAAACAAAGCACCTTATGAGGAAGGCTAACCCAGCACACACATCTTGTTTGGATTGCTCAAATGGAAATTACGATGGAGAGGGTTTTGGGGCAAAATTCATCGAAGGCTTCCACAGGAATAAACTGAAGTTTGTAGAAAAGATATAAACTGTGTGTAGACATGATGGATTAAGGCTACAACATTCATGTCATGTCATGTGATGGCTGTGAGAGGGAAACTTCTTCCACAGCCACCATCAACAGCAGATAAGCCCTTGGAATAGGCTGCAAATGTAGTCAAAAAGTCCTTAACAAAGTCCACTGGTGCAGCATTATAACATGCAAATATAGCAGTGTAATTACTAAACAACCTGTTACAGTGAATTTTCTGCTCTGCAGGAGCTCATATTTTCTAAAAAAAACCCCAGCCAAACAAATGAGGAATCGAACATTTGTCCATCAGACAGAAACAAGCCATTGCAAATCTTTTTCTGTATTTCCCATTTTACCTGTTCTTGCACACCCACCTTGTGCATTCCATCTCATCCACATTCTTCATACAACCAGTTCAGGGCCACTATCACAGCCCCACAGCTCCTGCCCTCACCCAGTGCTGGCTCAGTCCTCTCAGGATGCTGCCCAGCACAGATAAGGGGGATGAGCTGCTGCTCCTCACCAGCAGGGCAGATGCAGGATCAGATTAACCCATGGGTGGTAACTGCCCCCATGCAGGATCATTTGAGAAATAAACTCTGTATAAATATGCAGTTGGGGTGGATCTGCTCATGAATGTCAATGGAAGATCACGCTCCTAAGAAACTGTTTCATGGAAAACTGGAAATGGTTTTATGCAAGGACTTTGGTTTTACTTTAGATTTATCCCATTTGAGCTTAAAAAGCCATGATTCTTACACAAGGCTGAGATTAATCCCAGCAGCAAACCATTTCAGTTTCAAGCACAATACAACCCCAAAATAATGATGCAATTCACTTCCATGCTTGTCTGCCGTCTTCTGAGAAACTGAATCACAGCCCTGAGCAGGTAGGTTTCTTGGTCAAGATGAATGGGTTAAAAGAAGGAAATCTAGTAAAGGCTGCACTGGTCTTTTGTGTTATAACAATAAGAGGAAGCTCTGCCTAGTTTGAGGAATTTCCCACGTCTCCAATTCAGAGGTTGGAGAACTGCTTTATTAAGCCTGCCTAAGAGGTGTTAAAAAAATAAAAATAACCAAGAAGATCAGGACAAAGATATCTTCCCAGTGCCTACGCATGTTCTCTTTGTTTGTTTTTTAAACCTGGATCACCAGAGGCAAACTCAGACGAATTTAGGGAAGTTAAATAGTGACAGATGCCAAATAGTCACAGCAGGTTCCTGCTGAGCTGGCTGACCCGTCACTGATTTAAGTGTCACTGCTACCCAGGTGCTAAAGATTTGCCCCTAAATTTCTTTAAATATCACTTCATTCTGTAATGTTGCCAGACATTACTGGACAGGTTAAGTGACAGAAATAGATGAGGAATTTTCTGGGTGGGAGGAAAATCTATGGGTTGTGAAACACCATTTTCATCATGCAACAGCAAGTGATGGAAGCAGGAGAAATGGAGCCTCAGGCTTTCAAATTCAGCCTTTGCCTTGCTATTCCCTTGCTTGTCACAAGCTCATTGCCTCCTAAAACTCTCACTGAAAGTGTGAGTTACAGCACTCAATAACACATTTCTCCCCCAAATCCAAAAGCTCCTCGTGCACGTAGGTGAGCACTGCTTTCCCACAATGGGGAGAGAGAAACAAGGTTGTACAGGGTCACACCCCAGCACTGCTTTTTTCTGAATCATGACCATTTAAGCAAAGTGAATACTACTGCACCAGAGATGTTTGGAAATGGAGCAGAACTTCTGGGGATATGGACATCAATAGAAGTGAAAGCATCAGAAAACCTCCCTGTACCCCCCGACACTGAACACTGGCAGCAGCACTCCAGCACAACACCATAAAATTTGTTTTCATTTAAGCAGCTGAAAACACAGATAGAAAAGAATGGAAACAAGATAAATGCGATGCTGAAAGGCAGTATACAGCAGTTTCTCAGCCTGTGGCCATCGGTGTCCCAAGTCCCTCTCCCCTGTCAGAAAGTTTCACCTAATATGAAACCGAAAGGAGATTGCTCTTAAAAGAAACAAACCCACCACTCTATACAGCCAACAAAATACACTCCCTGCATCTGCGCTGCAAATTTGAGACACTCTAAGTATAAAACAAACTGGAAAAAAATTCCAAATACTATTGCAGTTGATCTTTTTCTCTGAAACTGCACAGCACAAGTTAGGAGGTAATAAATGCAATGAGGATTAGCACAGCGTTTCCGTGCAGCCCCAAGCTTAAACTAAAGCAATCATAACTTCTATCGGCATTTCTAGCCAAGTGAACAAGCAGTAACACTTTGTCAGGAGCTTGAATGGTTGAATTCATACCCTGAACAGCCAAAAGCTTCCTACAGAAAAACGTCAACTAATCACCACGAAATGAAACCTGTGCTGATTGCAGTTCCCTGGCAGAAACCTGCGGCAGGTTTACTGGTGATGCGATGCTTGCATCTTGTCAGAATCCAGACCCAGAAATTCCCTCAAGCCACCCTTGCCTGCCCCAAAGCGTTAAAGCAATGCCACACTTCACACACAGCATCCATACCTGTAGGGCAACAAGTGCTGGTCCTGTGCGACTCTTTTCCAAACTTGTCCTCTTGTGCTGGGATGGAAACTTCCCATCCAAGTGTCACCTCCTGCCCCAGCTCTGCCCTTTGTTTTCCCAGATCTCCAGGCACACCTGCTTCTCCCCGTGTGCTGTTGCTTCTTGGGCTTGGGGTTTGTTTTCTTGTTTTCCTTTTCTTTTCAGAACAAATTGAACAGCCCGTGAGGAATTCTCAGTGAGGAGAGAAAGAACCTTTTGGCTTGTGGTGATTTAATCGAGTAAACCCCGTGACCTCCCTTTCCTGCGATCAGTGGGAACTGATCCCTTCTCCACCAGCGCAGGGTGGAGTTGCAGCTAAAAAGCACAAGCTTGAAAGCTGGAAGGGCAGGACAGGTCTTCCTCCTCCGTTTGTTGTGGCAGAGAACATGGTGATTCTTGCTGCTCTGAAACATAGAGGTGACCTCTGGCCAGGAAGGAACCTGGAAATATTTTCTAAGTGAATTTCCTGCTGTTGGGGGGGAACGTGGATGTACGGGACGTGTGGGCGGGGGTGCTAACAGAGCTTCTGGAGAGCGTGATTTCAAGATGAGCAGAACACTTTCTTGGTCATCAGGGGTGTGGAAGTGAAAGAAATTACTTTTTTTGTTGTTGTTGTTGTTGTTGTTTTTAACCTAGGCAGGGTAGACTGTTCTGATAGTCAGTTTTCACTGTGCTGAATAATCGGGATCCTACAGCTGCTCCTCGAACTTTCAGCTATGGTGCCTTTCATTCCAAGAGGTGCTGAGATATTCAGCAAAGAAATAATGGAGAGCCATTCCACATGGAGCTTGTGTTCAGCAGCAATGCAGCTGTGCTACAAGGACTCCTTGTCAAGATGCAGAAGAAATCTGAGCAGGTTCATGCATCAAAAAGAAAAACTTTTCCTGGAATAACCCATAAATTGCGCTGTGAAGGTCCTTTTACCTCCAGATGGGGCTCTTAGAGTGTGTTTGTCAAGCATTAGCCAAATGACTGCACCCCTGGAAGGTGGGGAAGGTGCCCCACAGCTCAGTCCTGGTTATGCTGGTTAATGAAGGACACTGTATTGGCTTCCTTAGAATCACAGAATCAGAAGAGTTTTGGTTGGACAAGACCTCCAAGATCATGGAGTCCAACCATTAATGCTGCATTGCCAAGCCCAGCGCTAAACTGTGTCCCTGAGCAACACATCCACATCTTTTAAATCCCTGCACCAGTTTCCTGGACAATGTGTTCTTTGCACCATGTCTGATGTTCTTGCAAGGTAGCTGCAGTCCCATGGCCCAACATCAACCCATCAGATGGCCCGTGGCATCTCTCATCTCTGATGAGAGGTATCAGCTTCTTCCTCTTGACTCTACAGCTTGTCCCTCTGTGTTTCTGACTGGGGTGTGTCTGGACCACATTTCTGAGGATGTCTTAAGATGGAAAATTGCATCTGGGACTCCAGATTCTACATATAATAGCATCCTTCTTTCTGCACACAGCAAGAATTTATTTTAGCAACCTGGTATCTCCACTCAGGATCATTTTTAAGTTACTCTACCTGATCCAGGTCATATTTCAAAAGGAAGAATGGACATTTGGACATTTTACTGCTGAATACACCTCATCCACATGCTCACTGATGTATACTTTTCCTAGCAACAGAGAAGGAGAAAAACAGACAGAGAGGGAGCATGGGCAACACACCCCATCTTTATGTGCTTTTGATTAATGAGTGTGATCCATATTTCCTTCTATTTAACAGCGACCTCTGTATCTGGGACTTTGCACTACCTATAGCCAATATAAATTATTATTGCCATGGGTCACTAGAAAGAAGATATAGCAGGTATTTTGCTTGATTACAAACTTGTCCTGGCATTAAGGAATGCCATGGCTAGCACGTGGACAATAAAGGGATATTTCAATTGTCCTTATGATCCTGGCCAAAGAATTTACCTGACTCATTTTGCTGTAAAGTGCTGAGAAGGAAGGAAGTAATGAAATGTCTCATTATACATCTGACTTGAGGAATATATTTAGAACTGACTCTAGTACTGAAGGTTGCATGGTCTCACACCAAAAAGAGCAACGTGCCTTGCACTGTGTCCCAGCAGCCAGTGGTCAGCTGAGACTATTTATGCTCATAAACAACATCTCTGAAGATGACTTTTTTCCTGAAACACCAGGAATTCACTGCAGTGACAGAACAGCCAACTTGGATATTCGGAGTACTTCATTTATACACTGCCATCACTCAGCTTTTTTCTTTTAGGTTGAAGTGATTTGGGTTTATAATGAGGATTTTTTTAGGCTAGTTACCACAGTTGCATGAATTTCATCATAGCAGGATGATCACTACAATAATGTGTAATGTAACCATCTGGTTGTGAATGGCCAAAAAGATAAATGGATATTTCTCTTCTAGGGGGAAAAATCAGAGACAAAGAAAATGTGGGAAACTGAAGCTGAAAAATTTAATTTAAAAGCAAAGGTCCATATTTTTCATAATCCCAGCGATCAATCATACATATAAATCTCCATGTGACTCACTAATACTTGACATCTTTGTATAACAGCTGGCTGCTTTCCTTCATTTTTCTTCATTATTTGGCTAAGATAGAGATACAGCTACCTGACATCCTTAATAAAGTATCTACTCTTTCAGCCTTTAGACTTACTGAGCTCTTTTATTATTAATTTAGGGCTCTGGCTGCCTCAGTAGACTGTGGTTTTAACAACATGTTTTGTAAAGCTTCATCTGCTAAAAGCAGTTATTGACAATAGGCAACCAAGGGCCTCCGTAGCTGATCGGAAATCCCAGTGCAGAGACCCAGGCCAAAGCAGGGACTTGTGGAGAATGATGGAGAACTCATTGAGCTTCTGTGAAAGCCAATCAAGGAAGTGGAAAACGCCTGTTACTGGTAGTCTTTGTGTTCATGCGATTGTTGGATTTCCCTAGCAGAATGCATGCGGTAATTCCTCCAGGGAGTTCTGAGTCCCTTCCCACAAAGCACAACCCACCCATCCCTTTCTGAAACTTCAAGCAACTTCCTCTGGGTTAGCTGGGCACTGTTTAGAATGGATGGGTGCAGGCAATGGCCTATTTTCCCATCATTTCATCTGACAATGGACAATGAAGGGAATGCTTTCTTAATGGTGCACCACCAAGCAGAAGTGATCATCACCCTAGAGGCTGGGGTGTGGAGAGCTCTGCAAAGCTGTATCCCACATAACATGGGGCTTCAAGACTCCATACAATGCAGTGTGCTGTGGAATTCCCACTTACTATTGTAATTATCTACTCATAAAAGTATTGGAATTATTAGTAACAACACAGAGAAACCCAGCTGTCAGGATGTACCTTTGTGTTGGAGGTATACAGACCCCGAGCTGCCAGAGAATGGGACAGGTAGTAGCTGAAGATACACAGATGGGACAGGGTGTATTCACAAGGAATTGTTCTGGTCCTGACATCAAAGGGACAAGGGACAATGCTCAGGCTAAACATAATGTGTGCAAGAGCAGACACCAGCAGAAGGAGATGGAAGAATGCTGTCATCATCCAGGAGGTGCCACCAGTGAGATGGACAGAACCCATGGAGATGGAGGGAAGAGGATATCTCCTGGTGCTGGAGTCAAGCACAACCTGCAGCACTCAGGCAGGCCAGGCTTAACTCTTGAAGTGTTAAGCTTCAGCGGTGCACAGATTTTGGCATGGGAGCAGCTCAAAAACATGAAGAACTTATCTGGGATTGCTTTCAGGGCCAAGACCTTTCTTTTGAAGTTTGATCGATGTGGCACATAGTCCAACATGGTGGGGAAGTTCATGTGTTCAACTGTGATTCAAAAAAGAGTGCTCTTCTCCTGGGGAAAAGAGTAGGAGGGTATAGGGAGAGAATTCCAGGGACTCTTCTTATCTTGTCCCCATGACAGGCACAAAAGTGGGGAGATAGATTATGTGCATACTGCTTTCCTTATGGTCTCATGTCCTTTCACTCAGTACTCAATTTACCCAGTATTTATTTATTTGCTGGAGAGAGGAAGTCTTGCATAGGTTAAGTGTTGGGAAAATACACTTGTCTAGGAAGATGTGCCTTTAAAATCCTGGTTCTGACAGCAAATGTCATCTATGAGATTTAGGTACAATATTTTGGGCAGGTCCCCAAAATGTTTTCCAAGCTTAGAAGGTGAAGAAGGGATTGGCAATCTCTGAGATACTCCAAGATGAAAGAACACGAGCTATGCAACCACATCTGATTCCCATCACACTGACTGAAGTACACATCAGGGCATTGTGTATGTATTTAGATTTGCATATCCTTTCCAGTGAAAAGAGACCTTTTGACCCAGTCAGAACATCTTTGTGGATCATGCTGCTGAAGAGCACTCTGGTCATACAGCTGCTTTCCAGTCACCCCCCTGTTCCAAATGTCCACCACACCAAATGTCCATGGAGGTCAGATCCCTGCATGGCAGCTTTGGAGTCACACGGATAACTAGAGGTAATCGAGTGCAAAGAACGGCAAATTCAGAAAGGATTTATGAATTTCAGCTTCCAGAGAGTCCATATGTATAAATAAATAAATAGTCCATTGATTCATCAAAGGCAATTACTCTTTTGCATAGAAAATGTCTAGGCAAACACAAACTTTTCTGCTGTCAAATGCCACAAACCAATACTACAAAAATCCCTTGGCCACACATCCTTGGCACTCAAAAGAGACAACCCCACATGTATTGGGAGAAGAAAACTGATTTTTAGTTTTGTGCATTGTGACATTTCTTAATTTCTTCTGTAACACTTTTTAGGGTGATCTCGTAGTTTCTCTGGAGGACAGAGGGTGGTGAATGAGTGTTTTAAAGTCTGTTAAAAAATCACCACCAAAGGTATTGGCAAAAGCAGATTCAATAAAAAAGTGAAAGTGCAACAAAGTTTGTTGGCAAGGTTCACTGGCGTACTTAACTGGATGGTTAAAGCTCACAGAGAAAAAGCAAACTGGAACCAAAAATGAGTCAATATAAACCGGAAATTCATCCCAAAATTATCTACATGGAGGCTGATGGGGAGTTTGTGTGGGGGAAATGGGTAAGGATAGAAAGGACTAAGGAAGATTTTCCCATTGAGCCACAAGGTTCAGAGTAGATCCCCATTCTAAATTAAGTCCCAGACTTGACCAACACTTTAGGCCTAAAAGCTTTAACAGCACTGAAATTTAGCAGCACCTAGTCTACAGCTTAATTTAAACAATTTAACAAAACATTCATATAGAATTTCCTACAGACACAACAGTAACTCACTTATAGGCCTAAAGTACTTACAAATCTCAAGTGCTTAAACCATTAAGAGAGCAACATTCATCGTGTGTTTGCACATTCACACTCACAAATACACAGACCTCAAGGTGTGCAAGGTACATACCTGTGAAAATTTCCGGAATTCAGGGAAACACCGATGGCAGATGCCTTTGCACTCTCAGCGGGTGAAGGGTTGAGTCTCAAGGAGTGGGGATCTCAGGTCAGGATCTGTCACAGAAGGAAGTGCTGCCCACTGCAGTCCTGGAGAGCCCAGAGATTCTCACTTTGGACCACTGCTTAGAGGGTCACAAACAGAGCTGCTTTTGGCCACAGTAATTTTCCATCTTGGCCGCAATTCAGGTCGGTAACTTTCTTTGAAAGTTCAAAACCAAAAATGTTCCATCTGGCTGGTTATTCAGGTAAGAAAAATAAGTTCCCAGGGGCTCCTTAGCCAGCACAAGCTCTTGGGAGCAGACAGTGTTTCAGATAAGCTCAGAGGAGCTCAGCCCAGGAGCTGTTTATCAAGGCCGAGTTTTAATGAGCATTTCTGAGACCATGGTAACCTCCAAGAGGGAGTGGGGGATGGACCACCATTTCTTGTAATCTCAAAGTTAATAAATACCTGCAGGTTTCTTCTCAGGGTGGGGCTAAAGAACAAACACCTAAAGGACAAATATGTTTCATTTGGCTGTTTAGCAGCTTGTAAAGCTGTCTAGATAGTCAAACACAGCAAAGTGGTTGCCAGCCACATGGTGAGGACAGCTGTTGGGCCAGCAGCCAGACAGAGACAGGCAGGAGTCATGGGAGTTCAGTGATGGTGTTGAGAAGGGATGGAAAGTACAGAAATGAATTGGAGGCACCCTTGAGAGGTAAGGGATAGGTTGTTGGAAATGCAGGAGAGAATTGGGAACAGAGCCTTAGGGAGCACACAGAAGAACTAGAGCAGAGTCTAGGGAAGGTGAGGAGGCTTGATGACTTGCTGTGATGAGTATTATAGGAAATTTGCTAGGACTCTAGATCTTGCAGTAGAATGCACTGGATAGAAAACTGGGGGAAATTCCTTACTTCTATGGTTCATAAAACAACTTTGTCTTTTTACAGTTCTATACTAATCAGGTGTGAGATTGCTGAAGAATCCCAGATGCTCCTGCACCCTAAGGACTCTGGAGAGAGACGCCCAGACCAGTTACCAGAATATGGGGCACAGCAATGAACCTGGAGCCAGATCAGCAGAAAAAGGCACCCTGGCTCCACTGGAGGAGCATTTAAGCAGATTTTTATCTGCATACTGGAGGTAAAGAGGCAGTTCACCTGAATTCTCATCTTCTAACAGATTTCCTTGTTTGCTTATAGCTCTATGATATGAGGAAACACTGCCCTGTAAGAGCAATAAGGAAGGGTAAAGTTTATTTTCTTCATAGAGTGGAAGGAATCTGGTACTGCTTATCAAGAGAATGCTGACAAGAGCCACCCCCACTCCCCCCAGGAGGGGACCAGCTGCTGGAATTTTTGCACTGGCATGTTTGTGTTGGATAAACTTCTACGAAGATGTTGGAGTCAGTGAGCCAGGTCTTTCTCTGAATTCTTCAGAGAGAAATCAGAGTGCAGGGATTGAATTAAAGTCTTTGGACAGATTGATGTATGTTAAGGTAGAGGTGTAAGTTTGAGTTTCAGCATAAGTAAGTAAGTAAGTCAGTAAGTTTCAGTGTGAGCTCTAGTGCTTTTAGTGAGTAAAAGGTTTAAGATGCCAGAGTAGAAGAACAAGTTCTAGTAAAGGTTAACAAACATACTAATGTTTTCAGTAGAGGCTCCAAAATCTCCTTGCTAGACATTACTTAGACAAAATAGAAATTCAGTGAGAATATTGCTCACATTTTTCAGATAGAACAAGATAGATCATATACGTAGTTTATATGTATCCTAACGTGTTAAGAAATTATAATTCTAATAGGTTAAGTGGTAGTGGTCTGAGTTTACATGTTAACTTGTTGGAAAAATCCTATATAAGATTAGGTATTAGAAAGAGTTAGTGCTTTATGTCATTGCTTTTATGCCATTGTTTTTATGCCATTGGTCTTTGCTTTTGCTTTTTACCATTGCTTTGCCATTGCTTTCTATTTTTCTATTGCTTTGTTTGCCAGCATCTTCATCACCCGAGAAGAAGATAGGAGCTGCCACAGGAACATCAGCTTCCCAGGACCTTGCAGGAGCAGCTTCTACTTCTATTTGAGACTCTAGTGTAACAAAATTTAGCATAGACTTTGATGACTGTGACTTTGCCTTTAAGACTAATGCACTTTATAATAAACAGTCTTTTAGCACCTATTAGCTGCTTTAATAATTTAAGATAACTCGACACAAAGGGTGTGTAAAGAGCACTGGAGGTCTAACTTCACATTAGCTGCTTTGCTTTATTAAAAAATAACCTGACATGAAGGGTGCATCGAAAGCACTGGAGGTTCTGAACCTCACATCTGGTGCCCCGTGTTTGGTACCTTGCTTTTTGTCCTGGTTTGGAGGAGAAGTGTCTGCTAAGAAAGGTAGGAGCCTGTCTTTGAAATGGAGAATGTAAACCCCCACCCTCCAAATTATTATAGTTTTGAAATCAAGGTGCTCTCAGGCAAAGATATGGGAATTAGGAATAACAGTTCTTTTCTAGGAAAATTAAAATAGAAATACAGTACTACAAA